>VZTM01026042.1:0-12498 GCA_013400555.1 Jacana jacana | reverse complement strand
GAGACACAGCTTTGCTCTGAAAAAGTGTCCCTTGTGACACGGGGAAGCTCAGGCGCTGATTCTTAAGAGCCTGGGATCTACACAAGATACCACTGCTCTCTTTCTGGTTTTTTATTTTTAATTCTTTTGTGGCTGTGGGGTACTCAGGCAGGGGGCAGGGTATTCCTGCTCCTTGGCCGAAGCGGGCTGGGGGGGTGCACCCCGTGTGGTTTGGGGGGTTCTGCCTCCTCCCTCCCTCCCTCCTTCCTTCCTTCCTCCCCTCCCTCCCTTCCTCCCTCCCTTCCCCATCTTTCCCCAGCGAGAGGTTTGCGTCTGGAGAGATCTTTGCTGATTGACTTGGCCGGATGAAAGAGCCGCTCGCACGCAGCGGGAGACGTGCCCGGTACGGGAGCGATAACTGATAGGCAGAGAGCACTCTCCCTGCGCTCCCTTGTCTTCCTTAGGCTGCCCGGGAGTGCTGCAGGCAGCCCGGATCCAGGGAATATGCTTAGTAAAAGTTATCGATAACACCAGGGCAGGGGGCTCGTTGGGGAAAAGTGCTTGGCTTCAGAATGGTTTTTGTTGAAAGCCTGTCGAGTGTCAGCAGCATCTGCTGTAATAATGAGAATTTTAGCGTTGTAAAGCCTTCCTGTGAAGGGTGGTCAGTGTGGACGTGCTGCCAGGCTGGCACCAGCCCTCTCAAGGAGCCGCTTTTTATCTCCGTGCCAGTCTCCTGGGTTTGATTTTGCTGCAGATTTCTGCAGCTGTAACTCATTTTGCAAAAGTTGGGGGTTGCCACTTAGGTTTTGGGGTGTTTTTGGCCGTCGATACCAAAGGGGGATGCAGGATGATGCGTGAATCTGGCAGCTCCTCCTTTCAACCTTTTGGGAATTTAAGAAGCCTCTCGGGATTGAGCCGGGCTGACCTCCGTCCTTCTTGGGAGTGCTTCAAAACCAAAGTCTCAGGTTTGGAAAACAGGGTTTTTTGGGGGTTTATTTATTCATTTATTTATTTATTTGTCTTCCTTTGGAAAATCTGAAGGGGAGCACAAGGAAAAGCCAGTGGCTGAACTCCTCCAGCGTGCCCACCGTGGCATCTCATCGCATGAGCGTGTGGCAGGCATCCCCGGGGAGGAGGGAGGACGGCTGCGAGCGCCGTGTTATCCCTATCTACGGGCTGGTTATAATAACCAGGTTAATTGATTCTTAACTTGCTGGGCAGGTAATTAACCTTTGCTGTGGTTTTTATGCTAACTTGATGAGGGTTATGCTCCTGCTCCTTTGCTGAATGCCTGCTGGGGCATCACTTGTGATCCTGTTTGCTGTACATGGACTTTTCGCTGAGGCACTTGAGAAACGATGGGGATTTGGTGGCAATCTGTGCGTGTCGTTAATTTTTAACTCATTTTTAATTACCACAAAGATTTTTGATGAGAGCTGGCGTTTCATCATGCTGGCATCTTCTGTTGGTATCTGTCTGTCTTGTGGGGAAGCTTTAGGGACACAGCTGGCATGGTGGGGCCGCTGGTGGGGCCTCAAACCCATATGGGTCATCTGCGGGGCAGTTCTTTAGGACTGTCCTGCTGGGTTGTCTTCCCAGTGGGGCTTCTGTGCTGGCTCTGGGCTTCGAAGCCACGGGAAAATGTTTTCTATGACTTTGAATATATAAGAAAAAGAGCAAAGAAGGCTTTAAAAAAAAATCCACAACAAACCCAACAGCATTAAGATGCTGGGCCCAAGGGCATGAGCAAGGGCTGGAGGGTCTCTAAGATGAAGCAGATACGTTGCTCTCTCGCCTGCTCTTGGAAAGCATTATGGAGGGTCCTGGTGCTCCCCTGAACATCGCCTCTGTTGTGGATGTGGATGACTAGCCCCATGGCCTGTAGCTTGGCTGGGCAGTTATAGCTCATCTATGGTAGAGGCCTCCAAGAGTCGGTGGGGAGAAGACAACCTGCTGTGGAGGGCGGTGTTGATGCAGCCCTTGTACACGGCTGCCAGAAAATGTTCTTCCAGAGTAACTGGGTGTGGAAGTGAACAGAGGAAAGCAGGAGAGCTTTAGCGGGGTGCTGGGGGTTAAGGAGATGACTTTCCAAGTGCAGAGGTTGGGGCCTCTTGGATCACCTCGTCGACAGGATGGGGGATGAAGCTTTTTGAGGGAGAGCGGGTGATCCGGCTCGCTGGAATCGATACAACTATCTTGCTAAAAGCCTATTGATCCAATGAGCTGTGTTGCATTAGCAGAGCCACAATAGTACCTCCTTCGGAGTCCTTCCTCTTTCTGGTTGAACCAGGATGAAAGAAACTGCTGGGGAACCATTTTGAAGTGGTCGACTGGGACTTTACTGGTCCTCCCACCTCGCCTTCCTGCTGGGCTGTAATGGGAGCTGCCATGTGTTGTGTAGGGAGTCCTTAACTTCCATTTAATGCTTGCAGAAGATCTCTTGGGACCTTGTGGGACGTAGTATTTTCTTGGTGCTGAAGTTCATGCTTGTTAAGCTACTCAAATGACTTTCCTGTGTTAGGGTCAGAGTTGCTCTGAGGAGAACTTAACCCGGTGAGGAACCCATCCTGGAAACACCAGCAGCTGCGAGTTGCTCGTGGAGGCCCTCCCCATGTAAGGTCTCGCTTGTAGCCCTTTAAGAGCAGGGATTACTGGTGTTTAATAGCCCCCATCAAACAAGCTCATTAACAGCTGGGCCTAATTATGAGCATGTGAGTAGTTCCAAAACTGCGTCAACCTTCAAGCACGTAGCATTCCAGTTGGGTAAATAGTTACAGGGAGACCATTATAATACTCTTCTTGTTCCTGAAGGCAGTACCTGGGGACTTTGGGATTATCTGGCTGTGGATTTTATTTTGTTGTGGAAAACCCCATGATTTTAGTGCTACTTGCACTTTAGCAGAAGAGGAACTGTGTGGTAAAGGATGCAGACTGGGGCCTGGAGCCCCTGGCATGAGTGCACGTAAGAAAAAAGAGGCAGCATCAAGGACTCTCACTTAGAAAAACCTGTTCCAGTTGGAGAACCGGTGGAGCTTTGCCTAACTCGTGTATGGCCCAGTTACCCCGTGCAAATGTCTCTCTAAGAGAAAAGGAGGCTGAGGGGAGACCTTTTCTCTCTCTCTCTCTGCAACTCCATGAAAGGAGGGTGTAGCTGGGGAGTGTCAGTCTCTTTTCCTAGGGAACAGGTGACAGGACAGTGTCCTCAGGTTGTGCCAGGGGAGGTTTAGGGAGGATATTAGGAAAAATTTCTTCAGCAAAAGGGATGTCAAGCACTGGAACAGGCTGCCTAGGGAAATGGAGTCACCATCCCTGGAGGTACTTAAAAGACGGGTAGATGTAGCCCTTGGAGATATGGTTTAGTGATGGATTTTGCCGTGGTTGGACCTGATAATCTTAAAGGTCCCTTCCAACTTGGAGGATTCTACGCTTTCATGAAAGGTCCTTTCCGACCCAGGCAATTCTAGGATTCTAGTCGATGGTCCTGCTCCTTGTGGTTCCTGCTGGAGCATGGCAGTGGTGGGCCGTGCTAGTGGCAGATGGCAGAGGAGTTCCTCAAACCCTATTTAACCGAAGGAGGAGGCCAAGGCAGCTCCCTGCAGGCGATGCTCTTTCCTTCCTCTCCGGCCAGAGCCCTCCCAAAGAAACCTGTTGCTGATGCAGCTAAACGGTGGCCAAGGTAACTGCAGTCCAATCCCTGTAAGCCTGTGCAGATGCCAGCATTACTCTGTAATGAGATAAGGGGGACGCTCTCCTCCTCTGAGCTGCCTGCTGGGTAGCACGGAGGGAGGCCGTCGCCCCTGGAAGATGCCATCTCCAGCACCGGTTTGATTTGGAGCGTTAAACCGAAGAGTAGCTTTGTTTGCATGGCTAGCCTACGGTATTGTAAGGTGAAGCTCTTCATGTTACTAACCCAAATATAATTGCTTTTACATCTGGATGTTCCTCTCTCTTAAAGGTACTTCTTAAAATATGTTAAGTGTTTAATTTAAGCGTAGCCTTTGAACCCCATGCAAAATAGTGCTTCTGCCAGCCTAGGGACTAAGCCGTGCCTTTCTGCTCCTGGGGTGTTGTGCAGCTCCAAGTGTGCCCTTCCAAAGGTTTGTAAGCTCCGTGTGAGTAAGGAACCAGATTCTTTATTTCTCTCTTTCCCCTTCCCCCGCCTCTGCCCCTCCAATTGTGCAAAGTGACTGTTACTTGCCAAGTATTTTTTTGAATAGATGATAGAACTTCATGCATTAAAAAGAAAATCCTCCCTCTTCTAATGGCTAGTGTCGGATATAGAAAATTCTCTCTGGTTTTCACTTAAAGTTGTTGTATTAAATAAAGTAGACTGGGATGAATTGGTGGTTTCTGACCCTGGGGAGAAACTTTTCGAGAGCGAATATTGCCAGTGTGATCGCACGCTGATCGAGTCAATGAATCGGCATAAACCTTCTGGCATAAAAAACCTCTCTGAAAATGGTTTCTTCTCCAAGGCTCGGGGAGGATTCATCCTTAGCAAGTGCTTGTGTGGTGGTTTGGGGCCGGGGAGCAGCTGGGAAGGAGCAGAGAAGATTTTTCTTGTGCATGGTATAGCAAAAAAAAAAATGATTGGGAATGAGTGTGGGGGACAGGGAGAGTTTGGGATTCAATCCCAGCACTTCCACGGGAACTCTGCTGCAGAGCACTCAGGGATGTGGAGCTCCTGAACTCCTGCTGGAAGGAAAAGCAGGTTATACTTGAAGGTTTTGGTGTTGTTTTTTTTTGTGGGGGTTTGGTTTGTTTTTTTTTTCCTTCTTTATTTTAGATTATGAGAACGTGTCTGGGTCATGCCACAAAGGGCAGGGACTGCTTGGAGGCCGTGCTGGGATTTTTATTTAAAGATGGATCAGTTGGCATCCCTGGTCTCCTCCTGATCCTGCCTAGTTATTAGCTGCAGCTGCAGAGAGGAAAAAAAGCATTGAAATGTAAAATATGATGGCTCCAGCCGGCTCTCTGCAGCCGGGTACCGTGCCAAGGGCATGGCCACCTCCTCTGCCCCTTGGGGGCTTCTCCATCCCGCCCCGGGGAAGCCGAGGGAGAGAAAAGCCAAGCCAAATCTGGGAGTTTAAATACCATTCAGTCCACTGGTTACCTGGCCCGGAGCGGGTGCGAGGGGAGGAGAGGTGGGTGCTGGTGGGCTTTGTGAGCATTTCCATCCCGGGAGATGGAGGGATTTCACCCCGAGCTCTCCCGGCATCGTGCGGATGGACGTCCCGCTGCAGGGCACACCGTGGGCTTTGTGCTGCAAAAATAAGCACATTTGCTGTTCATGCAATTGTTTCTCTCAGCTGTGCATTTAACACCATCTGTGCTGGAGTTAGATGGGAGCTGTGGAGCTAAGGAACGTGGAGCTCGGTCCAGGAATGACTCCAGCAGGGCTTAATTAGTCAACTTTCTTTTTTTTTTAAGAAATTATTTTAAAGAATTCCTACCCTGATACTGTTTTTCTAAGGGTGTGAATTTGTGGGGGGGGGAAATCCCAGTTTGTGTATCCTACGTCGCAGCGATTTGGCTGGGTTAACTCTAGGGTGCAGGAGGGAAACCTGGGGACAAGCAGCGGGTCCAGAGTCCGAGGCAGCACGTGGCTCGTGCTGGTCTTCTGGGGTGAAATGAGATGAGATGGGATGAGTTGGTCCTTCCTTCTTCTGCCCTGAGGAAAGAATTTAACCGAGGGTATTTGTCACAGGCAGCCTGGCTGCTCTTGAGGAATGTATTTACAATGGAGGATTTTTGCTTTCATTATTCTTCTCTGCTGCCAATAACCAGGTCTGGGAAATTACAACCCTGAATAGAAATGCATGAATCCCTGCTGATGACCAAGAGAGAAGGCTGTGTATGCAACTTTCTTTATTTATATATATGTATGTGTATATATGTTTGAAGCTGACCTCAATTTGTTGTAGTGCAATGCAGGTCCAGCCCCCTTGAACTTCAAATTTATATGCTGACCGTTTTGTAGCTCTGGCCAAAAAAGGAGTAGTGTACACTTCCTGTGATAGTTATCCAGGAAGGAAACCCCAGGGATAGCCTAACTTTAGCTTGAAGGTGGACTTTGGACCTCCTGAGTTAGTTGGTGGTGTAATAAATAGCAGGTAGCTTAGGTGAAGCCCTGAGTTGGGTTTTTTTTGTGTGGTGTTATTGTCTGCTCTTTGACCTGTTCTGCAA
Organism: Jacana jacana; assembly: GCA_013400555.1. Lineage (NCBI taxonomy): Eukaryota > Metazoa > Chordata > Aves > Charadriiformes > Jacanidae > Jacana > Jacana jacana. The sequence continues at coordinate 6,333 of VZTM01026042.1, read as the reverse complement.
ACGAGGCGTTTTGTGGTGGTTAAAGGAATATCATCGTGAGCTGCGCTGTGAGCTTTCTGTGTCTCGGGTTGGTTGCATAAAGCAATTGTCCTCATATGCCTCTGGCTCGCTGCAAGACACGGCTTGTGGGGTTGGGTTTTAGCTTAGCTTGGTCCTCCAGAAATCATAGAATCATTTAGGTTGGTAGAGACCCCTGGGATCATCCAGTCCAACCATCAGCCCTACTCTACAAGTTCTCCCCTACACCAGATCCCTCAACAACACATTTCATCTACTCTGAAACACAGTCAGGGATGGGGACTCCACCACCTCCCTGGGCAGCTGATTCCACTGACTGACCACTCTCTCTGGGAAAAACTTTTTCCTGATGTCCAGCCTAACCCTACCCTGCTGCAGCTTGCAGCCATTCCCTCTCCTTCTGCCGCTCATTGCCCGTGAGAAGAGACCAGCACCAACCTCTCTACAATGTCCTTTCAAGCAGCTGTAGAGAGGGATGAGGTCTCCCCTCAGCCTCCTCTTCCTCAAACTAAACAATCCCAACTCCCTCAATCGATCCTCATAAGATTTATTCTCCAGGCCTCTCACCAGCTTCGTTGCCCTCCTCTGTACTCGCTCCAGCCCCTCCAGATCTCTCTTGGGTTGAGGTGCCCAGAACTGGACACCAGACTCAAGGGGTGGCCTTACCAGTGCTGAGCACAGGGGGACAATCACCTCCCTACTTCTGCTGGTCACACTATTCTTTATGCAAGCCAGGGTGCCATTGGCCTTCTTGGCCACCTGGGCACACTGCTGGCTCATGTTCAGCCTCCTGTCGACCAGCACCCCCAGGGCCTTTTCTGCCAGGCAGCTCCAGCCACACTGCCCCAAGCCTGTAGCCAGCCATGGGGTTGGTGTGGCCCAAGTGTAGGACCTGGCACTTGGATGAGCAGAGACCCATCCAGAGATGGTGGCAGGGCTGGGGAGGACCATGGGTTGGTGGGTGATAGGTTTTACATGACCTTCCTCATTTGAATGCTCTTTGATGTGATGCCCAGGTCATGGTAAACTCACTACTTGTATTAATGAGGATGTTAAGGATTTGATATTTTTGCTCTTTGCCTTTCCTGGGATATCCAGAGGGTTTGGAGAGGGAATAGTGAAGAGCCTGCAGCCAGAAAACTTGACCTTTTCTCCAGGTGTGCACTCAGTTTGTCCGTGTCAAAAGTCTTCTCCAGCCACCTGAGACCAGTGAGCGATGGGAATAGGTTAAATGTGTCAAGGGCTGGACCATAGGTCTACAAAAACTGTAAGCAACAGCTCTATAAACCCTTGCTATATGAAATATAAGCCTTTAATTGCAGGGTATGGCCCCAAATCCCCGCCTTGGTGGCAGGGTGGTGGGATGGTGGAGCAGCTCCTGCCACAGTGTGTACTCCTGACCTGCTGTACCACCATCCTTTGCCACTTTTAAAGCAAATCCCATTTGATTTTTTTTTTTTAAAACATATATATTTTCCTCCATAAGCAGTTTTTTTAGTACTGGCTCTGTCTCCTGCGCTTGTCTGCATGAAGCTGATGGTGTTGCCAGGACATCCAGACCTTGCTCTGGCAGTTACAGCAGATCACTAAGTTTGTAATGTATCTTGTAATCATTTCTGGGGCAGGACAGGTTGTAGGACACCCTGGCCATGTCATCTTCAATGCACATCGCCACCTTCTCCAGTCTGTTTCCTGTTCCATTGTGGGCATTGGTGGTGGTACCAGTGGTGTGCTTCTCTGTTGTCTGGGTGCTTGGTGTTGGAATCCTTCAGGTTCTCCAGGTGGCTTGGTGTGCTGTGCTCACCTGTCCATCCTGCCTTTTGGATGTTCCCCTTAGCTCTCACCCATCCTTCTGCCCATGAGTCCCTGTTTGCTGTGTGCTTCCAGCTTAACTCTTCCTTGAAAACGGGTCTTCTCCACGCTTGAGGTTGACCAACCCTTTCAGCTCTCAACCACTTCCCATCCTGCTGAACCACAGGCAGCCGCGTGGGGCTGGTGGGTTCCGCGAAGGGATACATTTCACTTGGTGGCTCCACTGAGGTGTGGAGCCGATGCTTAAAGCTGGTTAATCCATACCTTCACCCTTCCAGTGAGTCATCTCCCAAGCTCCCTTATAATAGTCCCACTGAGGTGCTGGTAGGACATGCTCTTGGGAGCAGGATGTGTTGCGGATGAATCACAGCCGCTACTTACCGAAATGACACGTTACATCTCGGGGATGTGTCCTGGCACGTCATCCCTCTTCAAAGACCCTTAATATATTTAAAGATGGCTTTTAAAAATTGGGAAAGGGCAGTGATGGGGATGTCTGGTTTCTTCTCAAAGCCACTCGGGGACGATTTCAGGTGGCTCAGGCAAACCTCCAGCTGCCAAATTCCCAAGCAGGCAGCCAGAGCTGCTGACATGTGTCTTAACAAATGACTGTTGAAAGCTGTTTGGTTTTTTTTTTAAATAAATTAAAAGAATTAAAATAAAATCTGATCCATGTGCCTGCCACGAAACCGGCTCCTGGTGCTACGCCCCGAGCGAGCAGGAAGTCGGTGGGAGCAGCTCTCAAGGCAGCGAGTGGATGCTGAGATATTGAGATGATGGAAGCTGCGATTTTCAATCTAATTAAGCTGAGTAACTCCCCCATGGATTTATGCTTCTTAATTACTTTGAGCTCTGATAACGTGATTGGTGTGGGTATTGCTGGTTTATTTGGGCAGCAAGTGAGATGTCCAGCTTGGACAGAGGAGCAGTTTCCATCTGCTGTCCTTGGGGACAGCGTGGGTCTCAATCAAGGGCTTCATATCCTGGTGAGGTAGAGATGAAGAGCTGGAGGTGGCTTTCGTGTGGCAGCACTGGACTACTGTGGTCTTGGATCAGTCCCACATCTCCTGGTTAGGACCAGAAGTCCTGTTTTAGAGACAAGGTGGAGATGCAGGAGGGAAACATGCTGCTCCAGACCCACAAAGACCTCAACAAGAGGTGGATATATAAATAGTGATGTGGCTCTCACCAGCCTGTTCCATGGTCATGGAGTGCCCATTTCTTGCCTGACTGATGTCTGCTTTCACCACCCTGTTCAGTGGATTAAAGACCAAGTGCTCCTCATCCAGTGTCACCATGCTGTCACCTTGCTTTCCTGTCCCCACCTGACCTTGTAAGAAATCATTTCTCTACTGGGATAGCCTCAAAGATGGTAGTTGATGGTACTGACAAAGCATGGTTTAGACCAAAGCAAGAGATTTAAGACCACTAAAAAGTTCTTCTGGAAACCTTGCCTGCATGGGGTGGTAGCATCTCACCCAGGTGCTGGTAGAGAGCCACCCTCTGGGGGTGTTGCAGGGACTTCCCTACTCCCAATATTGGGGTTTTCTCCCCCAGAATCTGTTGTTGCAGAGATGTAGTTTGCTTTTCCTCTCCCATCTGGCTGTGACACCCTTAGGGGCAGCTGAGGACGTGTTGGTTGTGGCTGGATGGCTTTTGGGGGAAAGGAGAACGTGGGTGCCTTAAGCATTCGAAGCTGAATTCCAGAAAATATTGATACTCAAGGTTAAATAAAGGGCCGGTGCTTTGGGGTGCAACTGGTGGCAGGAACGGCTGCCTGCCCTGGGGGTGCCACCCGGCCCTGGCCCGCTCACCAGAAGCTGCTTTGAAGCCTCGTGCCTTCTTGCCATGCCAAAATAAACTCAAGAGTTGAGGCTGTCAGAGCTAATCTTCATCCTTTCACGCTTTGCCTTCCCCGCCGCTGTTTTTCAGCGAGTGATGGCTGTGCTCGCCCTCGCTTGTTTTTGGGAAGTCCCTCCCTGATGTGGGAGTGGAGGGACCCATCCCTGTGATACCGGGTGGATGCGGGTAGTCCTTGCTCAGCTTGGAGAAACCCGAAATCGATACCCACTTACTCAACCCTCAAGGTGGGTTTAAATCACCTTTAGGACCGAAACTTGCTTGGATGTGCCTTTCAGCACTCGATGTTGCACCCTGGAGAAGGTGAGATGGCTCAGGCTGTGCAACTCCTGGCAGTCTCCAGAGAGCAAGCTTTGAGCAGGCTTTTCCTCCCTGGGCGCTGCTGCACTGGTTTTTGCATCCCAGAAGTCCAGCACCAGGCAGAAAAAGTGCTGATCTCACCCGAATGCAGCCTCCTGGGGCTGAATTTCTTGTCTGAGGTGTGGTGCAGAAATCCATAATTTATTCTCAGGATATTCTGTCCAGTTCCAAATTCTGTTGGCTCTCCAAGATTTCGCTACTTACTTTTTTTTTTTCTTTTTAATTCTTTTTTTTATTTATATTTAATTTATTGGAACTGAAAGAGGTGCTGTCTCCTGGCTGACTTTGCTCTGGTACAAAGTTTCAGCGCCGGAAGGTCACGTGAAGTAAATCACCAGAATGCCAACTCTGCTCTTTACTTGTTAAACTTTGCCCGGATCTCGTCTAATCGCTGACCCAATGAGCACTTTGGAGCTCTAACTCTTTTTGTGGTGTGAGGAGGGAGCTCAGCTCCAGTCTCTGAGTCAGTTCTCATCCCAGCGGAGCGTCCTCCCAGGCTCCTGGCATCCTCCTGCCCCAACACATGGTATTTCTTTTCAACCCTTCGGATAGAAATCATGCCTGAGCTTTATTACTTGCTGTTATATCTGAATTTTAAGTGGTGTCTTCTTTTTTGAGTAGAGGGTTTACTGTTCTTTCTCCTTTTTCTTTTTAGTCTCAGATGACCCTGCTTTAATCACAGACTGATACGGGGTTGGAAGGGGCCTGTGGAACTCGTCAAGTCCCAACCCCCTGCCAAAGCAGGAACACCCACAGCAGGTTCCACAGGAACGTGTCCAGGCAGGGTGTGAATGTCTCCAGAGAAGGAGACTCCACCACCTCTCTGGGCAGCCTCTGCCAGGGCTCTGCCACCCTCAAAGGAAAGAAGTTCCTCCTCATGTTGAGATGGAACTTCTGATGTTCCAGTTTGTGCCCATTCCCTCTTGTCCTGTCCCTGGGCACCACTGGAAAAAGCCTGGCCCCATCCTCCTGACCCCCACCCTTGAAGGATTTCTAGGGGTTGATCAGATCCCCCCTCAGCCTTCTCTTCTCCAGACCCAAGTCCCTCAGCCTTTCCTCACCAGAGAGATGCTCCAGGCCCCTCATCATCTTTGTGGTCTTCTGCTGTACCCTCTCCAGCAGTTCCCTGTTCTTCTGCAACTGGGGAGCCCCAGAACTGGCCCCAGTGCTCCAGCTGGGGCCTCCCCAGGGCAGAGCAGAGCAGAGGAGAAGGGAGGATGACCTCCCTCCACCTGCTGGTCACACTCTTCCTGATGCCTCCCAGGAGGCCATTGGCCTTTTAGGCCACAGGGGCCCATTGCTGGCTCCTGGGCATCCTGGTGTCCACCAGGACTCCCAGGTCCTTTTCCTCAGAGCTGCTCTCCAGCAGGTCCCCCTCAACCTGTACTGAGTTTGTTCAATTGCCGTCCGTTATCTCCAGCAGGATGGTTTTTGGTGGCCCTGTGTGAAGAGCAGCCTGGATGTTGTGGCTGCTAGAAAATCCCCGGGACGTCAGTGCGGAGAAGCGGGTTCAACTATCGGGCCCCGCAGTTCAGAAGTTAGCGAGCTTTCCTCATTTTAGCAACTCTGAAGGCGGTTTCTTGTCGCTCCACGTTCAGTTCTAAAAGGAAAAACCTTCCAACAAACCGGTTTAATTTTCCTCTCTAGTATTTTGGGGACAATCTGTTGGTGACTCTTTTATCCGGCGTGCCATCTCTCGGCTTATAAACCTTTTTGATGTGGCTCATTCAGGGGGAAAAATGGCATTACACACTACCTCAATCACTCAGATGTCAGAGAGGATATCCCCTTTGACTAATCGGGGGAAATTTGGGAAGATTTAGTAATGCCAGGAGACATGACCCACTTTCGGATAAACGCTTTTCAGACAATAGAGGTTGAGCTGTTAAGGGTGGGGGAGGGAGAAACATTCACAGGGTAAGAAATCATTCTTATTTATATTTTTATTTGATTGTGCTGAGCTCTTTCCCAGGCTTGGGAGGGGTTTGCTGCTTTTTGCCTTTTTTAACTAAAAAAAAAAAGAGCAAATGCTGGCACTAACTGGGTTTTAACAAATCTGTGGTATCCAGAGATGCCCATCCCCAGGCTGTGGACACCCATCACCTTTGGGATGCTCCCTCAGCCTCCCTCAGCCTTTCTTCATCATCTTGGTGGTCCTCTGCTGTACCCTCTCCGGCGGTTCCCTGTCCTCCTTGAACTGGGGAGCCCAGAAGTGCTCCAGATGGGTACTTCTGCCTTTAAACTGAAGGATTTACTGAGCCTCAGGGCTCAGTGCTGGGGCCT
>VZTM01026041.1:0-27753 GCA_013400555.1 Jacana jacana | reverse complement strand
ACAATTCTATGATTCTGTGATTAACCCCTAAGACTGGGGTTGTATTTTCCATTGGTAATTTTACTTTCCCTCATTGAGGCTGTCCATAAAATGTCAGCAGCTCAGCTGTCATTCAGTTTCTACAGTAAACCAGATATGGAATGAAAGTCTGAGCACAGACTACATATTTTGGTTTACATTTTTCAGTCTTTGTCTCTATGAAAGTATCTTATTAGCATAGGTCCCTGATAACCACAATAAGCTGTAAGTAATCAATAAAGGTATTTATAACAACCAATACTAAGAACCAGTATTGGGTTTATTTTACACCATCAAGTTTGCACAAACAACACAGGATTGGACTTTTCTTTTGTTATTTTTTCTTTTGAGAGTGTAAGACAATTGCTTTTCTAAAAGATGCTGACTCTGCTGGAATTGAACTGAAATCTGCTCTGCCTGAAATAACTACTATGCCAAACGACTTGGAACTCGCACACAGCTACAGGCAACACGGGACTCACATCAAACTGAGCCAGAACAGTTCCAGTGATGAGCCCCTCTGCCAGCTGAATCATGGATTCCCTCAGAGCATTATCATCTTGATGGACACCATCAAGTGGAGATTTCTCAGGGATGTACTGGAAGTCAGGCTCGCTCTCCAGCTTCTCTTCCACAACATCATAGACAGCTGTAACAAACAAAGGTATGAATGCTCTGACTGAACACGCTGCTTGGCAAGTAAACTTCACTCTAAAGTAATTTATTAACACAGCAGAAAACTTAAGTGTTTCTCCTGTAGAAAAATCCCCATTTATGAACACACTGATTTTAGTTCCCATGAGTAAGAGCAAGTAGCCTCTACTGATTGTTACAATCCATGACAAAACTATTTTTTTTGTAATATTTTTAAGCAAAAGCACATCACTGCTAAAATTTGGATCAAAACTCATGTTATACCATACCTTGTCTGATGTAACTCCCTAATCACAGATTCTCACTTCATCACGTGCCTCTCAAGTCATTATAGTTGCACTTACATTTTTACTTTTAATTCACTTTGAACTGATCTAAGGTGTCAGTAATTAGGGCAAGACGTGCCAACCAACTGAGAAAAATGGCACTCATATCTGCCATTATAAAGCTATCAATGCTGTATCTGTGCCCTGTCTATGGATAAACTGAAGATATGCACCTCCTACTATCCATAGCAGAGACACAGGCTGTTCAAAAGCCTGTTTTTAAATTATATCCATGACCACAAAGACCATGAGGAAACTGCCAACTCCTCACTTCCACTACTCAAATGGTTTTTATCCAGAATACACAGATAATTAACACACAACAGGAAACTCTGAGTAAATTTGTAAACAAAGCTAACAATTTTATCTGGAGAAGAAAGTAAGCACACAAATGCTGCAAGAGAACTTACACACAGAACAGAACACAAGTGGGGACTGCAAATAAATGAATAAAGGAAAAATTGTTTATGAGGTGGCTGAGGTACTCTCCTACAGTGCTTTCAATTATTCTGATTAAACATCATTATTTAGCATTTTGCTTCTTCCTCAGCAACTGTATTATAATCAGGACATGCAGCAGAATTAACTCCAGTGACCATCTGCCATCAATGCTTTAACAGTGCATTTCATGACTATATTGCACAAGCTGTTATTTAGACTGCATTTTTAGCACTTGCTTGTATTAAAAGTCTCCTCAAATAGAAATGTTACCAGTTGTTCTGGATTGTTTTAAAAACATATGGAAGGATTTTGCAGATATATATCGACCTCCAAAGGCATCCAAACACTGGGTGTCTGGTGAGGGGTTGTTTGTGTTTGTGTTTTGTTTTCTTTAAGGGAGTAACAGCAACCTCAGAAACTGCATTCAGTACCCATACAGCCTACTCGACACTCCTATCAATGACATCAATGACAGCAGGAACCAAATTTAAATTAGCTCTCTGTTAGAACTATTTTATCTCTGACTTTCCCATTAATTTTCAACACTTAGTTATGCACAGCTAATAGTATGTGCAATACATTGTGTTGCTGCAATTCCTTTTCAAGCAAGGGAGCTCTTTCTTAAAAAGACGTTAAATCATTCCATCTCATAAAATGGAGCTTAGAAAATGAATGCAAGGTGTGGATTCTTTGGTTTTTTATTTTTAAATTATTATTATGGACAAATGACTCACCATTGGGTCGGACTAGGAGCACAAGTTCCCCTGAGTGCCTCTCACAGCTGGCTTTAATAAACATAACAACTTGATCATGGGTATGTTCTGCTATATCCCTGCCATTAATCAGTACAACCTGGTCCCCTTCGTTCAAACGAGGGACACAGAGATCAGCCTGCAAGGGAAGAAAAGACCAAAATACATACATCTGTAAAACAAGTAATTTCCAATTTCTCACCTTAAAATAGCAACTCAAAGTATCTATACTTGGGGACTTGAATCCTGACAGCCTAGTTGCTATGGTTGCTGCATTGTACTCAAACGCGAAGTTCAAGTGTTACACAATACATAAGACAGTGCCATTCACATGAATTAACCAGTTTGCAACTGGGAGGTGACTGTCATTGTGACATATCTTTCAGCAGCTGTTACTCCACTCCTCTGGTTGAAGTGGAAAGCTCCTCTGTTTGAATCCCATGTTGTACAGGCAATGAAAAAGCAGGATGTTCTTATCTTTGAAGGGAAGGGAGTAAGGTGACAGGGCTTTGTCCAAATCAATTTCACAGGCTTAAATGCTTCAGGTGTGAAATACTCCTGCCATTACAGCTGTGGTAAGACAAGGACCGACAACAAACAGAAGTCGTGATCCCAGAGAGAGGAACCAGGTAACAATAATCATTGCTGTAATCACAGTCTGAGCATCGCTGCCGAAAAGAAAGAGCACCTGCCCTCACCAAATGCCTTCTCCTTACAGAGCTGGTGTCTAAAGCATTCAGCCAGATTTATTTATGCTACTAAATATTTCAGAGAGAACAATAGGGACAAGACCAATGTTCTTGGGTAAACATTTCAGTAGTTTCAAATACTAAAAAACCACAAAAAAAGAAAGGTGCACTTCTTAAATGTTAGGAAATAGACAGTTCACTCTACTCTAAAAGGTATAAACAGAGCTGACTCTGGTCAGCTGAATACCAGGTCAGTATTTTTGGCAATCAATTGACAAAATATTGTGCCTGGTTTGAAGACACTACTGATAGCCATTAAACACCAGTAACAACAGACAANACTGATAGTCATTAAACACCAGTAACAACAGACAATCAGACCTGATGAATGATTCACCATGTCTGATTTTAATCTAAACCATGGCTTTATACAGCTCTATCTGTCACTAAAAGAAGAGTTACTATTAGAAGAGTCGCTACTTTAGTTATTTTTAACTTTCTAAAAGACTCTTTCAATATATAATTTATGTGAAATTACATGAATGCCTATATTTAAAAAAAGTAATAAAGGCAATGTATTTTTAGGATAACACAGCCCAAGAAACTGCACATGGAACATCTGTAACCCTCTGATTGTCAGGGGCTAAATTTTGTTTCAGTAAAAAAGATATTTTTGAAGGTTGAAGAACTTTAAAAATCTGTAGCACTGTTAAATTCCTCATGCACATATTTGCTTTGTTAGGATAATTTATAACACAAACGTATTTTCATAGGCAGCTGTGAAACAATTTGCAGTTTCAAATACATACTTCAAGATACACAGATATGGCTACCAAGTTCGTTTTTTTGATAACTTACAGGTGTGCCTGGAGCTACCCTGGACACTATTACCGGCATCTTCTGGTCATATCCACCCTTTAAAAACAAATTAAAATTAGTAATTACTCCCAAACATCAGAAAATATTCTTAATAGACGTGAAGGGAATAAATGTACTGTCACCTTTACATTGAAGCCAAACCTTCCATTTTCATCTGGTTTCATTCTGATCATAACAAGATTGTCATGAGGGACACCGCCGTTGGGCTAGTAAACAAAAATAAAATATATATTAATATGCTTTGTTCATTGTTAGACTTTGAGGATATTGTATGTAATGATTTTGCAGTTTCCTGATTAAGTAATTGCTCCTGGACACTTGAGAAAACATCAAGTAATAGTGCAAACATCTTATCCTGAGTTTTGCATAGAAGGGAAAAGTTACACATTTAAGAGCCTTGGACACAACTAAGTTAAAAGTGTGTTCTGTCAAAGCCAGCTCAAAGGAAAAGTATTAGAAACGACCAAGTGCCTTCAAGCAGTCCTAAGAAAAATAGTTTACTGAATAGAAACTCTTTAAATTTGTTTTAATTAAGACCACAGTGAAAAGCCTGAAGTAAGAATGTAGTATTGTGAAAAATGAGGTAACTGAAGGTATACTTTGTGTTTCTATTAATAGCAACATGACCACAGTGAGCAAGGACAAGTTCAGCAAAACCAGTATCTTGGTTCCACATCCCCTATTCCCCTTCCAGCATAGTGGAGTATGAGGTGTGGACGCGCTTCGCGCTAACCAAGCTTTAGCTGTTTTCTGTCTAGTTTCATTCTGACCACACCAACACTGGTAAAGGAGCTACCAGGCAACTGGAGATCAGTAGATACTTTTATAATCTGGGAAAATCAACTTGGTTGATTTTTTTAGTGCCATTGAAGTGATTTTTAGTTTGTTCCCATCAATTTGATTTCACAGACTGAACCCTAATTAGTATTTCTATGGTGAGAATGTGAAGTATTATTAATTTATTTCAAGGAAGTTTTAGATGTTGCCAATTACAGCCAAAGCGTAAGACTCATGTTCTGAAAGGAAGAAAACAAAAANTTCTTGGGTAAACATTTCAGTAGTTTCAAATACTAAAAAACCACAAAAAAAGAAAGGTGCACTTCTTAAATGTTAGGAAATAGACAGTTCACTCTACTCTAAAAGGTATAAACAGAGCTGACTCCAGTCAGCTGAATACCAGGTCAGTATTTTTGGCAATCAATCGACAAAATATTGTGCCTGGTTTGAAGACACTACTGATAGTCATTAAACACCAGTAACAACAGACAATCAGACCTGATGAATGATTCACCATGTCTGATTTTAATCTAAACCATGGCTTTATACAGCTCTATCTGTCACTAAAAGAAGAGTTACTATTAGAAGAGTCGCTACTTTAGTTATTTTTAACTTTCTAAAAGACTCTTTCAATATATAATTTATGTGAAATTACATGAATGCCTATATTTAAAAAAAGTAATAAAGGCAATGTATTTTTAGGATAACACAGCCCAAGAAACTGCACACGGAACATCTGTAACCCTCTGATTGTCAGGGGCTAAATTTTGTTTCAGTAAAAAAGATATTTTTGAAGGTTGAAGAACTTTAAAAATCTGTAGCACTGTTAAATTCCTCATGCACATATTTGCTTTGTTAGGATAATTTATAACACAAATGTATTTTCATAGGCAGCTGTGAAACAATTTGCAGTTTCAAATACATACTTCAAGATACACAGATATGGCTACCAAGTTCGTTTTTTTGATAACTTACAGGTGTGCCTGGAGCTACCCTGGACACTATTACCGGCATCTTCTGGTCATATCCACCCTTTAAAAACAAATTAAAATTAGTAATTACTCCCAAACATCAGAAAATATTCTTAATAGACGTGAAGGGAATAAATGTACTGTCACCTTTACATTGAAGCCAAACCTTCCATTTTCATCTGGTTTCATTCTGATCATAACAAGATTGTCATGAGGGACACCGCCGTTGGGCTAGTAAACAAAAATAAAATATATATATTAATATATGCTTTGTTCATTGTTAGACTTTGAGGATATTGTATGTAATGATTTTGCAGTTTCCTGATTAAGTAATTGCTCCTGGACACTTGAGAAAACATCAAGTAATAGTGCAAACATCTTATCCTGAGTTTTGCATAGAAGGGAAAAGTTACACATTTAAGAGCCTTGGACACAACTAAGTTAAAAGTGTGTTCTGTCAAAGCCAGCTCAAAGGAAAAGTATTAGAAAAGACCAAGTGCCTTCAAGCAGTCCTAAGAAAAATAGTTTACTGAATAGAAACTCTTTAAATTTGTTTTAATTAAGACCACAGTGAAAAGCCTGAAGTAAGAATGTAGTATTGTGAAAAATGAGGTAACTGAAGGTATACTTTGTGTTTCTATTAATAGCAACATGACCACAGTGAGCAAGGACAAGTTCAGCAAAACCAGTATCTTGGTTCCACATCCCCTATTCCCCTTCCAGCATAGTGGAGTATGAGGTGTGGACGCGCTTCGCGCTAACCAAGCTTTAGCTGTTTTCTGTCTAGTTTCATTCTGACCACACCAACACTGGTAAAGGAGCTACCAGGCAACTGGAGATCAGTAGATACTTTTATAATCTGGGAAAATCAACTTGGTTGATTTTTTTAGTGCCATTGAAGTGATTTTTAGTTTGTTCCCATCAATTTGATTTCACAGACTGAACCCTAATTAGTATTTCTATGGTGAGAATGTGAAGTATTATTAATTTATTTCAAGGAAGTTTTTGATGTTGCCAATTACAGCCAAAGCGTAAGACTCATGTTCTGAAAGGAAGAAAACAAAAGAAAAAACTTTTAAGAGAAAACATTTCTATTTGTATGGAAGCTCAAAATCTGGCAAAGAAAAACTAAAAATTTGGGAAAGGAGAGGAAAGTAACAGTGTAAAATACATTAATGAGAAGGAAGGGTGCTTGGGAAGCCTGATCACGTGCAAATTCTTTTAGCCTATGTTCACTAGCACAGGAGAGGAGACCAGACTTGTGTTCATGGGCACAATGAACAAAACCCAAGTGCTCATCTGCTGTGTTTGGCAACTTTTGGGCCATGGCATTCCCCAGACAAAAAGGGAATAATAATTTACTGGTTTAACAAGCTATTTTGAGCAGTAGTTTATAAGGAAAACCCTAAAAAGAGCACAGTGCATCATCATTAATGTCTTTGAAGGGACTCCTGGCCACACCTGTTTCCAAATACTTCTGGACATTCTCAGACTGGAGACTTAGGAACTGTAGATGGAGTAAAAAGCTGTCATTCCTGTATATGTCCTACTACCTTTCTAAATAGACTCTCCATAGATACAACAGACAAAGGAAATTCAAAAGCTAAATGAAGTCAAAATGGCAAGGTGTTTTCCTTAAAATGTTTGAGATTGAGCAGCAGAAGAGACTTTAGTGGCTCAGAAATCCGAAGGGTGTTCTGGTCACAAAAGCAACTCAGGGAAAAAAACAAAACAAAAAACAAAAAAACACCACATTCCAAAACCTAAATTTACAATTTCACAAAATTTGTAGAGTCATGCTGGATTCCTTCTTCTCTAATACCCAAAATAAAAAGCCACCAGCAGACCAAATTAGATCTTCAATTACAACAGTGCACGCCTGAAGCGCGGCTGCATGAAACGTGGCCCATTTGCCCACAGCAAACAATCACATCGACAATGCACAGGGGAAAAAAGCAGCTCATTCTCAGCAGCAGCTGGGTTGGTTTTGTACAACTAAAAGGAGTTAAAAAAAACAACCCCAAACAACTGAAAGTTATTTTTGTCAATTTGGTAAAGATAACAGAATGGAGAGCAGAACAACTTGATAAGCAAAGTAGCGTTATCTTTCAAAACAAAAAGTACTTTAATTATGACCCAGGTAAGCACTGAGATGACAAAGCTGTTATAAATTTAGTTTCATGATTTAATTAAAGCAAAATTCTTTACAATGTTCCCCAAATGCTCATAAACTATTAAGTTTCCCTTTTGCCTGTTTTATAAAAACCCCAGCTAGGACATTAGATATGGGGTTTATGAGAACCTTAACTTTGTAATGAGGCCTGAGAGACCACCTTGGGCTTAGAGTTCGGAATGCAAATAAAAATAAACCAAAGGCACTTCTAAAATGTCAATTCTGGGAGCTGACTCATAATTTTGAATGTCTGAGGTTGGCAAAACTGTTTATACAGTATTTGCTCAATCTGGATATTAAACAGTTTTCCCATCCTGCAAAACATTTCTTGTCCCACATCACTGCAAAACCGAGAACCATCTCAAAACTTCTGGAAGGAAAAAAAGTAAAATCACAAAAATGGTCAGTGAGATCTCACTTCACTCAGGCAATAATCAGCGGACCAGGTTACTCATTTAGCATGTGCTTAAGTGTGGAAAAAGAACTTCCTCTCAGATTTTAAACACGCCTTGTCACAGGTCTCTTTGTAGTTTCTTGGAAATTCTGATGAGAAATGCAATCACAGCTTCAAGAAGCCTCTCCTGACAAAACTGCCGTAGGAGCTGGTAAGCACTTTTCATTTCAGCTTTTTAGTACAAGCTAGATTAAACATCATCAGCAGTATCTGCAATGTCTTTAAAAATCGACGCCAGATGACTCCTCAAAGAAGAGGTTAGCTAGAAATTTCTGCACGTGCTGGAAAGCTAATGTTCAAATGTTTGCAAATCTCTCCCGAAGCAGTCATTTGATGACAACTCCAGCAGGTGACACATAGTAGTGGGAGCTGGCAAAGGGACAGTACGTACAATGGAAATGCTACGGTGTAAGGCACAAACACAACAACTCTCCCAAACGCACCCGAACCAAGCTCAGGACTATCGTTTCACTGAAAAGCAGAACGGTCCAACTGGATCCAAAACACTTACTGTGGATTTTTCAGGTGATGCAGGAACATCAAATGTTTCATTAATATGGTTATCCAGTTCTTGCTGTGAGTGTGAATGATGAATTTGGTTCCAACTGTTCTTTTTAAACTGTTTGGGTGGTAACGCGGGAGGCTGCCCGTCTATAGGAGTCTCTTGAGATCTAAACACCAAAATAGAAGTATGAGGTGGAATGATCATGAGATATTGGCAGTTTCTTCTGGGTTCCAAATAAACTGAAAATGCTAGAAGAAACATAAGAGCTTGCGAGCTGAATGTCAGCAGGTATTTTTAGAATGTCAAAACCGTGTGTGGTGGAATATATTGGAAGTGCATGTTTGGACACGTTACTGCTTTATTCTTGACAAGCAACAGTACACAGAACCACTAAGTTCAGCTTTCACACACGGCTCTTTTTTTAAATGGCTTTGCCCACTTCTTAACCCACTGTATATTACAATATTATAAAATGCATTGTATTTATACTCTGCACTCTGGCTAAAAAAATATTTCTAAAATAGGTGTGTCCGTGTCTTCCTCGGTAAGAAAATCAATCAGTTTCCATCTTAAATCAGCGCCCACAATTTTAACCCCAAAAACCAGACACAAGCAGTGGAATAAAGCGCTTCCACACTAGCTTTTGATCTTAAAATGGGCTGAGTACAAGCTGAAGACAACTCAACTGTGCCCCTCCATTTATTTGAAAGTCCCACTGGAGATGAGAGCATTGAATTTTAATTTTTCCATTTAAAAGTGTATGCATACATTTCAAGAGAACTTTGTGTCCCCTCCCTGCCTTGAACATATTCCTCTTTGCAACCTAGAATCATAGAATCATTTAGGTTGGAAGAGACCCCTAGGATCATCAAGTCCAACCATCAGCCCTACTCTACAAGTTCTCCCCTACACCAGATCCCTCAACACCACAGCTAATCTACTCTTAAACACAGTCAGGGAGGGTGACTCCACCACCTCCCTGGGCAGCTGATTCCACTGACTGACCACTCTCTCCGTGAAAATTTTTTTCCTCATGTCCAGCCTAACCCTACCCTGCTGCAGCTTGCAGCCATTCCCTCTTGTCCTGTCGCTCATTGCCCGTGAGAAGAGACCAGCACCAATATCTCTACAGTGCCCTTTCAAGCAGTTGTAGAGAGTGATGAGGTCTCCCCTCAGCCTCCTCTTCCTCAGACTAAACAACCCCAAAACATGCACAGCTCTGAAACACTGGGAAAAATGGCATTAATTGAGTGCAATTTTGACTTGAGTTATAACACTGTTAGTGAAGACGAAATAGCAGAAAGCTCTATTTCTGTTTCAGGTCTGCAAGCACTATGCTGCAGATTAATAAAAATGTTCTCTGTGTTTATGTATAATACGGATAATTTCCTTTATTAGTCCTTTTGGAATAAAAGTTTAACTGTATAATTTGTATTACATTAATGTATGATTCATCTTTCATTACATGGCTTTATATTTAAGAATTAAGAGGAACATTTGGAGAGGCCCAAAAGGGCAGTTAGCACATAGCTCCCATTAACTTAGTGTGAGTGCTGGTTTCTGAATACCAGCGAGGATATACGCCTTCCTCCCCATGCACCACATTAAAAGGTATTATTAAGTAATTTAACGACTCATGACAACAGCCCACTGATACTGGTGGCAAATCCCAAAAGCCACCAGGAGTGAAGTTAAGGTTGCAGCTAAACCTAGAGAGAAATCCTCAGGCAGAAATGGGTGCGTCTGTTCTTTCTTTTGCCCACACCCACGGCCCCTTCCCTGGAGCTCCCCAGTGCTCCTCCCTTGGCTGAGGCAGCTTACCAAGCAAGCAAAAATAACTCAACATTTTGGCCAAGGCTGGGTAGCTCTCTGCTGCTTCAACAAGGTGAATGGTTCATCACAGGGTTAGGGAGGAAAGTACTCTCTCCCAGAAGACAGACAGAGGGCAGTGCCCCTTTTGTTATCAGCTGTAGCGGTAACTCATAGCACAACATCCCTCCAAAAAGCCCGGGCAACCACCCGAGTAACCCTGCTGCATTTGACTGCCCCAGCCCCAGCAAACTGTCAGCAGAACAGGTCTCTGGTTCTGAGACTGCACAACATTTCAAGCTGCTGCAAGTCTGAGAAGCGGAGCCCCACGTCACATTCCGTACGGTGCAGCTTGTTTCCAGGCGATTCCAGAAAGGCAGATCCCAGATGTATGTGTGCTTTCATACAAAATCTCACATCACAACTCCCTACAGTGATTTCAAATGAAGGATGAACCTCTTTCAAAAAAAGCATGAAAATTCCATGGGAAATGGAAGTCTACATTTGGAAAAGCACAAATTTAGTCGATTTTCTTAGAAAACAAAATATGGATATTTTGTCACTGTATGAAAACACTACGTTTGAAAAGATCCCAATAATATTTTTTCTGGATGTTTTCACTTAGTTTCAGCTCTCAGATGTTTTTTTTTCCCTGCAGTGCTAAGGAGAAAAACAATTCATTATCTGATGTCTGAAGAATCCCCTGTTCAAAACACACCAGGGAATAAAAATAATACCACTTTTCAATGCAACTGAAAATGAAAAAAAAAAAGCATCTTTTTTTTTAAAATTTTTTTTCAGGATAAACAGCTTCTCTAAATTGATTTTTTTGTAGAGAAAAAGAAAAGTATCACGATTGCCAACATTCACAAAATGAATTTTCGAGGCAGCTATAAATTATTCAGACACTGACTTACAAAGGTCACCCCGAGCTTTTTAACTGCCTGTGTATTTCTGCATTCAAGTCTGGCCAGCACAGATTATTCAGCTTTTTACGTGAAGGGCAACAGTTACGTATTTTCCTGCAAAAAATTACCCCCCGAGAGTTTTAAACTGAATAAAAAAGGAAGAGAAACCATGAGGAGAGACACAAAATAAGTCATTCCAAGAAGAGTAGATGGGATCTTCTGTTTGACTAGAAGTCTGTACATACATGCCAACAAACACAAATAAATTCCTCCAGAAGATACAAACTTATAGAAAAAGATTTGAAAAGTTACTTTACAGAGCGTTTCAGAAGCAGCAGCGGTGCGAGTACTGTAACACATTAGCATAATGAATTGTGAGAACTAACAATCCAGCCTTGGGCAAAAACTTCATTGCTTTATATTTGCCCAGTCAGCTTTGAATTTCCTTATGAATGCTTAGACAATGGCAGTGAAAGCAGGCTATTTTGCAGGCAAAGCAGCCTCTGTTACTGCATCCAGCGATTTACATAACAATAAAATAACACACAAACCCCAGCACTGACAAGCTTTGGGTATTTTTGTTACAGATATCCGGTCTGACCTTTTAATAGACTAAGGAGAAGTTCCATACACACCCCCGTACATTTAATAACTAAACACATCTCACATGCTTTTGGGATTTAAGGTAATTACCTCAGGGAACTACAAGCACACATCTCCCAATTTAGTTTTGCATAGCACGTGCAGATGAAGAAAAAAAGACGTGGAATTAAATGTCGTATTAGCTAAGCTTTACCATCCCTCCAAACTGCACTGAAATTCTCCTCTCTCTTGCTGTGTTGACTGAAAGAGATCACTAACCCTAATGCCTCTCAGGTCAGCCCCTCTGACTTTCTTACGTGTGTACATCTGAGCAATAAATAAAAATTCCCAACAAATTAGCAGATGGACTACTCAAAATCTTTTCATCCAGAAAGGCCAAATTGATTAAATAATAGTTTTCTGGACTGTAAACCACTATCATTTTAAGTTCTGTAACTAAGATGAACTTTACCACTACTACTTTATTTCAAAAACCTCCAATCTTGAGTCAGTAGCATCACCTGAAACTTGCAGAAGATCCTGCAGGGTTCATGTATTTGTGACAGTCAATGTCCTCATTCTTAAAAGTATCTTATGCTAGATAAGATATTTGCTATATAAAATATATGCTAGGTTACCTTGAGAGATTACCTAAAATATATGCTAGATTATTTTGGGAGATTACATACCACTTTTACGCATCCGACAAGTGAAAAAAACAAAAGCCCAAAATAGTTTTCTGCTTGGGCATAAAAGTGCAAAATCATGAAAAAGAAGAGCTGTAGTTGCATAACTAATTTACAAAACCAACTTCCTCTCTGTCTAAGACTGACTTCTACGGTAACTTACGCAAGAAAACAGGTACTAAATAAACAAATCCCAAGGACACTCAGAAACACCTTTTACAACTTAATTTAGAGTCAAGGCATACAAATAAAAGACTATTTAAGAATTGTGCTTTCTCTGCTCTATCACTTTACCATTCACTCCTGTAGTGACAGGACGAGGCGTAATGGCTTTAAACTGAAAGAGGGGAGATTCACATTAGATACCAGAGAGAAATTATTTCCAGGTGAGGCACTGGCACAGGTTGCCCAGGGAAGTTGTGGATGCCCCATTCCTGGAAGTGTTCAAGGCCAGGCTGGATCCGGCTTTGAGCAACCTGCTCTAGTGGGAGGCGTCCCTGCCTATGAAAAGTGTTCCTCATAAGTGACTTCATTTGGAAGTCTTAGAGCAGAAAGAAACCTGACCTTTTGCACAGCAAAACTCTAGTATGAGAAAAGAGTCATAGGTGTTCCAGTTTCAAGTCTTCCCTGCAATACAAACAGGTTAAAAAAGACCACTATAAAAAAGGGGATTTCATATTATTAGGCCAAATTACTGTTTTATAACTCTGAAAGCTAAATAACTAGCTGAAGGTCAAAATTATGACTACTGTACAGTCACAAAACCCATCTTGTGTTATTTTACAAAATCTTAAAAATGTATTCTTTGTCCCTGCCCAAAGTTACACGCAGTTGCTAAAGGTGCTAAAATTGCATTCAAATACCTTCCCCGCAAAACTTCTCCTGAGACAATTGATTTATAAACGTCTAATTGAGTACGTGCTATTTGATAGCTCTCAAATGGTTTCGAAACCATTTGCAGAATTTCCTTGCTAACAGAGATTATACAAAATTATGAGGGCAAGTTTAGCATTCCATGAACAGCTACATACAAGAAGGTACAGGGGCGCTGTTAATACGTGTATTGGCCACCTTTTTTCCTAACTCATCTGCACTTTGGCCACAAGTTGAGTATTTCAAATCTTTGAATAATTCAATGTTCTTTTGTTTGTCATCCTGGACTTAATACACAATAGTAGTTTTTACTTTCCCCATCATAGCAGACTGAACTGAATTCAGCATAACAGTAAATAAACCTGATAGTATTATCTTAAAAAACCAAACCCAAACTTACACTCTATAGAACATACAAAACGCACTCGGAACCTAAGAATGCTGGGGTGCTGGAAAGGTATTTTGCTCACTCATATGCCTGTGCCTTGGCAAAAAACAAGATTTCCAAAAGCACAGGAATTAAAAACCTTCTATCACAAACCAACATACTTCAGTTCTATTAAAAAAAAACCCACCAAACTTTCGGTTCCGCATCCAGCCAGCGATGGTGACATTACAGTAAACTCGGATTTGGGGTATGTGGGTGGAGAAGTATTGCAATCCTGCACCAGGAGCATGTCAGATACAGGTCTTTACTTCTGGCTCATTTAATTTTCAGTAAAATCAAATCTAATTCTCCCTAAACAACAGCTCTATTTTTTAGTATATTTTCTGGCTTTCCCTGACCCAAACATTTAACACTAAATTTTTAATGGCAAAGATTTCTGATTTATTTCAGAAGCCTGACATGCTACCATACAGTAAGGACCAACAGAACTTACGGCGATGATTCCAGTATGATGCTATTGGCCTGGGTGGAAGATGGAGACCTGTGATTTACAAACACCTCACTCGGGGAAGTATGAACCACGTGGTCCACTAAATGTCCAACTGATGAGGGTCGTAACCGGGCTCCTTCTTGAGTGAAGGCAGAGTTGCGACTAAGAGAGAAAGCACAGCAGTACAATGTGAAAAGAACATGACTTTTCATCCACGTTGCTTACACCACCACGAAGCAATGCTAAAATAATTATTTCTTCTCTGTGCAAGCATATGTTCATAGCCATAAATTTTCACTAAATAATTTGAGGTTTCAAAAATCACTGAAACAATTATGTTGTCAGATCAACATGTTGTATTTCATAATTTTAAAGTTGTTCCAAAAAATTTTCATGAACACCAAATGGGTAATATTTTTTTTTTTTTTTTCTATTAAAGAAGCCTGAATGTATTACGGTTCAATGAACAAGCTACTGGAGTGACAGTCCTGTCAATAAGAACAAAAATGAATTCCCAAGAAGAAAAATCCTGCCTCTGTTCATGGCTGAATGCAACCTGAATTCATTAAGATGAACATTTTATCCCCTGCATCTTCCCCTAGAAGAATCATAAGCTTTGCACTGAAGAGTCTTCTCGTTTCTGTGACCCAAAACTTTCCCATTTGAAAACTAGCATTTTTCTTAAAATGCTTTGAAACATGTATGATTAAGTTATATTATGCTTTAAGCTTCATTCATAAAAATTATTTTGCAATAATTTTTAAATGTTACAGACATTTACAACAGCCTTTTCAATAATATGCTGCAATGTCAAATTATCTTAAAACCTTCTGATTTATATAATACAAAATTGGATAATGCCAATTCTTAAGCCAGCTTTAGTACACTGACAAAACCTAGTCATTTTCCAGAAGAACTCAGGAATGCTTTTTCACTAGCTATACATGCAAACCTGAAAGCTCTATCACGTGAGAAGAGAGAGCTTTGAAAGCAAATACAGAACGATTGAGGGGAATAAACCTGCAAGAATTTCTGATTAAGTAATTTTCCCCAATGACTTAAGAAATGGTATTAACCCAAATAAATTATTTCCTAAATGTCACACAGATTTTATTAGATTTTTTTTTTTCTTAGCCAAATGAATAATGTACTTTTAACTGTGTTTGAGAAACTCAGGCTCTCAAATTTAGGGCAATGTGCTACAGCTTACACTTTTCACAGGTTGAGTGAGGAGCGCCTAAAATTCCACCACCCCCCAAACAGTTTTTATTATCTGGAGCTGAATGTTCCAGAGAACGACCCCTCATATAATTTGTCAAGTTATTTGTCCCCATAACACATTAATCCTTTTATTAGACAAGCAGGTTGCTCACATCAGAGGCAGACAGTTACTCTTAAGGAGAGAAGATTTGATGCTACTTACTGATTTGGGGTTCCAGGTGGAGACCGCGATGGTAGGCTCTGTGTTTCCAACCTATCATCAGACAGTGAGTTCCTACTCACTACTTCCCAGTCCATCCCACTCATTAATTTCCGTGCCAAGGGTTTACTGGGGGATCTGGAAGAATACGGTAAAATTATGAGACAAAAAGAAAATCACATAAAATTCACCAAAATGAAACTGTGTATGCTCTATCGTAGGAAACCAAATTATACAGATGAAAGGAAATGCAATAACGTAAAACTCTATTTACAGGAGCAATTCTGTGTTTTCTAAATATATTGCACTTCATTTTCTGTACTTTGTACAAGGACATCGATGAAATACAGTCATGAAATTACTGTTGGCTGGGAGGGAGGCGGGCAAGATGGAAGAGGAACACACTAAACGTCACCACACATTTCTGATGCCTCAAAGAGAATCTGACTCCAACAGAAGAGTCACAGAGGTCTGAACTTAAAAATAAAACACCCCCCCCCCCCCCAAGTCTATTCAGCCATCTCAGGAAAAATAGAGCAATGAAACATCAGCCTAAAAAAAACTCCCAAAGACTTTGAAGAACTGAAAGTGGAGTAATCAACAACATGGCAGCAGAGCTGCCGGGTTTTGTTTACTCATCAGGGATTTCCATCAAGGTGACATGCTTTCTTCCAGAACACCCTCTGTCACCCTACAAGGCAGATGCAGATTTAAACTTCTATGTGGGTAATCAAACTTCACTTGCTTTTGTGCCAGAAATGCCCTGCAGGATAAAGGTTATTGACAGGGGTTTTTATACAGAAGGAATTGTATTTTCTACTCATTGCCCTTTCTCAATATTGAGGAAACAACTTCTCGTTCTGTAGTCATCCCAGGATAACTACGATCCCCTTCTGCTGGTTCTTTCACCTAATTCTTAAGCACAAATGAGACCATACTCATACTTGCAATATCTCATGAAATAGTATACTTCCCTTCTATACTGGAAATCATCAAATGAATCATCCAAGAATTGCGGTTGCTTTTTTCTTAGCATCACACGAGATGGCCAGTCATCCTGCGAATAAACATACCCAGACCTTTGCTGTTTGTTGTTTTCAACTGAATTTTTTTCAGCTAACATCAAAACTTATTTTAAGCAATTCTTAAATATATTTCCTGTGTATTTTGTGTTACTGGGTTTTCACTTTAGATAGTGCTACACAGTTCAAATTTCTGTTATTGCCCAACGCTCTCTTGTTCCAGCAATAACTCAACTTCATCAGTCTTTTGTGCCATGATCATTTCATTCCCATTTGCCTTTATATTCTACCACTATTCTCTGCTCTCCAGCTTTGCACAATGAGATGACAACCTATTATTGTATGAATGCAACTCCCCAGCTCCACACACCCGTATCACAAACTAACTTCTGCCTTTGCTCTCCTGGGGATACGTGGTAACTGTTCTTGATCTTCATCATTATCACTGTACTGATTTACTGAAAGTGCAAGTCCAGAAAAAAGGAACTTTGAGAAATTAAGGAACTACCCACACAAAAATTACATCCTTCTGAAAATGAGAACTGTAGTTACAAATACGTTTTTGCTTCTCATGGAACATAAAACTCAGTGCAAGCCACCACCCTAAGCAGACTGTCTTCAGTATTATCACAAAAGTCTACAACAAGAACCAAGCAAGTGTCAGATCAACTAACCTATTTGCACATGTAGAAATACAGAAGTCCTTGTTTGTTTGATTCTAAAGGAGTGGTGATCAGTGTGTGGAGGGTTTGTTTTTACACCCCCAAGCAGTTCTGAACATGTATTACATGCTGCTTTGCTGCTCTGAGGGTTTACTCACTAACAGCTGACAAATTTCAGACCCTTAAGTGAGATGGGCTACTGTAAATACCACTGTCTCAGGTGTTATTCCACCTGTGAAAAAAAAAATCTAAGAGTATACTGATATTTGAAAACAGGGAAAATAGCAATTACTTAATTCCTGAGGAAAAAAACACATCCAGTTTCTTAGCATGTATTTAAGCAATATTGATTTGATTCAGAAAGTAATTAACTTGACATCATGTCAATTTAAACCAACATTTCAAGTTCTGTAATTTACCTCAGCTATGAGCAACACAAAGCACCTAGATATTTTTCTACACAAACAGCAAATTTGAGCAGTTCCAAACAGGTAAAAAAGTAACAAGAAACCACCAGAACCGAAACGCACATCTAACGTCATCCCTTTGTTGTTCTTTTATCAATCAAAGCAATCAATAGCTAGACTTTGCTGACAGCATGCTTGCAGCCAGCAGATTAGCACTCAGAGGCAGCTCTGCCAAGAGGTGGTTTCTACTAACCAAAGGACAGGCAGAGGAACTGAATACATCTGATGCTAAATGAAATAAACCCAGGAGTTCAGATACAGAACTTTCTGACCGACCTGTAATGGCAGCTATTGAGCATTATGGACCCTGCAGTGAGAAAGCAACAAGTGGAATTTAGGAAAGTTGGTGACTGGTAGTGGGGTTTGGTTGGTTGTTTTTTTAAATGCACAACAACAGCAAAACATTAAATTACAGAGAGAGACAGAAAAGTACATCTTGAGATGTACATGAGATGTACTTGGAAAAAACAAGTTTTTCCAGAAATCACATTTCTTGACTGCTTCCAAAAAACCCCCACTGCACTGCATCTTCATAGTGTGTAACTACGTTTTTGAAAACTTCCTCAATCTATGCAACAAATGAAGACAATTCTAGAATGAGAAAAGCATCACCTTCTTCCCTATCAAAAAAATTCTATGTTAAGAAAACTCACCTTTTGCTGTGGATGGGGTCTGGTCTTTCAGAAGCGACACCTTACCATGATAAACAGCTGCAACGTTTATCAGCAAAGGTTCCTTTCCATTATTTTATTAACAGCTCTAACCTCAGAGTCCCACCCACTCATGTTTGTTGCCTCCATTTCCTGTCTTTGCAGAAATTTCAAAGAAAAAATTACCACACTGCAGAACAGAACTTCTCAGTGCTGTGGCTTTTTGATACTAGTTCTCCTGCCAACACTTCTGAACTTAAAAATAAGGGTTTTTTTATTAGCAATTAAGGTACGTTCTGAAATATTCCTGCAAATTTCTCCAGCATTAATTCTTTATAGTGTTTGAATAACTTTCTTGTGCCAGAGTGCAGCTGGAGAAGGAAGCGGGGAAGCAAGCTGGGAAAAACTTATGAAATGCTTTCATCGGCTTTGAAATTCTATCTGTCCCCTTCGTCTGCTCAGCCTGGGCGCTTCTACTGCACCCCAGCACGGGGCACTGCCAGTTAACACAGTAAACTATGCTCAGATTCATTGTTGTGCATCTGCAGAGACACTTCGGAAAGTCAGGATTCCTGTGTACCCAAGTGGGAACAGAGATTGAAAACTTCACCTGCCCCCAAAAATGAAGAACAGTCTTATGAGCCGTGATACTACACCAAAACCAAAACCAAAATAACCAAGTAGCATATATGAAATTACATAATGCAACTAAAATAAAGCATGATAAATTATATTAGCTCAGCTACAGTACCCAAAAGCTTTCAAAGACAGAATTTGTTGAGTCCCACATTTGACATGCTAAATTCTCACAAGAGCTGGGAAAGAAAGAGGGTATTGTTAGAAAATACAGGTGGGAATCTTTAAAATAATTTCTGTCCCAAAAAGAAATAAAACCTGCAGCCCCAGCCTTGCTTTGTATTTTGGCAAGGAGTACAGAGAATGCATTTCTCAGCAAAACTACTGCTTCAGACCAAGAGACGAACCTGCATAGAAACGTGCAGATACACCACAAGTGGCATATGCAAGTTCAACCAACTGAGGAATTATTTAACCTGAATAAATGCATAGTTGAAGCAGGATTAGGTTTTGGGAAACAGAGGTTGCAACTTAATGATAGGGAGTTTGCAAATACAAATGACCGACCGAGATACCTGCTCACTATCACACAGAGCACATGAACTACCTTCTTATTGCAGCTCCAGTACACACCATCAGAACTGGACTGAGTTAAACTATATGCAAGGACTCCAAGAGAGAACAGTGCTCTTGAAGAAATCTCTGAACCGATTACTTGATCAAACTTTTTCACTGTTATTATCTACTTTCACTTTTATTATGCTCCTGGGAATTCTTATGGGTCTCTCAGGTTGTGAATATCCTGCAACAAATGAGGCCAAGAGAATCGCTATAATGACGATAGATAAAAACAATATCTAAACAACTGCAGCAACAGCCTTCTAAATGCTGGTTAGCACTGCATGAAGTTAAGAAAACAGCATCTACAAAACGTATCAAATTTATTAGACTATCTTCTTCATAGAAATACATGCCATTTTTTAAAATTAATTTTTAGAAGTCTCTATTATTTGGAGGAAAAAAATAATCCATTAATACTATTTCAGCTAATTTTAAAGTAAAAACCTGAGGACAAACAGCTAAGCCTGCTAATTATAGGCTGCTTATTTTATTCAACTGTCTGCTGAGAAACTTTATTTCCCCGTTTTGTGCTCTGTATCTATGTTCTCCTCAGTGTGCAAAGGCTACATGATCATCCCTTGTGGCAACCACCACTTCCCAATTTAGAACAAATAGCTCAAAACATCTTTATGTTTTGAATTATTCCACTGTAAGAAAATAAGACCGATAGCTTATCAGTGTTATTTTCATACAGTTCAATGATCTAAGTTTGCTTAGGTAGTGTTAGCTCAAATAAGGGGGTTTCTAGTTAGATACAGATAAGAAAACAGAGTGTCAATTTGGATAGCTCTACAAGAAAAAACATCTGAAAACTGTTTTTTTTTGGTAAGTGATCTTGGGTAAATCTTCTGATGTGGTAACAAAAAAAGCAACAGTAATTATTTAAGGATTTTTATGTATCCACTTAATTCTCAAGAAAGACTTTGACTGTAATGCTAGCGTGTTCCTAGTTTCGTAACAAAAGGCAACCGATACCTACTCGAACTTTCAAAAGCAACTGAAACAACCCCCCTGACCGAGAGCTTAAAAAGCTTTGCAACAACACGGTGACTTGTAAGGAGAAAGGCATACTGAGAAAGAGAAATACAGGTTCCAGGAACAAAACCCACATTATACCTGTAAAACCTTAAAAAGTAGAATTTATCCTGTCTTTAAATTGAAAAGGGTAACTCTACTTGGTATTTCAACTTGAAATATACGTGTTTAGAAGATAAGGAATTAAGGATAATGTTCTTCGGTTAATCTTCTTGAAGCACATGGTGTTCTAGAATTGTCTTATATTTCAAGTTTTTTCATTCTTGAAAATACTAAAAAGTCTTCAAAATTGAAAATGCATTGATTGCACACTGTGATAGGGAGAACAACGGAAGAAACAGCTGATCTACTGAAAGCTTTTTGAGGTGTATTTGTTACAAAGGGCCATTATTTTCAGTTCACCAACATACACATATATGCCTCAGACATTTGTCAGTCATCAATATTACTAAACAACACAATAGGTGAGGAAGAACGACGTATTCCTTAATCTAAAAGCAAGAGTGGAAAATAAAATTACTGATGGCAGAAGAGCCAAGTATTTCATTAACTAAAAAGCACCAAAAAGACTTGAGAAAACATCAGAGCAATTCTAGCCTTGGATTTCAATTTTATACAGAGTATCTGTTAGAAAATACAAGTGACTCCAGGACCACTTGTTCAGTTTTGACTCAAAGGGAAGAGTGCCATCTACTGAATAAGAGTTATTAAAATGATTAATATCTTCCTCAAAACCAAGTATCAGCTCTACTCCACCCTACTTGTGGGAAATTGCCAAGTTCAGACTGCAACAAAGAAGAATAACTTTTAACTGATTCATAGGTGTCATTTAAATAAATAAAACTCAGTTGTCACGGTATTGTGACAAGTAAAAATCTAACCAGATTCCCCAAGTAAACTGAGTAGAGTAAAAAACCCCAATTCTATAGTACACAGAGCAAATTGGTCTTAAAAAAAACCCTACCAGTTGAACAAACGTGTCACAGCACTTCTGCCCTCGAGTCATTCTACTACAGAGCTGGGTACTTGCAGCGTGACCAGCTAAAAAATAAAATTATGTTATATTGCACAGGGGAAAGAAGGGATGTAGGGGAAAAGGGCAAGAAATTAAGGCAGAATTCACCAATGCTCTGAAAAATAGTGTTTCAGGGACCTGAGAAAGGCTGTTGGGCTTCTTACTAAAAGTCTGCAAGCATAAATGTGAACTCCAGAGTTAAGGGGTTGAGGGTTAACCATGCTAAAAGACATTTCCCATCTCACTAAAAGTATAAGGATAAAAAAATAAGATATAAAAGGATAAACACAGAGCATTCTCCCTGCTCATAAGAATCCTTTATATTAATGATCTAAATGGATAAAGCAGCAGCCGTTTGACTTTTGAATACTGAATCATAATTTCTTATGAAAGAACTAAATCTATATCTTGACTGTTTTCTTGTATTCACTAAACTCCTCAGGAATCTGCAACACAATCAAGTAATGGATTCTGTGATTAGACAACTACTTTGTGACTGAATACCTTCAGAAGCAGCTCACTCCCAGCCAAATTTTTCATAGTAATATTGACTATTGGGACTACAGGGATGATAAAGCTGTTCCCACCAAGCCAGACTTTATTCTAATGGCAACAGCATGTCCAGTTGTAGGTTGTTATCAGGGATAAAACATACCCAGTAACTCAACATTGTAATGGAACAGCTAAGAAGACCACTCTTTCAACAGGCAGCACAAAGAGGGCTAGTACATGTAACAACAAACTGCACAGATGGAAGGCAACTCTGAATTTTCAAAATATATAAAGAGGGAATTATTAAAGGATACCCCTATTAACTTTCCCATCCTAAGATTCTCTGTCATTTCATTGACACCCTCCCATATCAAAATTTAACTCCTTAATATGGTATTAAATCAAGCCACCAGCAACAGTTGGCAACAGCTGCTCTTTATTTAACATATTTGTAAACAGAAATCACAACTTAAAAGATACAAAGAGGAGACTTACCAATCCTGTACAAATATAAATTGCTTACCTTGCAAACACCCTGTCTTTGTTTGCTCTTTCTTTACCATACTGCACAGATTGGACCTCTGTTCTCCCACTGGAAAACAAAGCAGAAGCAAACCACTAAATGCAACAAACTTAGAGTAACGTTTTCTTGCTAAAAATTCAACTATCTCAACAAAAAACCCCAAAATTCTACTTTCAGTCATGATCAAGCAATTGGGCTGGGCTACCTTCAGTACAGCATAACTTTAGACAGAGTTTGGGTAAGTGTATGTCATCTTTCCCATTACAGTCTAATTAATTTTAGGCATAACATACAGCTTTCTCTTCCTTTTTCTTCTAATCCAGATCAATAAGAAAGTTCTGAAGTTCTGCTTAGATCTTTGAATAACACCACTATAATTTTTCCTGTCATAGCCACAGCCAAAGGTTACAGCATCTCCTCCATCCTCCTCCTAAATTATTCCCTGAATCGCTAACAACTAAGTCACTACTGAGTTCAGCAAAATAACGCTTAGATGATAAGCACATCGGGATTGGATTATTCTACATAACTCGTCAAAATCACGATTAGACCTTGGAACTTGCTGACTGTTCACTGAAGGCCAGGTGTCTTGTGTCAAATCAAAGATCCTTTATAATATTTCATAACTCCTGGAGAAATGGGTTTTTTGGTTGGTTGGTTGGTTGGGTTTTTTTGAATGTCTATCAGCAGTTAAGAATTGGTGGCAAGATAGCAGCAAAACTCCTATTTATGACTTCATACCAAAGCACAGAGACAGAGGATACGTGTCCTAAAAGAATGCTGATACTTAAAACTCTGCTCTTTTCTGTCTTTTACTGCCTGGTTTAAGGTTAAACAGAACCAATTTTCTTTTCAGTAATTTTACTTTTCAGTTAAATTTCTTCTAACAAACTGCACTTTCTGAAATTATGAATCTGTCATTTGTTTGGTGCCCAGACCAAACCACAACACTTAAAGGGACTTTTACACTCTGAAATCAAAGAATGGTTTACTATTTTCACATTCATATTACAAAACTACTGGATGTGTGAAGGCTGGAGAAACGGCCCAACTGGAATCGCATGAAATTCAGTGAAGGGAAATGCAAAGCCCCACACCTGGGGAGGAATAACCCCATGCACAGGCTGAGGGCCAACTGGCTGGAAAGCAGGTTTGCTCAGCTCTGGGGAGACCAGATCTGCAGTGCTGTGGCACGTACTAGGGGCCCCCAAGTCAACCACAAGACCATGTGTTTGAATTAAGAGCATCTGGCCTATGGGGAGAGACTGAGAGAGCTGGGTCTGTTATCAGCCTTAGCTGGAGAAGGCTCAGAGGGATCAAATGAGTGCCTATAAATGCCTGAAGGGGAAGTAAAAAAGACAGCCCAAACTCTTCTCAAGGGATCCCAGAGACAGGCCAAGAGGCCATGGGCACAAACTGAAATATGAGATATCCTACTTAAACAGAGGGGGGAGAAAAACAACAACAAAAAAACAGCACACAAAGCAAGAAAACTTTTTAACTGGGAAGGTGCTCAAACACTGGATCAGGTTGCTCAGAGACAGCGTGGAGTCTCCATCCTTGGTGACATTCAAAACCAGGCTGGACACAGTCCTGGGCAACCTGCTGCAGTGGACCCTGCATGAACAGGGCGTTGGACTAAACAAGTGTCCAGAGCCGCCTTCCAACTTCTGCCATGCTTTGATTCTAAGACATCTCTCTTTTTCAAACCTGCTGCCTACTGACTTCCTGGAGTTACATTTTTAACTCTAAGAAGCAGTAGACCATCCATGTTTTCCTCTGTTCCTTTCCAAGAACTTTAGCATTCTGTCTGTCTTTCTCTAATGGCTACAAATAATTAATGTAATGTTTTCAGAGAACTAACTACAAAGCTCCAAGACAGTAATAGCTTGTTTATGTTCCTCCTCTTTTCTCTCCCTGCTTTGATTATTTTGCATTTTTGGACAGGGGACTCAATCGACCATTTCACTGCCTGCTCACCCACAACTGCAACAGACCACAGAAACTGACTCCAACCAGCTTCAGCTTTTACTACAAAATCTGTATCACTTAAGTGGTAACTTCCCTTTGTTGTGAAGAAGGGACCTACTTGTTTCCCATCTGGTTAAAATAGTTGCTAATACACAGTAAAACTCTTACTATTTTGGAAGTTTGGCTTCTTTAATGAGTATCTAGTGAGGAATACTATTAGAACCACTTTGAAATTCCAAGGACAGTGTACAGAAGTCAGATTCTCTCATCAGTAGTCTTCTTGATCCCTCCTGGAAGCTTTTTTGCTTGTTTTTGTTTAAAAAAGACCATCTCCTTGCTTTAAAATATGTTGCATCAGAGTCTTTTAGTCCAATGGACATTACAGATGAAACAACACATGGAATAGTTCAGCAATTTCACGTCTCTGATTTCTTTCAGAAGTCGAGCTAATTCTCTTTAGCCCTGCGCTTTATTAGTTTGTTTTAATCACAGAAACGTTGGTTACAAGTCTCCAGTCCAATTCCCTGCTAACACTAGACCATGTCTGTCTGTGGCTTTGTCCAGCCCAGTTTTGAAAGCCTCCAAAAGTAGAGATCCCACAACCTCTCTGGGTAAGTTGTTCAAATAATGCCCTACCTTCCTAGAAAAACAAAAAAACCCCAAAGCTTTTCCTGATGTCCAGCTAGAATCTTCAAGGTAAAACTTGTGGCTGTTGCCCCTTGTTCTATCACCTGCCATTACCAGCACAAGTTTGGCTCCATCATTTTTGAAACTGCCCATGAACTAGCTTTAGGCTTGCTGCTAAATTAAATTGCCCCTTAGCTTCCTCTTCACCAGATTAAACAAGCCCAGTGCCCTTCACCTCTCCTTGAGCATCACGTCACTCCTGTTAACGCTGCCTCTAAACAACTCTCCAACTACTCACAGAAATTCCAGCCTTCTGGCTGCTTCATTAACTTTAATGACCTTCTTCATTTTTATGCTGCTTCCCTTTTTCATCTTACATTAACATAAGCTGAATGTCATCATCAAACAAGCTATTCTGTAACAGTAACCACGATGATTCAAAACCTTTAGAGAAATGAAAAAGCTGCCTCAAATTCACTACAATAACATAGAAGCAAGTCTCAACCACTGTTCAGGATCACAGAATGCTGTTTCTCGAATGGGTGCTGTGAATGCTGGTCAAAAAAACCCCAGATGGTATAAAAATTTAGCCACTGAATTACTTTCCTCTTTATACATTTATGCAATTGTAACAGAAATAGTCTGTTATTGTGTTTTCTAGCTTTTCATCATCTCCCTTTGTATGTCACAGACAGTGTTGCCATTCTAGACAGATGATTAGTAGTAGCTCCATTAAACTCTACTCCAGGCGTGATTGAAACCATCAGCGTTCTGCATTACTTGCAGAGAATTCAACTCTGTTACTTAACTGAGAATTTTGGGGTTTTTCATAAAAAGCATTAAATGCTTTAAAAAGCGACACCACCCACTCCATCATTAGAAGAGAAGAAGTGCTTGGGGATTATAGT
This sequence comes from Jacana jacana, assembly GCA_013400555.1. Taxonomy (NCBI): domain Eukaryota; kingdom Metazoa; phylum Chordata; class Aves; order Charadriiformes; family Jacanidae; genus Jacana; species Jacana jacana. Next base: position 1,389 of record VZTM01026041.1, on the reverse strand, counting down.
TATTCCACAGTATTCTTTGCACCTCCAAGATTTTGCCTGTTATGTCAAGTCCGTTCTTAAAAGTTATGGAGTTAATTTCATCCATGTTTTCTAAACTTCTTTCGTCTTCACCTAGTTGCCTATTTGTAGGCATCCAGCTTAAGCAGGCTTTATACTTGTACAAGCTTTGTTTCATTGATTTGTTTGATCTTTATTTAGGTCTGTTTTGTTGCTGTAGCTGCACACAAGATCCGAGATCCATCAGTTTTCAAAAGCACCAGGCCAAAGACTTTGAAGTTCCAAGAGACCATTTTTAAGATAAACATAATGCAGCAGGTAAGCGGGTAAAGAAACGCAGCCTGAGAGACAACCTGAGAGTACTAGCTCAATAATACCCTCATAATACATTCATTATACATCCAAGATATCTTAGAATATTGCTGATATTTGAAACTTAGATTAACAGGGATGGGGAACAGTTGCAGGATTCAAAAGCTACTTGAATGATGGCACCTTTTAATAGAGGTTTTAAATAATTACCCGTATTTCTTAACGAGTTGCCTGTTCTCTTATATTCTTTCCTGTACATTTCACATTAGCACTTACCAGTACCGGAACTTGGAACCCAAAGTGAAATAATGTGCAAAAAAGTTCTTCTGAGGGGGGAGGGGTCTGTCCAAACGGAAGAACGTGTGATGTTCAACACAAGCTTTCCACAAATTCTTACATGCTCGGTAGTTCACCATGTTGAACCCCAGTAACGTTTCTCTAGATTCATGCTAAAATGAGAAAAAATTATTTCAGATAAAAATTATTTCCAGTTACCTTTGAAATTAAGATAAGTACTGTTAGTGTTGTTTGCCTTTTTTTTTTTTTTAAATTATGCTTTTAGAAGTGGTTCTCTAATTTTACATTGAATTTATTTATTATAAACCCTTTCACAATGCTTCTTAAATTTCTTTAAAGACTTCTCCCCCTCCCTGCCCTTCTTTTACAATGAGCCTGCTCAAAGGTCACCAGTCTGATTAGCGACACTGAAACAAGTCTAGATGGGAAAAAACGGTGCCATAAGGTAGCACCCAAACTACATCAAAAAATTTCTGTGACTGGAGACCTCAAAGGCAATACACCTCCCTCTTTCAAGATTACTATGATTAAGACAAGGAATTGTCATGCCCATGTGCCAATTCGAGATTGGGAACAGGTAGTGATCTCAATGAGCAACTGTTGTATCTACTCGACACGATTAGGTTCTCAGTGAAGGAAAGAAGCAAAAGTGCAAAGCAAACTAAGCTGTTCTGCCTGTTGAGGGAGCTTGATTACAACCTTTGTAGGTCTGAAATCATCAGCAGCACTTTGCTGTCTCTTCACAGTACTCAATTCTCCACAGCTTAGGACACCTGAGCTGTT
>VZTM01026033.1:4397-19784 GCA_013400555.1 Jacana jacana | reverse complement strand
GTGGTTGGCTTTTTGGGCTGCCAGTACACATTGCTGGGTCATGTTGAGACTCATCAACCAACACACCTCTTTCTTTGCAACCCCCCCAGTTTCTCCTTAGGTCTAATCTCAATCCATTCTCTGCCCATCTTGTATTTCTATTTGGGATTGCCCTGACTCAGGTGTAGGTCCTTGTACTTGGCCTTGTTGAACTTTATGAGGTTCACAAGGGCCCACTTTTCAAGCTGTCAAGAGCTCTCTGGAGGGTATCCCCTCCCTCCAGTGTGTCAACTGCACCACACAGTGTCATCAGTAAACTTGCTGAGGGTGTACTCAATACCACTGAGAACCCACTGAGTATTTGGGGAACTGGCACTGGTCAGTCATAACTTACTTGAGCTAAAAATAATCCAATTGTTTGATTGTGCCTGGGGACCCTAGAAGAAAGTGAAATGCTAAAAAGAAACACTGAGTACCAGATCATGGACACCTTGTATCTTGGGAGGCAGAAGCTGAAAGCAATTTCTGCTGCAGTGAATAGGACTAAAGTTTGTGATTGAGAACAATTCTCCTACTGATGCTTCTCATCCTAGGACAATCGCTGAAGCAACAAAAATGTAGATGAAGACAGAGGCAGGCACAGGCTGTGTTAGAGCAGCTTAGGAGGTTGCTCTATTACATTTGTTACAATTTGTGTTTTTATTTTAGCCATGCCCCAGTTCTTTCAAAAGCAAGATCATATGTCTCTGCATGTAGCTTTCTCGATGTATCTAGTGACACACTGGGGCTAAACAAAAACATGTGAAGCAGTAACTAAGTGCAAACTACAGCCAGTGAACATTTAAAAGTTATTATTTCAGCATATAATTTTGTTTCTTCTGAATTAGGATCAACTTTAACCAGCAGGATTGTTTGCTTTCATTTCCTAACAACATCTGATAAATCAGGCTTGCGCCATCACCTTCCTCAAGCAGTGAGAGGTCACCCTCCACAGATTATGTGTGTGTGCATGCAGGTCAGTGTGAAACATCCCCCACCGGTATTAGAAATCAAATTTACCACTAATAAGCTTTTCTGGTGATGCTGGACTAAGCAATGGGATAAAGAAGGAACAGACATAATGGTCAAATTCTGGTAGGAGCTGAAGGAGGGACAGACGTGGAAAAAGGAGAAGGAAAAACCCCAAGACAGCATGGAAGAGTGGGACAAAGCTAGGCTTGGGGTGGGCTGGAGATGAAGAAGGAAAGCAGAGACATTGGAGAGATACTCACTAAGTGCTGTGGGATGCACTGAAATGAGAGGAAACACTAATGCAGTTCTGACATAATACATCATTAAAGAGAAACACTTATAAATATCTAGCAAGGGAGTTACCATATACAGCTATCTTCATAGCATGTATGAAGCCAAATGATCTCACGGTTAGTGATTTAATTACGCCTAATATTTACTTTTTCTTAAAACCATGAAGACAGTGAGCTCTGGCCACTCCCAAAACAGAACAACACAAAACAAAACAACAACAACAAAATAGTCTGTCACACAGGAAAACAGAAAATGGAGTAGTAATACATACAGGTGAGCATGCCCATAACCTTTGCATTATATTTTATCTGATAAGGAAATCATCTTCTGGAGAAAATAGAGAATAAAAATGGAGATAAAAACTTCTTCCATTATAACAACCACATCAATATGACCATGCAAACTTTAGCCAGCAGAATTCTTAAGGAGCTGAATTTTGTGCATGTAAAATTCACCAGAGCGTAATGAAAAGATAAATGTAATATTTTTCAGGGACAGATCCAGGCTTACCCTATCAGTGCTTTGAGGTAACAGCTATCTTTCATTAGTACCAGTGAGGGCTCATGCCAGGTAGGATTAACATTGTTCCTCCTCCCTTGGCCCCACCTGCTCTGCTCTGCAGGACTGAATGCTTTACCTCCCTCCCTCGCCTCAGGACCCACTCACCCACCACACGCTGGGTCAGCCCTGTTTGTACAGTTCCTAGCACAATGACTCATGACTGCAAGAGGGCTCCAAATCATTCATCATGGAGGAATCAGGACTCACATTGGCACCCCCTTACAGCATAACTGCCAGTAGTGGTTGTGTTCTCAGATTATAATACTATGACCTTAACTGTTCATCTTTCCCTTGTCTTTTGCAAGACTCAGCATAAGCTTCTAAATCTTTCCTTTCCGGTTTCAGTAAGGACTATGATTATTAGACAATTTTGCAGTATCCCTGTTTACCCATCACTCGCAATGTTTTTGCAATGGTGTAGCTGCTACAAGCTTTGTGAGCATTGAACTATTTACTAATAGGCTCTGATTTTATGAATCTTTTCTGGTTTTACACAGAAGATTTAAAAATTTCTTCTTAAAAGTGTATCTTTCAAGTGCTAACTCTCCATAACCCCCGGCTTATTCAGAAGTAAAGACAGGATGGAGTCTGCGGTTGTCTATTTAGGTGACCTTAACTACTTACCTTCAGTGCAAACCAGAGGACCGAAATTGGAATTTTATGTCCCCAGGAGAATCCAGAATAGAGGGAAGTCATCCTGGCAGTGAGCAGAAAATAAGGATCATCTATGTGAGATACCTACACCAAGCATGAAATCTCCCCCTCCCATCCATTTCATCAACTATGTTTCAGTCCTAGCTTTTTTTTTTTTGATGTCTTGCATTTCCTTTTGTTTGGTATACAGCACCTATATCTATTGCCATCAGTCACTTATAGTCTCCTCATAGCTGTTTTGCTATGCCTGTCACCAAGAATGCCAGAAGAAGTATTTCCTGTCAAGGAAACACTGTCATTTCTCTAGCTTGGTCAATGTTCAAAAGTCAGCACAGCATAAATCCACTTTGTCAAAGAAATGCTCTAAAAATCGGTCAATATTAATGCTCATAGTATCTTGACCTCACAACCTAAACCACTGATTTAATTAGGAAAGAAAAATAGCCATATTCAGGTAAGAAAGAGGGTACATGAATACATAATCACAGAATCATAGAATGATATGGGGTTGGAAGGGACCTCTGGAGATCATCTAATCCACCCCCTGACCAAAGCAGGTCCACCTAGAGCAGGTTGCACAGGAACTTGTCTGGGTGGGTTTTGAACATCTCCAGAGATGGAGACTCCACCAGCTCCCTGGACAGCCTGTTCCAGTGCTCTGACACCCTCAAAGTGAAGATTTTTCTCCTCATGTTTAGATGGAACTTCTTATTTTCAAGTTTGTGCCTATTACTTCTTGTCCTGTCATTGGACACCAGCAGTTCTCTGTCCTTGAACTGGGGAGCCCAGAACCAGACACAGTACTCCAGATGGGGCCTCATCAGGGCAGAGTAGAGAGGGAGGATGGGCCTCCCTTGATCTTCTGGCCACACTCTTCTTGATGGACCCCAAACATGCATCCATAACTATGTTTTGGCAAAGAGAAGCATCTTATCACAATTAGAGCCTTTTACAATCACATGCTTTTGCTTTGCAAAGCATTTTTCAGGGACTGTGTCTCATAAATATCTTTTAACAGCTTTATGTTTTCTGTGCTTCAGTAAACTCAACTTACTGCTAATGATTGAGTGGGGTCTGGATGCTTTTGATGTGGTGTCACTAATGGGTGTTGCCCCTTGAGAAGTTTCCAAGAGAACATTTTTTTAGTGGAGTTTTCTGATTTATCACAAACTGATGGAAACAGTCCCATTTCAACAAGACTTGTCAGGTATGTCGTGCTTGCTCTCCCCTGGCAGATTGCTGCACTCCTACATAGGCAGTGCCTTTGCAGGTCCCAGGGAAGGAAGCAGCCAGCTGTATCACTGTACATCAATAATTCTCCCCGGGGGATTTTGGAAATAGGAAAACCCATTTTGAAATTTCTGGAATTCAAATAAAAAACATTTCTGAAGTTTGAAAAAGCTTCAGGCAAAGAAAGTACAATTTTCAGGCCCAGGGCAATTTTCAGATTGTCAATTCGAAAATTAAAATAAAAAATCTAATTTTGGATACCAGATTCAAATGTAGCAGAAACTTTTCTAAATCTATTTGTTCATCCCTACCAGCACTAAAGCAGTAAAGACAGATATACCTGTAAAGATAATCCAAATATGACAGTCTTTTTAAAACTTTATTTCCCCAATTCTGCCTCATGCTGCTTCTTAGACATCCTATATCACCACTAGTTACCCCATTTACTATTTGCTCTGAGCTTTTATTGCACTCAAGATTTTTATTCTGTGTAACTCGGTTTAATGATGCAGTTTTCAAAGCCATTTAAAGGGAACCTAACATCATTACTGTGATTCCCAACAGCCTCTCTGTCTCTGGTGGTATTTCCCCATATACCACTTGTGGGAATACGAAACTGGTCAGCTGTGGAAGCCAGCAGGAGGCAGCAAGATACCTGCACTGCTAAATGAGAAGAGTCTGGGGAGCCAGCGCAGCCACTTGACACCAGGTGTTCTGACTATTTCAGTCTTGCTCCCTGGCTCTGTCTGGGCATGCTCCAGCTAGCTCTCTCCCAGGCAAAGTCTGAGTATGGCTCTGAGGACAATTCACTCCAGGGACCCTTCCAAAAGGCAATACGGGCAACATTATATCAGATTTTGTTCCTGTCTTTCAATGTGCTCAGATTTTGCATTCTGGAACAGACCCCACGCTCTCCCCAGCTCCCTCTCCCTGGACTTTCAGCACATAATCTCTATTTCAGGTTATGAAAACACAGGGGTTTGGGCAGCAACACAGATCCTGTACTGTTTTAGATACCGTTATCTGAAGCACAACAAAACTCATTTAGTTTTGGGCTTACCACATAGAGCCCAGTGAAACACAGGACAAAGAATTACATATGTGATGTGGCTGCAATGTCTTGCCCAAGCTTACATAGAAAATCTATAACAGACCAGAGAATCGAACCCAGGTCTCCCAAGGTACAGTTTATAGAGTCTAACTACCAAATCATCCTTCCTTACTAAGGTATAGAACTCAGCCTTCCAACCTCCTTTTTGCTGGTCCCTTAGGTATCAGCTGACACTAACTTTTATGCTAACTTTCCCAAAGCATGGTCATGATGCAATGAAATAAAGGACATCGGAGGCAAACTTCCTCCCACATCTTTTTTAATCTCTTTCTGACATTCCTTTTCTTAGTGATGGGTCACTTGGCCACATCCCATCCTATTGCTTTGCATGTGTCTTCAAACATCCTTACAAAGGAACCAAGCTATAGAACTGTTATGACTGCAGCTCCAGCAGCCTGGTCACCCCTCCTAATAGTTCACATGCAAACCTCATCTCCAGCAGTGTTAGAGATGCCAGACATGTGATGTCTCATTATATCTCGTTCCCAGCATGCAGCAGCACTTGGCACACGCTGTTGCAGTTTAAGCCTCAGATGTCATTGTGCGGTGGTTCCAGAAACATCTCTCTGGTCTCATCCAGTGCCTCTGCTCCTTGTCAGACCTTTCCTCACTGATTTCCATTCTTCACTTGGCAGGCAACCTGCAGCACTGCTGTCATTTGATTTTCCAGTGAATTCTCTGTTCTGTAATACTTAATTGGCCTGAATTCTTAAGTAGTTGTTTCCAAAGTATTTTTAAAACTAAAGAAAAAAAAAAAACAAACCCTACAGATATCTCTCTGAGGTACCTCTTCTCAGCCTGATTGATGAAAAGGTTATTCTACCACCTCACTGATCATTGCAGATGTCTGCTCAGTGGTACCGACTCGCACTGGGCTGCCTGCTTGTAAGCTTTCTTCACCTTGAGCTTACTGAATTTTTCCATATATAGCTATGTTTCACATGGAAGCCATGGTTTATAAATCACTTTCTTAGTGAAAATGCTAAGCTTTTTCTCTGTTGATGACTATACATTTTACTTCAAGCAACAGTTGTTTGGCCAAATTTCTTCCTTATATCATTTGACTATGCCCCCCCTACTTTGTACTTCATCTAGTAGGTAAGTATCAACTCCTGCTGTGTTACTCTCACCCATCATAGACAAAGTTTTAAATAATAACTTTGATTCTGGTGATCCAAAAGATTAGCACCTACTAATGTTTCAAAAGTAAAGAAATATGATTTGTATAATACAGTACACTTTATAACAGTATTTTTTTCAATATCATGAGAAAAAAATGAATGTGGGGTATCATCATGCTTTTCAAGCTCTCACTCTTAAATTTATTTTATAGTCAATGTACTTCAGATTAAAACTAACCTAATTTTTTTTTTTTTTATTAAAGTCATCAGTTTCTTCATCCATTCTGGTGTAGCTCCCTCCAGTTTTGGTGCTGGTTATGAAAAAGTAGCATCAGCCCTGATGCTTTTGTCCAAGTAACTGTGGACAGCATGATGGGATCTTGAAGGCATGCTGCTCCATAGACCTGCAAAGCTCAGGTTCAAGGGGAACCCATCCCCAACACCCGTAGGTGTCCTGTGCTCTCTGCTGACAGGAACACTCAATAGCTTGCACATGGAGATGGGGGAGAAAGAGTTCAAACAGGGTCTGAGGTGCTGGGTATGTACATGTGCTGAGGTCCTGTGCTTCCAGCCAGGAGTTTGAACTGAAGCTCTCCTTTCACATCAGTTGTACTAGAAGGAGTGCACATGATGGTTGGTCCCATGATTTACTGCCATTCTCAACTATACCTTTTATTTTGCCTATGCAATAAAAGCACCAGTCTTCCTATAGTAGGAAGGAGTTAATTTTTGGATGAGTTGAAAGATGCCACTGTCAGCAGTGGGTCCCTCAAGGATCTACTATGCAAGGCCTGAGCAGGTTCAGCCTTCTGGGAAGTGGACATCATGGGAGACAACAGGGAGAAAAATTCTCATGTTGCTCCTGCTAACTCAAAACCCATGGCACAAGAGTAATGTGGATGTTCTCATAATAGCTAATGTTCCTTGAAAAAAGCAAAAGGTCTGAAAATTCTCTGGGATACACAAGCCCCAGGCTTATTTAAGAAGGTGCCATTAGTAGAGTTACATGGATCACAGAAATGTATCCAAAACCAAAGCAAGATTTAATATTTTCCCATTAAGTTATTAAACATCTAACATATATGAGAGGTATTTTGCACAGAAAAATAAGGAAAATAATTACTGGTATGCTGCCTCTTTGAGACAGGGCAGAAGTTGTTTTGCTTTATTTGTCCTCTCCAGTTGAAGCTGGACAGAAACCAGAAAACCTTGAAAATGGCCTAATAAATACTTGAAGTCTATGTAAGTAATCAGTTGGGACTGAGTTGTAGGGAACTGGGGTTAACCAATCTGAAACATTTTAAAAAATATTTCTCCATTCTGAACTTCAGTTTTCCTTTTAATCCCCTGATCCTCATTAGTTAGCTTGGCTTCTATGCACCACACCTCACCATGAAACAAATTAATGTGGTGGTGATGATAAGATGGAGATATCAGTCCCTGCAATCAAACCCTGCCAACTGAACCCCTGACTTCAGCAGGATGTAGCTGCAGAGCAGAGTTCTGCTGGACTGCTCAGAAACACTCCCATTTTTTTTCTTATTCATGCAAGTCAATTATCAGTAGATTTACTCCAGCCATAATGAGTATGGCCCTAGAGAACAATTTAACATTGTGTATAAATGTCACAAAAATGTGTCTTTCACATGCAGTTGTTAAAATCAAATTGATGGGTTTGTACTGTATCTGAAAAACAACTGTTTTTCATAAAAGGAGTTTTTGCCTTGCGTTGAGCTGCTCCTCCTCTGCTTCTCCTCTGCTCCTGAACAGACCATTTTCCAAAAAAATTTCACTTCTTTCATCAGATTTTTTTTAACTGAGGGGATTCCTAAAATGCTTATTCCAAAACAACAGGATTTCAAGAAATAAGTCATGAAAGCCTGGAAAAAGTCACTGTTGCAGTAAAGCAGATACCTCCTCATGAAGTCAACAAGTTGATACCCACTCAAACAGCTTTTGAATACCAAATGTATTGCAAAATTTTCTTGTTTTTGTCTTTTTAGGAAAGTAGCAACTGCCTCTCCAGTGTTACACACATTTTCTTTCGTGTCCCACAGAATCCACTGCTGAATGCATCACTGTAAAATCTACCTTAATATTGAGCCATTCAAAGTTATACCAAAGGGATAAACCCCTAATAATAATAATAATAATAATCATCATCATCATCATCATCATCATCATCATCATCATCATCATCATCATCATCTGATTTCTAGCCACTAAGTCTCATTGAAAAATAAAATGGATTCTTATATCAAAGAGAACAGCAGCTATGAGAGAAATCAGCAAGATCTCAGGAATACGATCAACCACATTACTTAAAATACCTGTGGAAAGAAAGAAAGAAATCACATGAGAAACAGTGATTCTCTGGACATGCACACAAAGACAGAGTGACCAGATGAGGATTTACAGGGGAGACAGAGGGCAGCTCTTCCATCCTGATAAGAAATGCCACATTCAGCAGGAGCAACCTGGTTACAGTCCAGCTCTAGTCAAAGGAACATCTCCATCCAGCCTTGGTAACAAGTTTCTTATCATGATTTAAAAGTGCCTCTAAGAGCAGCTTTATAGAAAGAGTTTCAGGTGAAGTTCAAGACATACAAGAGGTCCAAATCATTACTCCTGTTTTTTTTCTATTTATGAACACTCATCCAAAAGGAGAAAGAGAGTTTGAGCAGCTGCTCCTGGAGAGATTTGCACAACATCATGGCTCATTCTGAGCCACCTGTGGTGGTGTATGCTCTGCCACATGTCATCTGCCAAACCCAGGAAGGTTTTATGTTAACCTCTGATGTTTCTCACTCAGAGCTGTAGAGAACCCCTTTCAAACGTGTGCTGTCTCACTGAAGGTATGATTCCCTCTGTATTTTGTTCAAAGATACTACTGCCTTGAGGAGTTTTCACCTCTTATTCACACCCTTCTATTACAGTCCACTGCCCCTCTTTTGTGCCAATAAAGTTGTTTTTTCACCCATTTTACAGTTTTACACTCCCTGAGCACTTCCATACTGGCACAGCTGAAGTCAGAGAACTGTAGAGTGGAGGCAGCAATGACCAACGTAGGAAAGACTCGGGAAAGCACTTCCTAACACACTTCAGTACTACAGAAAGCATGTCATTGAGTGAGTCTTCCACTTTATAGAAACAACAGTAGAGTTTGATCTCATATGAGTTTAATATGAGTGAGCTTCATTAAGTTAACCAGAGTGATGTCCAATATGTCCACAGTGAGCCATCAAAATGAAGGCTCTAGGATTGCCATAGACTTTCTGTGTGCCTCAATGGAGCTGTCGTTCTGGAGTCTAAAGAACACAGGTCCAGATGGTTAATGGTTTCATTGCTAACGATTTTAGAATAAACATTCAGCTGCTCAGAACAAGGATGCCATTTCTCCTACTGAGCTTTTCTTCATAAATGTACAGCAACGTCCCTAATGATACAAAGTCAGAGACAGAATTTGCAAATGCTTTGAAAGCAGTGACGAAAAAAATCTCAAAAATAGAATACTGCAAGGTAAGCTTCACTTCTACTAGTCTGTTGTTGAATACCGGTGAATTAATTCCTTGTTTTGCTTGTTTGCATGTGCACCTTTGCTTTTCTTATTGAACTTTCTTTATCTCAAACCCATGAATTTTCTCACTTTTATTCTTATGATTCTCTCCCCCATGCCACTGAAGGGCAGGGAATTAGTGAGTGGATGCATGGTCCTGGTTGCTGGCTGGGGTTAAACCATAACAGCTGAACTACTTGTACTTGTTGATCTTGGTAACTGCAAGAAGCATCAAGTTACTATTTGAAAATCAAGCTCTAATTGACTTTCCTGAAGTCAAAAAGAGCCAGAAGAAAGCCTTCCAAATGCAGAGCCATCTTTTCTTGGGTAACAAATCTTATAGAGAAATATGCATAGTGTATTCTCTCTTGTATCTGTAAAGAAAACAGCAATACCTTCAGCAATGTGAAGTACAGTGTTTTTCTTGATATACAGTGGTGTACACTGGGAAACCACTTCCACTATCAGGAAAAATTTTTACACTGAAAGGGTTATTGAGCCTTGGAATGGGCTGCTCAGGGAAGAGCTTGAGGCACCACCCCTGATGGTATTTAAAAGACGGTTTGACATAGTGCTCAGTGATGTGGTTTAGTGATGGGTTGTTGGTTTTTTATCAGAGTTAGGTTGACAGCTGGACTAGAGGATCATAGAATCATAGAATTGGTTAGGTTGGAAGAGACCCTTGGGATCATCAAGTCCAACCATCAGCCCTACTCTACAAGTTCTCCCCTACACCATATCCCTCAACACCACATCTAATCTACTCTTAAACACAGTCAGGGAGGGTGACTCCACCACCTCCCTGGGCAGCCCGTTCCAGTGACTGACCACTCTCTCTGTGAAAATTTTTTTCCTAATGTCCAGCCTAAACCTACCCTGCTGCAGCTTGCAGCCATTCCCTCTTGTTCTGTTCTGATCTCAGAAGTCCCTTCCAACCTAGACAATTCTGTGATTCTATAAAGGAATAGTAATCTTTCCCAAAGAAGAAAGTGACTTGGTTGTCTTGCATTGGTCCTGACCACCACTTGACAGCAGAGAGGTATTAAAACCAAGAATAAGCAAGAACCCGTGTCATCCTCAGCAATATTCTCAGGGGACAACTCCTGCAAATGAAATAATTTCAAATCAACAGTCATATAAAAGTTCCTCCCTCAATGAAACCTTATTTGCATATGTCAAATGCAGATATCAAAGATAATTAATTGACAAAGGAGCCCCAGCCTTGTGTAAATAAGTAACAACACTCTCCCCAAACTGAAACTCCTGAAGACAGTTAACAAAAAGACCTACCAAACAGTATTGTCCTCATAAGTGAGGACATCAGGATATCAAGACAAAAGTCCCTCCATAAGCTCAGCCCAGCATTCCTGGTTTTCAGATACCAACTCTGATGGTGGGAATCAAAGTGACCTTGGCAGCCCCCCGACAAGGACAATAGGCAGGACAGAGAGAGAGCAAAAAGTTACCATTGGGTTGATATCTGGTATATCATCACAAGAGCTAGAAATGTGTCTCCACAACAGATGGTGAAGTATGAAGAGTTCAATATGTAGTTTATACTAACCTCCAAAACAGACATTTTTAATCTGTGGAAGCAAGGTGAAAGTCTTTCCAAATGGTTTTTGATTGTTCAATGCTTTTCTTGTATTCAGCAGCCTTTAATACTCCTAATAAGGATGGGAAATTTAAAAATGATAAGGTAGTTTTTATTCTTAAAGACCATTGACAAAATCAAGCCTTTATCTAACAGCCCTGGATTATACACCAAGCAGTGTTCAGCCTGCTGAGAGGATGAGCTGTGAGACAGCTTTTGTGAGACAGTTGCTTTTGTAATGGCAGCTATTCATTGCTGCTTCCCAAAACTCTTCAGTCTCATGAGGATGGCAGAGCCCATGGGATGGTGTAGGGGTGCAGAAAGCCTCAGGCAGTAATAGAGAGCAATATGTGAATGGCAGGACCATCCATCCACCCCACAGCCTACTTCCCACACAGGTTTGGGGAAGGGCCAGGTTCCAGGTCACCTCCCCCTATGCCAGGAGTCTGGCCACATCATGCACATACTGAGTCTCCAGGGCATCTGGCAGCAGTTGACAGAGGGGAACATTAAAATGTCCTTAATTAGAATTTTTTCAAGCATTTTCTCCTCACAACAAATATGATGAAGCCACAGCGACACTTTGCATTCCTGGTCCCTAACAATGCTAAATCCTTTCCTCAAATACAGGAACCGGTGCTTCTCTTCTGGCACTGACACTAAAGCAATTAAATACTTCCTGTGGCTTGTTGTAGCAAGCCTCAAGATACTGTTTCCTGTGTCCTCTGAAGTATCTGTTCCAAGTAAGAGTCACAGAATATGTGGCATTACTAAACAAAAGAATGGGGCGTGGGAAAACAAACCCCCCAAAACAAATAAGCAAACAAAAAGCAAACAAAAGCTTCTATGTTAGAAAAAGGAATGCAATTTTTTCTGAGAATAAATTATCAAACTAATGACCAAGATAACTTCCTATAATCACAGAATAAGGAATAAAAACCTAGAAAACTGGAAGATACAAAGTAATTTGGAATAAAAAAATATATGTTATCTTTTCCCTTTGTTTTGTTTTGTTTTTTCTCTTCTATCTTCTTTTTTCCTTTGAAATGATTGCATTTTTTTCTCAAAAACACAGTGGATCTTATTTTTTTGAAGTGTTTTTTCATAGTTATCTTATTGAAAACTGTTATATAGCATTTTATAGAATTTTTTTTTATTCTTAAATAGCACAAGTTAGTTATGTGTGAAAAGTAGGTAACATTCTAATTAAAACAATTAATAATTGTCCATATTTCCTCAAAATAGTCATTAAGGCTCTATCTGTTCATGCAACTGTGATTCAATGTAGCCATAAGCTGAAGGTTCAGTTCCTCACCAGTGGTTCTGAATGTTGTTTCTCACGGGCACCCAGCAGCCAATCTTATTGCTGCGACCACCCAGCAGCTAACAGTACCTTACCTGCTCTTCCCTCGTCATCCCAGAACAGAGACCAGGTCTTTCCTGCCTGCCCTCTGGCACTGTGAACCTTTCATGCAACTCCCTGTAGTTGCACAACTTGACTCTGAAATATCTGCTGGGGTTAGTCTAGAGGATAACCATGTCCCACATACCTCTAGCTCCCTGCCACTTTCCTATAGCATGACGAAATATCACCCTCTTCTTCGTTTAGCACCTGAAAATAAGAAGGCATAAACAGCATTCCTAAAAATCCCTATTTATGATTGCCTGCCCTCGTGAGATGCTATGGGGGAAAATGTGGAGCAGGAATATGAAAAAGTGGATTCACACGCCTCAAGAAATGCAAGAGATATCTCATGATCTACCCTCTTTACTGTTTCAGATATATATTAAAATATATTTTCTCATAACTGCTGCTTTTAGTTCATCTGGCATGTCAAAGTCCGTCCCTTCTTTTGTGGTTTTGTACACACTAACACTAAAAAAACATCAGTAGCAGTAAGTAGACGCCCTCTGATGAGCACTCTGTCATAAAACTTTTTGGACAGACAAAATATGCTATTTCCACAGGGCTAATTACAATAGGTCAGAGGAGAACATCTTTTAAGCAACTGTGCAATTTCTAAGGAAATCTTTCTTTCTTCCTGAAAGTGGAGATTACTCACAGTATGACAAATCTAGAAGAACTATTAAAGGCTTCACTCCCAGTTCTCACCAATACTTTAATCCTGACATCCAGCTTCCGAAAATATTAATAATTTACCTAGCATGTCCTTGGAAATACTTTGCCAAAAATAAGAAACTTATTCCCATCCTTTAAGGAATGGTAGATATTAAGAATTCTGCACAATTTTGTATTAGCAATCTTTTGCCCAAGTATCAAAGGAATTGTACTATTGCTAGAAGGATGTTGGTCTAATAAAGCACTTATGTACAAGCACAACTTCAATGGATAATCATGTGCTTAAGATAAACATATCCCTAAGTAAGGACACATTTGTTCAGGTCTTTTTCCCAATTTTCTTTAAATACAACATAACACAGCAGTATAGAGCAGAGATGTTCCAATTACTGATACTTTAAATGAAAGAAAGAAACACCTATTCTATGTGATCAGATTTATAAAGAAAAATACTCAGAAACTGCCCACAGATGAATAAGCCTGACAAAGAAGGAATAGGAGAAATAAAATAAACAGAATAAAACTGAGTGAGACTTTCAAAGGAGTTACACAACATCTTTGCCTCATGTAAGATGAAATCTCTTTCTGTTGCGAAAAGTCAACAAGTCTTTCCCTCCACGGGTGTACAAATGGGAGAGGGACACGGCTGATCTGTGACTGCAAAAACAATAAAACTAATGAGGTGATAGAAAGCAGACAGGATACGAAAAGAGTTGGTCTGTGGCAGCTTGAATTCCCCATGAATGTCTGTGAGGTTTTGAATCACAGCTGTGGAAATAAGTTGCTGAATTTCCTTCCCTAACCCTCCCAGTAATTTTGTAATTTAAATATAAAAACTCTGGAAGTGAGGGTTAACAGCACACTGCTGAGCACGCTTATTGAGCAGAGGATGCCAGTGCGAGAGAAACTGCGACTTAAAGCTATGATGTCATGCAACTAAGGCGGCGAGGAAAAGAGCCAGGCAAACAATACCCAGACTGTTTTTTCCTGAGCAGGAGATGATCCACCTTGTCTGGACTTTATAGCAAAAGTGAGTCCATTGATTAAATATTTTTAATACTACTGATTAAAATAGATTAAGGACTCTGAGTTGTAGTGCTCTGTCTGAATTAAAACAAAATGTTTGCTATTAAAGAAAAGATGAAAATGTGCCTATCATTTAATAAGGGTCAATCTGGAAAAAAATGAAACACTTCATTGTATTCTTGGTGCATTAACAAATGTCTCCTGGACAGGTTTCCTTGGAACCCAAACTAGGAACAGAGTATTTCTTCTCTGTAAGGAAAAAAAAACAACATCAAGCATTGTAAAATTACTATAGTGACAGAAAGTAATGAAAATCAAAGGATTAACACTACTCCTACCACTTATTATCAAAGCAATATTATTCTAAATTTACTTTGCTATGCTCTGTGCTATTCTTTTCAGTAATGGAGAACAGGGAGGTATTTTGTTGTTGTTAAGTAAGTTTTTAATTTTGTCCTTGACCCTGTAATTGAGCATACCTGGAAAGTCCCCTGGGACAGCCTGAAGCCTGTTGCAGAACTGGATTCATCTTTATTCCTCAGACACAATCGTTTTAAGGTGCCTTCATCATTTTTCTATTCCTAAGGGACACTGTTTTGTACTAGGAGGTGCTGGTCTGCCATGAGACCAATTAGAAAGGAACTCAGACTCTATAAAGCAGCATTTAAAATTCTTTGTCTTAGATCTAACTATAAAGAAACAGAGGGTAGTATAGATAATCTATGTTCCTTTAGATTCTGTGAATCTTGTATTGTGCAGGATCAAGCAGGCTTCCATCTAAATGCAGCACACTGTGTAGACCGTGTCTGTGGAGGATTTGCCTCATTTGGGTCATTTGAGCTATTATAGGGTTTTCTTAGAGTAACACAACTGTATTCATAATTTCTACTGCCAAACAGAGAAGATGTCTGCAGGAGAACTTGTTGCTGCATTTTTGGGTAAAGACAATGTCATACTGGTACCGAATGGAAGCTACTCTGCAGGATCATCTCTTACCACCCCCAGCTGAGTTTATCCAGTATCAAGGGAGATGCACAGCACAAGCCTAAAGCAGGCAGCACTGTACACATAGCACAGCAAAGACTCTGGTCTACTCAGATTCACTGCTACATGTATCACTCTTCAATGGGCAGTGGTCTTCCCCTCAGCATCACTACAGACACCTGATCA
>VZTM01026029.1:25207-52628 GCA_013400555.1 Jacana jacana | reverse complement strand
AGGGGCAGTGGAGGTAAGTTGGTCTACACAGTGCTGTTGAGGCTACAGCTGGAGTGTTGGCTTCAGTTGCTGAAGATTCATTTAAATCATTCTTCAGGAAAGTGGTAGAGAAATTCAAGGAGCCTGAAAATAAAACAGGTTAAAACTGGAAAGAAGCCAAGCTGTGTGAGAAGGCTGTAGCAGTATTTAAATTCAGCACATCCTGAAAGAAGAAACCAGATGTTAACCTTCCATTTGTGGTGATAATACGGCATTTCAGTACAGAATCTTAACTTTTCCCAGCAGTTGCTTTACCAGTTGGGGTCTAAACTGGTTGCTACATTAATTTGTTTAATTTTTCATGCAAGCCACTGTAAAGTATATGATAAATATATTGCTTGGAAATGGATTCAGATTGGGTTTAGTGGTTTTTCTGGAATGCATTAAAACTTGGTCTTAAAAACTTAATTTGAATAGTCTAATTAAATTTCTGCTAAAAGAAAACCCCACTGCAAATGCACAGAGTGCTTCCTCGTTTTCAGTATTTCAGGCCTTGTTGCAGAGTGATGCCAGAATATTGAATTGCATTTTTAATAGTGTGAATTTTCATAGTATCAATTGAGGTGACTTTTGGGTCCATCCTCTTATCTTTGGCATCATGTTTCCAGACTAAGAACTGCATTGTAGTAATTGTTTTAGTTTATTCCTGAGCTTGCTGCTGTAGGTACTTTGAAACATCTCGCCCTGGTGTGAAATGCTTCTTCTGAGCTTGTTTGGTTTTCCTCCTTTGAAATAAAATATCTTAATAACAAGATAGGCTGCTGAGCGTGATGGAGGACAGATGAACCAACTGAAATCTCTGCTTAGTCTTTGGACTGTCAGACAAAATACTGGGATGTGGCCGATGGTCACTGCCTGGGTTTACTTTTGATGTAATTGGGGAAAGCTATAAAATGAAGGTATTTCATACAGCACTGTGTGTTTATTAAACTGAATTTTTCAAATACAAACTTAAAATTAAGGTGTTTGTGTTTTTTTCCCTATAATTTACTGCTTTTTAATTGCTTAGTTGCTGGAGGTATAAATAACTAGAGTGATAATTTTCTTTCATTGTAATCTCTCATCCCTAGTGTCCCTTTTTTGTCCTGTGTTCCCTTAACAGAGTGTTTGAAGAGACAGGTGCTATAGTGCAGTAATAATAGGGGACACAAAAGTGTTTCTTAAAGGAAAAAAATGGGGTCAGAAAAGGCAAGCAGGTGTATCCTTGACATTTTTGGCTGATGTACAGATACTGACAGACACACAAATGTTTGTGACCTCATGTTTGAAATTGTGACCTAATCCTGCACTTCTCCTGTTCCTGGTGTATCTTTGAAAAGTTCTGTCTCTGCCTGTGCTTTTCTGAAGTGATGACTTTTGCTTAAAATTCCTTTTTGGGTCTGTGTCAATTTTTTTCTCCCCTTTTTTCCTTTTTCCTTTCCTTCCATAACAGACCAATGGTTATGAGGAAGATGTGTATGGATCATCCCAGAGTAGAAAATCTAGCAGGGTTAGTAGATGATTTATATTGCTATAAAAATCTATTGCTCTCGTAAAAGGATTAAAGCTAATTAGCAAATTCTTTTCTGTGGTAAAGCAGGTTTTTCCTGTCTTGCATGTTTGGGTTTTGCAGTTTGCCAGATGCAGAGGTGCAGCAATAAACTGTCTTCAAAAAAATAATAAAAAATTAGGCCATGAGTGGGTAAGGGAAGTCTCTGAATTTGGTACAAGTAGAACTTGGATGCCAGAGCTGCTTAACTTTGTAAACAAAATTGGGTAACAGTTAAATTGTGACAAGAAATAGGTTGGTGTCACCTGACACAGAGGATTTCCATGTGCTGGACAACAGAATGATTGTTTTCTAACCCAAGCTAATCTGTTCGTGTTGTGCTCTAACACCAGAACTCCCAAACTTCACCCGGATTTATAGTCTGTGGTTTGAGATTTGCATATGTAAAATAGATTTTGGATTTTGAATTTTCCCAAAATGTATGTTGTTTATTTGAAGCTTGCTTAACTTAATGTTGGCTGTTGGGTTTTTTTTTTTCCCCTTGTAAACTGTGTCCTAGGATTTCTGGAAGCCGCCACAGCGGTGAACAGCCAGTGCAAGTGTTATTACTTAGCTACTTACCATTGGTGTACTTTTATTTCTAGAAAAGTTCTTGTCAAAAAAAGCTTAATAATTAACTCCATTGTGTGTATGTGGGTCACAATGTTCCCTTCTGTTCCAGCACAAGTGGTTTATGTCAATTATAGGAATTAATTGTCCTGCTTTGTTAAATATTGGGGTTTGTGCTAATTATTTAAAGGTATTGTCTCAAGCAGAGCCCCTTTGGGGATAGGGAGGGGAACTGTTTGGGGTTTCTTTTCCTTGCCTTTATCTTAACAAAAGTCAGACAAAAGCTCAGAGTCTGTTGATCTTTATGCTACCAAGACTTCTAAAGAAATTTAGTGGTATGCAGACTAAAGCTCTATGTTTAGGGGGAAAATAAACTACTTCTAATAAGACTCCACTTAGTTAAATGTTTGTGCAATGCATGCTTAACATCAGATAGACTTCACTGAGTTTGTAAGCATGAAGTCAAGCAGGTGCTTGTATAAATAGTGAAATGGGACTTTATATTTTATACCCATCTTAAATTTTTGCTTGTATATGTGAATAAGAGAAAATTAAATACTGTTGCTTCGACTGTTAAGAAAACAGTATGTCCTATTGTTGGCATTCTTGCTGTACTGTTTGACAAGTTCAACGAACTTTATTATGTAGTACTTCTGAAAAATTATGTTCTTATTCCTTAGTGACATATTCCAGAGCTGTAAATACTGCAGGAAGAGCAAAATATCTGCAAGAAAGTTGGTTGACTTCCATTTAAATAATTTAAAAGCATTTCAGTGTCAGGGTTCATAGCATGGAAGTTTAGTGCATGTAGAGCATAATTACAGCAATGTCATTAGTTCCTTGATGTTTTCATTACTAAGTGTATTTAAATACTTCATTATTTAGAAGGATGATGAGAGTTTGGGGGTGACTTAGAATAGCTGAAGCACCGAGCCAGTTGATGACAGTCTTTCTGGCATTCACCTTTAGGGATACTCTCTTCAAAAACCCCAAAGCTAACTACAAAGATTGTCAAAGTGACAGTGAAAACCTCAGAAGAGGCAGAGTTCTTAAGGTCAGCAGAGAAATGATGGCTTTGCTGATAAAATATTTTTTTCCAAAACAAGCGTCCAATTTTACCTCACAAAATGGAGCAATCTTTGCATGGAGAGCAGCCTTGGCACATTTTCCTTGTAGATTCCTTAAAAATTAATAATGCCATGTGCCTAGGTAGTGAGGATTACACACGGGAATGAAAGTAATTTCTTTAAATTTGGTTCAGGGTGTTCAGTTTTCAGTTAAAGCCTGGCATTCAGAAAGAATGAGGCAGAAAGGGTTTGAGATTTTTGAGGCTGGACAGTGATCCACCCTTGATATATACCTGTGGTTGGCTTACCCAGAGATCTGTTTGCCTTCAGTGACATAAGTCCAGTGTCAAGAACAAACAAGATTAATTTGCTGCAGCTCTTTCATTTGTAAATGGAGGTAACACCTACTTTATTTATAGTGATGATGCAAGGATTAGGGCTTGTAAGAAAGCAGAGTAGTTCCTGACTACTAAAAGGAGAGCAACTTGGTGGACTAGACCACCATAAGAAATTACTAGAGAACAGCTGTAAAGGGAGAGCTGTGGAGTGTAGCAAAAAGATGTGTGGAGGCCTTTCAAAACAACCATTCCCCTCAGTGTGCAGGTGCCCATGGGAAAATGTGGAAGACCTTGAGGGTAGAAAGGCTTTGCAGACGGATCTGGACAGGCTGGATTGATGAGCCAAGTCCAGTGGGATGAGTTTCAACAAGGTCAAGTGCTGGGTCCTGCCCCTGGGTCACAACAACCCCATGCAGCGCTACAGGCTTGGGGAAAAGTGACGGGAAAACTCCCTGGCAGAAAAGGACCTGGGGGTGTTGGTCGACAGCTGGCTGAATATGAGCCAGCAGTGTGCCCAGGTGGCCAAGATCAACAACATCCTGGCCTGTATTGGGAACAGCACGGTGAGTAGGACTTGGGAGGTGCTCATCATCCCTTACGCAGGACTGGTGAGGCCCCACCACTAGTGCTGTTTCCAGTTTTGGGCCCCTCACTAAAAGAAAGGTAGCGATGCTAGAGCGTGTCCAGAGAAGAGTAACAAAGCTGGTGAGGGGTCTAGAGAATAAGTCTTATCAGGAGTGGCTGAGGGAGCTGGGGTTGTACAGGCTGGAGAAGAGGAGGCTGAGGGGAGGCAGAGGTCAGTCTTCTTTCCCAAGCAACAAGTGATTGGGCAAGAGGAAATGGCCTCAAGTTGCACCAGAGGAGGTTTAGACTGGATATTAGGAAAAATTTTTACATTGAAAGGGTTATTAAGCATTGGAATGGGCTGCCCAGGGAAGTGGTTGAGTCACCATCCCTGGAGGTATCTAAAAGACAAGTAGACATAGTGCTTAGACATGGTTTAGTGACGGTTTTTGTCAGTGTTAGGTTGATGGTTGGACTAGATGATGTGAAAGGTCCCTTCCAGCCTAGGCAATTCTATGATTCTATGAAACAGTGCCTAGGTGGCTTTGAAAATATCTTTGCAACTTGTGTGTTACTGTAGGGCTGGTTACAAGAGTCGGCTCTTGAGGGTGGGGATGCAGGGATGTAGCATTTCCTCTCTTGCCCCTTACTCCTAAGCATACCTTCTTGGGGTGGCTTGACACTGCCTAAGGGCTACATCTGTTGCTGGCCTGACAGTGACTATTTTATCAATTTTCAGATGTGATTTTAGGCTGATGTTTTCCTGAAAACAAGGCAAATGCAAAGTCTTTGCAGTATGCCTGTATTTTCTTGATTTCTTTGGCTCAGTGAGATGCATAATGTCTTGTATATGGATTTCCAATCTGCACTGAGAACAGATGTTGATCTGCAAGTATTAGTATCCTCGCACATTAAAAAAAAACAACCCTATTTATACCAACTTAAGTTGTTCATAATATATTGTTGCATGTTCCTAAAGGTTTTGGGAAGCCAAAATACTGAGTTGCACTCAGTATTATAAATATCCTGCTGCTGTTGGCATTCTTGGGCCTTGGCAAGCCCCGTGTGCCACCTTGATGGTGAAGTGTTTGTGCAGCAGAAATTCTCACAGATAATGCACAGCAGCAGGAACACTGAGCTGGCATCCTGCACGCCCATACAGCTGCCAGGGGGAATGAATGGAGATGCTGTATATCACAATGGATAAATAAAGGGTGTATGTTGGAGCGCAAGGGTGGTTTGAAGTCCACTGCAGTTTGTCAGTCAGTCACTATTGGTACTTTTGCTATTTAACTTGGAAGTTCAATTAAGGTCTCCCCATTCTTGGGGAAACCAAATGGTGGACCAGAAGCGCAAGGTTTTTGCTAGATTCTAGGTAGGAAGCTGTATAAAAGGTGTTTAGCTTAGTCTTGTTTATTACAGAAGAATTTTCTCTGCGTTCAGGCTTGCCATTACAAATACTTTACAAATGGAAAGGGCAGACAGTTTTCTCAGATTCTCCTATCTTTAATGTAGTTTCCTTAATGCAGTTCTTTCTTCTTTTTGCATCTGTGACCGCTTTGACCCCTTGCTGTTTGTAATCACCTAATTTACTTTTTGCTTCCAATTTTAAGGAATTAAGGAAGTCCTTCATGTTACAAAGCTGAGTTATCAAGGAGGTTTTTTTGTTTGTTATTAATCCAGGCTTCGTACTATTCTGATCTGGGTCTTCACAACAGCGGCTATGCTTCCACATCTCAACCTTCTTCCCAAAATGGAAACTGGGTCTGTTGCCCTCTGGCTTTACCTGGCCTGGACTTGTTCTGACTTCATTTGGATAATGCAACCTCTTGTACTTAGGAATTAATTTGGACCAATCGTCAGGAGTCTCTGTAACTGTTTTTAGTGGAACTTAAAAAAACAACACCAAACCAGACCTTTTAAGATTGGAGTGAGTAATGGAAAGCTGTTTAAAAATGAGCACAATTAGTTTTCCTTTGCTGCCCCTCCCTTTCCTACAGTTAACTTGTTTGCTTTTGGCCTCGATTGGTCTGGAAAAATAAGGGAAATGGTAATTAAATGAAGCTCGCTATTCTATTTGGGGCAACTCTGCTGACTTTGTCAGTCTAGCAAGCTTAAGACAACCCAGTCTGCATAAAATGAGATTACAAGCAAGTAATTTGCAGACTGCTAGAAGAAAATTGCTGAAGCTTCAAAATTGCCCAGGAGGTTGGATTGTCCTCTGTGTGTGGCAAGAGCTCAGCCAGTCTGGCGCTGGCGAAGCAGTGCTTGAGCAGTGGTCCACAGCTTGTCCTGCCCAATGGGCAGCAGCAGGGGGACATTGCCTGGTGCTTTGTGGTGTCCAGTGATGGGGACACTGCAGATGAGGGGTGTGACTTGCAGCACCACATTGTCTGCAAGCTGTGAGCTGGGGACCACTGCTGGAGTATCTCTTTCCTCCTAATCTTCCTGGGTACAGTATGTACTCTCTGAATTTAACTATTGCATCTTGTGAATAATAGTGACTAACAGCAAAATAATTTGTTTTATGGTGCTCTGATTTAAGTACTCATAGTTTTGTCCTGAATTATTTGGGTTTTCTCTGCATTTTTGTTTAACAATGAAATCCACAAAACAGATTATATTATTGATGTGTGAACACTTAAAATTTGTGTATCTTAAAACACTTCTGGTTTTTGTGTGTGGCTCTTTTTCTGGCTTTGGTGAAGTGAGGAGAAACACCCTTGCTGGCTTCTATACACAAATGTGTGCACAACTATAACAAACTAACACCTAAAATTAAATTATGCTGTTTTGCTTTTGCATACTGTCGTGTCCTCCCTTCCTGCAGGAAACACACGTGTCTCTTTGTATTCTTAGTCTTTGAGATTTGAGATTTAATGCTTTTATGGTCCAGATGACTAATATTCTCTATGCTGGTTTCCTTCTGTTGCAGTTTATGATCCTAATCTTTTATCAAGATGGTTAATTCTGCTGTAGGCGCCTTTTCTATATGTTTCATTTTCTGTGCAAAAAAGTTTTGTGCTTGTCTTCCTCAGCCCTCCTTGCTGTACAGCGATGCACTGCCAGCCAGAAGTTACAGGGTTTGTTGTACTAATGCTCTAAACACACGTACCGAAGCCACTCGCCTTCAGCCATGCATATGTTGTCTCTTACCTCTGTAGTTCCTCTTAGATCCATTTATTTCACACTCTGGTGTCTGATTCACCTGAATGCACGTGTGCAATGCTGTCTGTGCAGATCTGCATTTGCTGGTCCTTCCTCTTATTCCTGTTGGAACTGTGCAGCTGCTGCTCATGGGGTTGTGATGCTGCCACAGGTTTTCCTCTGGTTGGAGACAATTGTCTTTGTTTTGGTGTGTTAACTACAACGTGCAGGAGCAGGCCAGAGAGAGGCAACATCAATTCTTTTGGGTTGTGAAATTGTTAACAAAGCTCTTGTGTAGCCAGTTTCCACTCTTCTTCTTTAACCTCTAAAGTGATCTGTTCTCAGTGCTTTTAAAGGCAGAGTTTCCTGTGTTTTCTGAGCCAAACATTTAAATGCTAAACTGGAGCCAGAGTCCTAGAAAGGGGCATCTTGCTCCTTTTTTATTACTCTGGTAAATTTCCCTAACAAGCCAGTTTATCAGGCCTAAGTGTGGACACCTTTTTACCCAAATATTTTGCCAGCACCAGAAATAAAAGTTAAGCAAAACAGATGTGAATAACTTAAGAATTGATGTAGCCATTCTGTTGGAAGGCAGAACAACCTGTTGAAGTGGTGATTGGGTTGAAGTTTGGAAGCGCATGACTGTGTGATGGACTGGGGTGCGGGGGGGTGGATGTTGGATTCTGCACGTCCCTCATGGTGTTTGCCAGCTCACTGACTTCAGGTTGTATTAGATCTTCACTTGCATGTTGCTTGTGGTTGTGTACAGGGGCTGTCCCTGTCCTTACACATACTGCTCGTTCCCTTATGTCCTTTGCACTGCACCTTGTGAATTTGGAATGCTCCAGAACTGAAGTAAGAAGCACGGTCTGCCAGTCCTGCTCTGACTCTGTTTTCAATTGTAGGCGTCTGTGTATGACGAAAGCGTTTACAGTGGGAGTCGTCGGTATAGTGCCTCTAGTTCTCGTGCTGTAAGATGTTTTCTGCATTTCCCTGTTGTCTGTCTCTGTCCTCCAGTAACCTGTGTGTACCAGGACACAGCCTTTACTGGGCTGAGGAATATTTAAGATGGACTGTGTGAGATTGATAATACCCTGGGGAATTCAGCTCTGCCTTGCACTTGGTTTGCAGATAAAACACCTTGGAAAGACGATTTGTAAAGTCCCTTCCCTCACTGAGAATTCTTTTGAAAACTGAGAATAAAACAGGGCTTCCTAATAAATTAATAAAATCAGTTGCCTATTAGCACTTACCTGCTAGTGTAAAGTAAAGCATTGCTGTGAACATTTGACCTGCTTGGTTTCGTTTCTTGGATTTGGATTCTGTAGTGAAGTCTCAGGCAGCTTGTGACATTTTCGAAACACATGCTCCTATGCGTTAAAGGGGAGATTGTCTATCACTCTTGGGGAGAGACAATATGAAGAATGATAATACAAATTCTTTTCTTTCAAAAAAGAGAGGCTGCAGGAGTCAGTTGGCAGATTGGAAGGCAGAAAATGCCTTCACCTTTTCTCAGATGGAGCCTCTGTGTCATAGTGGTGTGTGGGCCAGGCACTACACCTTCTACTATTGTTACCTGCTGGGAAAAAATAAATCAGTCTTTTTTGATTTTTAAACTCTGCTCTGTGGGCCCAGTGCTTATTCTGCCTCTGACCTCCTTTGCTGATTATTGGGGGGTGGAGCCACAAAAACCCGAAACTAAAACAAAAAAACTCCAACAATAGTACCCAAGACCTGAACAGAAAAAGCCTCAAGACAAAGGATTGCTGTTAATTTAATGTTAAAAACTACAATTTTATTAGCTTGGAAAAAAGAAACAAACTTTCAAGAATGCTCCCTAAGTTCTTGTTAGTCTTTAAAGGGCTAGGCAACCTCTTGCAATCACACTGACTCACTAGTTGGGCTGTGCATCTTGCTGCTACTGATGTTAAGTTTCAGATTACTTCTTGTTTCACACTTCTGTCTTGTTTTCATTTGGCCACCTTGGAAAATCCATCGATACTTACCTGTTTGGACCATTGAGTCAGCCTGCAAATCGGTGTGCTTGCCAGTGAGGCTGTGCTGAGCTGGTTGTTTGTCCAGCCCTTCGTTTGTTGGAGATAAGCCTCTCAGAGGCCCAGATGATAACACTTCTTCTCTTGGGAGAAGTCAATTACTGGGGGCTCTCAGCCCAAATGCTGTTTACAAGTCTTTTAGCCACTGTTAATTGCTTGAGCAGGGAGCATGGAATAAAATGCTGATGCTCATCCCTCTTCCTCTGTCTCATCCCACCCTGTGCCACAGGTATTTGGAAGCCTGTGCATAGCCCAGCCTTCCCAGTTTCTGTTGCACAGTTGCCTGGAGTAATTAGAGAGTTGAAGTATGAGGTTTTTGTCTCAAAGGGAAAGGCCTTGTCATTGCCAAGTTATCTGTGATTATTTTGACATTTCCGAACCTTGTAGCACTTCTAACATCTAGAGGGTATGGCATTTGGGTATCAAATCCCAAAAGAATGTTTTTGGATGATCAGATGGCAGCGAGTGCATGGGGCCAGGCTGAAACTGGCCTTGCTTGGTCTCAGCTGAAGAAGTGGCACTTGCTACCATACTCTGCCCTGCGATACACCAAGAGTAACTATGGAATAAATAGGTCCTGTGAAACATTAATAGGAGATTTATCAGTAGTTAATACTTTTTTCCTTGACATGTTTCAAAGTTACTCTATATCCTTATTATGTTAGACATAAAACACCAGCGATGGTGCAAGGCTTCTCTGCTAGAACTACTTAATAAGAAAAGAAAATCTAAATATTTACTAGAGTACTTTGCTTTTAGTTTAGAAGTTTAAGTGGCTGTAATTGCACACAGTTTGCAAGTATTTTCAACACAGTTCTCAATTTTGCGTAATATCATGTCTGAAATGAAGCTTAGTAGTTCAGGTGCATGAAGCCAGTATGACTTCACAGAGGACATCTGAGGACACAGCTTGGTCACATTCTGCCCTGCTTCAGGGGCTTGCTAAGGGCTGTGTACCTTGGGATGTAATGCTCTGTGGTTAGTAACTAAGCTTACAGTTGTACTGTAGCTGAGGTTATTTCCAGTTTACCCTCTTATCATTTATTAGTACTGTAAGCTTATTTTTCATTTAACCCTGTGCTGGTTTGTTAGTGGGACTAATGATGCTGAAACAGTCCTCCAATAGCTTGGTAAAGACCTGGCTGCTCTGTAGCTGAGGAATCCAGGGGGTTCCTGTAGTGCCCAGGTAACTTAATAAAAGAAGCCTTTAAAAAAAGACACAATACATACATCTCAAGAGTAGGATAATTCTTTAGACTTCAGTGTTTTTATATCTGAGAAAGTCTTAAATGCCTATAAAATAAACTCATAAAGGTCATTAGCAGGACAGTCTGAGCTGTCAAGAGGAGCAAGAGGTTCCTTACGCTTGTTCCTGTCCCCAGTCTGCCTCTGCCCTTGTGTTGGTACAAGCTTTTGCACGAGAGATTTGATGGACTGTAAAGCCTCCCTTTTATGTATGCTTATGTGTCTTTCTATAAAGAATTTCTAAATACAAGATTGAGCATCAGGGAGCTGCTCTGGAATCTGTGAAAATAGAGTGAATAACTCTAAAATGCATTTACAGAATAAGTTTTAATCCTGTTTCCCTGACACTCTAAATTTCATTTCTGTTCTCTACTTCTACTCCGTTATAACCTCTGGAAATAGAACAGCATAGATGTGTTGTTTGTTCTCATCAGCAACAAGTCAGCCTGTCTATTCTGCATCACTGCTTAGATGTTTGCTTTTAAGAAGGAATGAAATACTTTCTTTGGCCAGAGGTGAGGACTGCAGGTGCTGGAAGAGCAAGAGAGGATCTCAGTCTCTGAGATGGTCTTGGTTTTTACTTTAATTGCCACATAGATGCATGTTTCTTGCTTTGTCCTCTGGAACACAAATTCATTTTATACATGCACAACGTTGGAAACGTGAGAAGAAGACTCACTAGAGAACCTCAGAGCTCTTCAAGAATAGTAGGATCAAGCCTGTTCTATAGGGAATAAGAGTTGTTTATTTGTGACTGTTATCTTAATATAAACGAATCATTAGTATTCTGTCATTCTAAGAATTGAATCAAAGTTCTGCTTGGCCCATCAGCTGGAATTACTGCTTGCCTTAATTTTTAAATGAAGAGTTGAAGTGTCTTTTCTCTGACTTTCACTGCTTTTCCTTTGTCCAGCTGCATGTAACCATTTTTGTTACTGACTTCAGTAGTAGTGCTCTAAATCCTCTCTTGCTTTCCTTCCCAATTCTAATGCTTTTCTCTTTTCTCTGCTTGCTGTTCTTTGCTTTCCTGCGGCAGCCTTCTGAGTACAGCTGCTACCTTGGTTCAGGATCTCGAGCATCTTCAAGAGCCAGCTCTGCTCGGGCCAGTCCAGTGGTGAGCTCCTCTATTTACTTTATTCCTAACTTGTTTAATTCCTCTGTTCTTCTTCAGAGTCTCTTTTGTACTGAGGTCACTGTCCCTCGTGAGACAGTTTCTTATGGTATTAATTGGATCATCTGGGCAATGCTTAAGACAAAGAAGGAGTGAACCAGATGAGAAATTACAAAATCAAAGTTACTTATATATAGATACACATACTTTTACAATAGAAGTACACTTTGGACTCATGTAACAATGCCAGATTTTTTCAAGTCAGGTGTAAAGCACATTGGCAAGTGTATTGTGAAAAGACTTGGTTGTTGATGCTTATGCTGCATATCCTTTAGTTATTAAAATGAGAGGACCCTAAATCTTACTGTAGCATTCAAGAAGTTCAGTATCTCTCCATTCAGCAGTTTTGGTGTTGTGTTGCTGCAAAGCTGCAGGGCTATCCAGAGATTGGATGTGAACATATTTGTTATTGTTAGGCTGTGGATTAGGAGGCGTTGCAGAGTGTTTAGCATGGTGAAGTGCTAGGAGGATTATGTGTTCCCAGCATGTCTAGCATCATGAATTCCCAAATAGTTATGGTTGAGCAGCACTCAAATGTGAAAGGCTTATCCAACCTCTCTCTGACTGTACTTGACCAATACAAGACTTTTCTCCCTGCTTTTTGCAGATAGAAGGTAAGTGTCTTCTATTTTTTTTTCAACAGCATACTTCTACTTTCTCTTTGTGATTGTTCCATCGAGCGGTTTGCAACTGAACATCTTTCCTGGCTAATTTCAGAGCAAGGCCTGATAGCATGGTGACAGTAGCAGAGTCCAGTAGCGCGCCTCTTAGAGGAAACGTGCAGTTTACAGTAAACTGGTCTGTAACAAGATGAATCTTCCAAGGAGAGTGAGTTTTCAGGTGTTGCACAGAGTTTCAGAAAACTGGCTTTGCTTCATGGAAGTGTTTCTCCTAGTGAAGTTTTAATGTGCTTTGGGGTTTTTTGTACCTGCCACATACTACCTACCACATCCCCAAGATACGAAGACCTGAGGAGGGTGACACCATAAATTAATGCATAGAATGTGTTCCTCCAGCCATAACATTTTATTGCCGTTGCTGCTTTCTTGAGGAGATGAAACTTAAGTGCTGGAAATGCTGCCTTAAAACTAATTAAAAAGGAATTTGTGGATGGTTGAAGAAGCTCCCGTGGCATGTAGCGCAGTAAGCTGAAAGGTGAACATTTCATGAAATCACAGAATTGTCAGAGTTGGAAGGAACCTATAGACATCATGTAGTCCAACTCCCCTACTAAAGCAGGATTGCCTAGAGCACATTACTCAGGACTGCTTCCAGGCAGGTCTTGAAGGTCTCCAGAGAAGGAGACTCCACAGCCTCCCTGGGCAGCCTGTTCCTTTTCAGTAAACACAAGTAACCTGCAGTAAGGAGTTGCTTTGTGTCTGGTGTGGATTCATGCGGATTCTCTCTTCAGCGTAGCCCGTGATTTGAAAAACCTGTGTACTCTGGGGATTTTCTTCTTGAGTTAGAACTGTGCAGTGGGTCTGCATCTCAGTAGTGAAAGATGCCTGAATTCTCCCTGCAAGTTTACTTCTTGTCATCAGGCAGGTGAGTCTTGATCATTGAGTGAGCCCTCTCCTAAGTGAGAAAGAGCTGAATAAACTGACTGTAGAAAAGGAAGAGAGTAGAGCTGTGTGCTCTGGAGTGTTGGCATTTCTGAAGGATGAGGGTGCATCTACTTTTTAAAATGATGATTTTTTTTTTCACTAGGGGAAAAAAAAAAGGATTTTCATCTGATAATGTATGGCAGCTGGTGACCTATAAATCAGTATTTTAATCAGTTGTTGAGCCCACGTTCTTGAGCTATGCATTTTCACAGTATGTATCTTACATTAGTAATGCTTCTTAAATGGCCTTGCAAACTGAATTTCAATTATTCCTAAAGCAGAAAATAATCAGAATAACCAGGGATTCCATTAAAGTTCTTTAAGTGTGAGAATTGGATTCCCATACATTGAGGTGGGTTTACATGATGTGTTTTTTGTGTGCAGCCTGAATCATTCAGGCGAGTTGCTGACGGTCATCACAGAATGCACCTTGCCCCTCCTGGGAGCTACAGGGGATTTTTATTTTTTTTTTGTCTTTTAATTCTTTGTTTATACTTTGGACTGTTTGTATGCAAGTGGCTGGAGATGGTTAGCTGTGTCAGCACTGATGCTGGAGAGGTGCCAAGCCGATTCTGCTCGGCAAGGAGAAAATAGGCTCTTATTTATTTATTTATCTTTGAGATCAGTGGTTTATTGCAGGGTATGAAGAGCCTCTGTTATTTCCATAGCCTTGGAGAGCTGAGAGTTAATGCCATAGTGAGTTGAAAAGGGCCCAGTGCAGGGGCTTTATTTCTCCTAATGAGAACTAGTACAGGGTTGTGCGCCTTGTGAACAGGGTAGCGTTGCATGTAAAAGTTCTAATTACTACGCAGAGCCAATGCAACAGCACCTTGAGATTATGGGTGTTTTTTTCCCTTTTTCCCCCTTTTATTCAACAGGCAATTTACTTTTGTATGCATTTGTAAGAATTCGGTATATCTCCATGAAGTTTGCTGATTGATTATTTTTCTTTAACATTTTCCCCATTATCCCCAGTAGTAATTGTTGTTTGCTGACCATGTATTTACTGCAGATATGCAAATGTGTTGTGTAATATGAAGGAAATTAGACTTGATATCAAGTGCAGATCTTAAGACTTCTGAGAGCAAACATCAGGCCCACCTGCACAAATGGCAGTAAATCTTGTCCCCGAGGTAGTGGTGTGTTTTGTTTGAGGTGAGCTTTTTAATATGAGTTGCTGGAATTTTTCTTTTTTTAAAAAAATTAATGAAATACCAGTGACAAATAGTTATTTATACATTAGAAATAGAATACAATAGCATTCTATTTCATCTTTATCTGAAGACTTTCTGAGCAAAGGAAGGGAAAATAATAGGAAAGGGCATGTTTTGCTGCCCTGAGAAGATGATTTTTCATATTAACTCTCTCCCTTCTTGCGGAGTCTCAGATGCAGCTGAGCCAGGCAGGCTGATACTGACAGCAGCACGATCATAAAAAGCGCAAGACAGAAGCCAGGGCCACTTAGCAACTGTGCAATCCTCAGGTCACACAACAGTGCACAGTTGTGAAGAGCGTTTCTGTCATTTGAAGAATCTTACTGTGAATTTCTGTGTTCTCACCAGAAATAAAACAAAGACCGTCAGACTTAACTTCCATGGAAGCCATTGTCAGCATGCTCAAGCTTTGCCATCGCTCTTCTGGACCCACAGGTTGAGGGTAGGCCCAGCCACTGGCAAGTCTGGGTGTAGGCCCCTCCGGAGTGAGGATTCTCTGCAGTGCTAACTTGCATTTCAGGGACTGATAAGCTTGTTTTAAGCAATGATGTTTGGCATAACACTCATTCCTGAGCGAAGATACTTCTGACAAATCCACTTTAGACCTGACAAAGTTCAGCAGTGATTTTATTTTTTTTTCTTTCCCCTGCTGACGTTGAAAGGCTTATTTGCTAATTGCTGGTGTTAAGGTGTCTCCTCACTGGAAAAACATGTAGGGATCCTCAGTGTTACTGCCTGCCTCAGCACAGTTGACCAAACTGGTAAGGTGTGGATTGCAAAGGGGTTATACTGACTGAGGGCTTAGTGGTTTTTCATTCCAGTATTTGTTGGTGCCTCCTGTGTTCAGCACTACCTAATCCAAGACTGTTTTTTTCAGTTTGGGTCATATTTCCATTTCAAACTGTGCTTATACCACTTTAAGAGAAGGAAATTACCTTAATTTGATTTGTCATTAAAAAATAACCCCTTGCTTTTATGAGGAAGTTGATCTAAGTGTGTGATCTCAGATGGAGCTGAGCCATGACAGCCACACACTAAACACACTGAAGTTGTTCTCAGTTGCTATTCAACTGCAACTGTTGTGTATTTCCCTTTTTTCTGCAGCCTTGCTTAGTAGGCTGGAAGCTGGAAATTGTGCCTTAGTCCCCGATCCCTCCATCAGTTTAAGGACCTGAATAGTTTTTTCTCTTTACTTGCATCTGGTGTGTAATGCTTAACTGTCCCAGGGTCCCTCGTCTCTTCAGCGGGTGTTTGAGTCGTTTTACTGGGTGAATGTGATAGGATTGGAGAGGCAGGGGGGCTACAGTTTTGGCATGGACACTCACTGGTGGCAGAACTTCAAGGGTTAATGTGCTAGCTGACTGCACAGTACTGAGAAATACTTTTTCAAACATGATACTAAAATGTTTTTATTATCTATGAAAAAAAAACCATCCATATATAGACTTGTGGGATGATTCTGCTCTTAAGTTTCCAGCTGTGGTAAGCCTCTGATATTGCTGACATTTTTGTAACATGGCTCTGGGTTTATTCTGAAATTGCTGTCAGAAGAGGCTGAACTCTGATCCCATTGTACTTATTTTGTGGCGAGCAACCTATTCCCCTTGCCAAAACAAAGACGTGCATTCCTTGGAAACCTACTTCCTTTTTCTGCTTGTTTTAGGCACTCAAGTACAAATTGCTAAAATTGGTGGTGAATAGAAAGGTAACCTGTGATGGAGATAGAGTCACCTCCTTGTGGAAATGAAAAATGGTATAATGCTCTAGAAATTACAGTTCTAGTATCATTAGATGAATTTGTCTTTAAATCTCCTCTTCTAGCAAGTATTCTGTTAGTCTTTTGTTATTTTCATGTGGAAAAGTCCCAAAGCCAGCACATTTGTATGAAGGGCTATTCTGAGTATAGTACTGTGAAGGAGAGGCTATTTTCAGGCTGTTTAATCATTTCAGTATTCTTTATTGAATGATAATACAGAAGGCAGGTATTTGGGGCAAGAATTTTGTGCAACTTCAAATAAAAATAAGCATTTTTTTCCTCCTGAACTTTCTGTGTTTGATTTCTTACTGGATCAATTGCCAAAGGGCTTGTTGGTGGCTGGGTTGAAGCTGAGACCCTGGAGTTCCCTCTGGTGGCTGAGTGCAGTTGGAAAGCAGGACGTACCTTTTTAAAGGAGTGATACCGTGGATATATTCATCTAAAGATGAACAGAATGAAACCTCAGTAAATACTCATCTAAAACAGATTCTGTTTTTCTACAGCTTTTTGGTGTATCACTGCCCCGTAACCATAAAATTTATTGCTGCTCGTTTCAGACTAACTTTTTGTTTAGAGAAGTGTTGCGTCTTTGTAATGAAAGGCTACTGTGTTAAATTGAGGGACTGACTTTCCTCAAAACATACTAAACTTTTAAACTGTAATATTTAAATAACCTGGTAGTGGTGATTACTGTTTTTGAGGAGAAGATGCTCTGTGTATTCAATTCATGGTGTGTGGATGAGGGCATCACTAGGGCAAATGAAATTGCCTGGTTTTTGGGGTGGTTTTGTATGTTTGTTTGTTTTGTTTGTTGGTGTGTTGTGTGTTTTTTTTTCAACCACCCCAATTTTAGAAGTTACTGAATAGCTTTAACTAGTAAAGATTACGCCACCTTGGAGAATTAAGGATTGTTTTGCAGTGAATGTGTGGGAAGCTCCACAGGTGTGGTTATGAGTGTGCTGAGTAGAAATGTCTCCCGTGTGCACATCTCTCACCACATTGTCTTCAACATTTCCCTCTTTGTAAATAGAAGCGTTTATTTCAGTTGTGATGCATCGTTAAAACAATATCAAGACTTGCTCCCTCCTTTATCGTGTCAAAAACATTTTGCAAATGTCTTAGAATATTATTTTGAGTTGTGCCTGGACCCCTCAGTTAAACTTTGCAAAAGGCTCTGGATACGTTTCTGGAGACAGATGTAGTGGGGGGTGTGTGTGTGTACGTACTAGTCTTTAGTAGCACACCGATGCCACAGTGGTCTTGAAAAACAGCATAGTGTTTGGCTGGGCGAGAAGGGTGCCAGTGCACCACCTGGAACTGTCTGGCATGAAAATAATAAGAAGCTACTTGCAAAAGTCAGTCCTTGTTCACTGGGTCTGAACTGAAGTGTCTGCCTTCATTAGTGACCTTCTCTTACTGCATCCAGATTCATAGATAATTCCCTGTCCCCCCAAGTACTTTTGTGTATTCAGTCTTTGCAAAGTTCCTATCCAGTGCTTTAAGTCTGGCTTATTTTAAGTGAAAACCCAAGTCTTAAATTTTCTTGATGCTAATCATAGGGAATTTATGATACAAGACGTGTTGTCAGTGTAAAAAGCTGCTCTGTAATAGGTATCTTCTGTTCTGGTGTTTTGTCCCTAGGGTACTGTAGGTAACACAAAAAATGAGTGGGATCATCCACACATTGATGTGTGTAATTCAAAGAGAAATAACCAATGCTGAATGTGAACTGATAGGAATGAGATGTAGGTTTTGAGTGTGTTTTCAATGAAACATGAAAAGTTAAAGTCAGCTATCCCCTGGCTTGCCCTGCATCGGATCTCTCCTGATTTTTTTTTTTCCAGTCATTTAAAAACCACTCTTCCCTTTGACTCTCAGGCTCTTGATCTGGGGAAGCCATTAATTTTATAGAAGTCTTTGGGAAACGATCTTGACTGTGGCAATGCAACATCTTCTGGACTTCTTGAGTTCTGCTAAGCTTTTCCTTTCATTCACTCCCTTTTAAACTGAATTCCATTTTAGATGGAGATACTTATAAAAAAGATTCTGTTTTGAAATGCACTTCCATCTCCTCAATAGCAACATGAATAATGATGAAACACTTGATTTTAAATTTCTGCTCTTCAAAACGCGTATATTTTGTTGGTTTCAGAGCAGGAAAAAGTTGATAGGATGGTTCCTATTGAGGAAAAAAGTCTGCTCAGGTTGTATGTGGGTTTTGGTTTGTAACTTTATTTTAAACATTTAAGCTGTCTGTATCTGTGGTAACTTTCTGTACTCCTAAATGCTACTTTGGATCTGATTTTGTCTCCTAGACTAGTTTTGGTGCAGGATCTCTCTTCTGAATTAGTGAATTCCAGTCAAGTACTGAAACCGTAAAAAACCCTGTTTGTTTAGACTTTGAACTGGTCCCTGATATTTGACTTGAGTGTCAGGATTTTGTAGTCTCAGCCTTACATGGATCTTTGAAGTCACAGTTGCCTTTTGTCTTGAGCAGAGTATACTTGTCAGGGGGTTTAAGCTTTAGATTTTTTATTACTTTTTTCCCCCATTCTTTTGGGAGCGGGGCAGACATGGTACAGTCCTTCACGTCTGACTTGCTCCCTTGCTTTTTGCAATGGGGGAGGGTGTGCTGGCAGGCAAGAGAGGTAGCCTTTTTAGATCTATATAGATGAGATCTAAAATAACGCAACATCTCAGTAGTAGATCTATTGATCTTTAGGTTTAAAAACTTAACCTCTAATTTAAGTGAATTGCTATTTGGGGTCCACATAGGAAGCATATTTTTAAATTATCCTAAAGTAAATAGGAGTAGCTGCGTATGTCAGCACAGCTGTTCCATAAAGCTGGTTTTATGTGCAGAGAAAAACATCTGGGGCCTTAAGTTCACGCCCATGTAGGTCTTTGTGTTTTTGCTTTGCAAACTCATAGATCAAGTGCCATCTTCATGTTTGAAATGCTGTGGTGCAGAGTATGGAAAAAAGTATTCCTCTGTCTTATTTAATAGACTGTTGGGGGGGTGTGGGTAGGGGGTGGGCTGTGTGTGTTTATAAGTATACTCCAACCAATTATGTACTGCTTAGAAATTTGAGGTGAATTGTTCAGCCTTGTGGCCTGAGATGCCAGCAAGGACACTGCTGTTCTGAATGAGCTGACCGCTTTTTGAGTCAAGAGAAATTGCTAATGAAGCCTTCTACAGGTCTAAGAATTCCTTTATCTTACTGCTTTTGCTTCTCTTTTATTATATAACATTTCCTTCTAAATCTTTGTTTTACAGATTGAGGAAAGGCCAGAAAAAGACTTTGAGAAGGTAAGAAGGATCTTCTGAATTATTCTGGCAATAACACCTTTTTCATGTTCTTTTCCATAGGCAGAACTCACAGTGAGTGTGTACAAGTCTTCTAGGCAATTCACTGTGGGGAAAACTTTGATCTAATGGAGCTTTCTACTACTGCTTTTTTTTTTTCTTAAGATAGATTTTTAAACCACTGTGGTTATTCAGAGGTTAACTAGTTTGCCTTCAATAACAGTTCACTGAAATTGCTTTGGGCTAAGCCATGTGAATACTGATTTTGTTTATTAAATTTTAATTATGGTATCATGTTTAAATAAATAATCAAAAAGAGATGGATACTGCAGTAGCAAGAAATTGGCTTAATGCAGAACCATCACTGCACTAAAGCAGTTGATGTGGCTACTGCTGCAGAATAGATAAATACCTATGACAGGAGAGGAGCTTGAGGGGTAGTCAAAAACATCCACAAAATGCATTATTACAAGTTTTGAAAAAATATCTGGCAAGACGATACTAGCCCATAAAGACTTTGTCTAATTTTGAATTAGTAGTTAGAAGCTGAGCTGTGCAAGCTCCTATTTCAATTCTGTTGAAATACATCTGATGAGCCTTTTCTTGTTAGCTTCCCTTGTTAAATGTTGGTATTTTTATTTATTTTGTTTATTTTAAAGTTACATTTTAATGTTATTTGAATAATTTAGAAGTGCAAGGATTGGTGTAATGTGTGTATTTAAAAAAAGAAAAGAATACCCCAAAACTAAAAACAACCAAAAACCACCCCAAAAAAAACAAACTATGAACCCACAATGTATCTAGAAAAAAAAATATTTTAAAACTGTGTGTTATATTGTAGGGAGCACGTACTGTTTCAAGTTTATCAGCAGCTACTTTAGCTTCTCTGGGTGGAACTTCTTCACGAAGAGGCAGTGGGGATACATCTATCTCAGCTGATACAGAGGCATCTATTAGAGAAATTAAGGTAAGAAGTACTTAAAACCATCATAAATTGTTTGGAATCTGTCTTTAGCTATGGCTTTTTTGATCAGAACTCTAAGATTGATCATAAACTGTAAGATTACTTGAAAGTAGTGCTGGTGTTGCTATTAGCGATGGTAGAAATTACCAGTAAGAATTGGACTGACAGAGTAATACTAATTAGGGCTGTCCCCTGCATTATTGTTATTATTATTAAATAGACTAATATTATCTAAAGGATATTATTAGATAGAATTTAGACTTCTTTCCAAAAAAGAAGCTTTTGGCAGTTCTGACAAAATGAATTGTGTGCTGTAAATGAAAAGTAAATGACTTTACTAGAGAGATGCTGCTGGGGAGGTAGTGTGTATTGTAGGAATATTTGGGTGAAGTCCTGTGGCATATAATATCCCATCAGATTGATCATAATAGACACCCTCTCCTATGAGGACCAGCTGAGGGAGTTGGGCTTGTTCAGCCTGGAGGAGACTCCGTGGAAATGTTGTAGCAGCCTTCCAGTATCTGAAAGGAGCCTACAGGAGAGCTGGAGAGGAACCCTCTGTCAGGAAGTGTAGTGACAGGACAAGGGGTAATGGCTTTAAATTAGTAGAGGGGAGATTTAGATTAGATGCTACAAAGAAATTATTTACTGTAAGGCGGTGAGGCACTGGAACAGGTTGCCCAGGGAAGTTGTGGATGCCCCATTCCTGGAAATGTTTAAGGCCAGGCTGGATGGGGCTCTGAGCAACCTGCTCTAGTGGGGGTTGGATCTTGATGATCTTCAAGGTCCCTTCCAACTCTAACCATTATATGTTTCTGTGATTTTATTCAATATAGCACCCTGATAGAACGATTGAAATAATGCAAGGAGGACTGCACTTACTGGGTGCTGATTTGGGGAGGGGGATGTATTTTGTAATCTAATTTGTGTTTCTGTGAAGTCAGACACCTTTGAATAACAAATAGCTGGGTGCAATCCAGTCTTCGTATCATGGAATGCCAGTATGACTAGTCCATAGCTAAATTGGTTTTCGTAATCTGTTTTTTTCTTCTAATGCTCCATTCTGAAGACTGTCTTAAAATCTGGAATCTGAGTTCAGTTAACTTTTGTGCATATGACTCTTCTGAAATTACAGCCAGTTAGAAAACGTGGAATTTGTATTAGGAGCTCAGATATAAGCAGGTCTGTCCCAGTTTCAGCACAGTAAAACAACTGAAAGGTAGCCATTTGCTGGTGACCAGGGACAAAAGAGGGAGAGAGACTGTGAGGTAGGAGTTGTAGTTAAATTTAGTGTGACAGGTGGTTTTCATACAGTCTTTTCTACATCTCCAGTATAGCCTGTGTGTCAAGATTGCTTTGGCAGTCCTTAATACCAGAATTCCTCGAAGAGGGTGCTAATCCCTGAATGGGGTAGACACGGGCTGTGTGGCTGGGGTGTGTAATTGTTGGAAGCTTTGAAGCTGGGTCTGCATTACGTCCTTAACAGTGAAAACTACCTTTTTTGTTTCCAGTCAAGAGCAGCAGAATTAGCATAAACTTCTAACTAAGAAATGTCATTGTCTGGCAAGGCTTCAGGTTAGGATCAGACTGTGTAACCTGTGTGGTAGAAATACTTAAATGAAAACTTTGGATACCTGCTTTTCCCTCCCATCTGCGCTTCTGCCTGTTAGTTTCGGTGGCATCATTCACCTTTCTCACCATTTCCCTCAGGATATCTATGAGTTAAAGGACCAGATTCAGGATGTAGAAGGCAAATACATGCAGGGACTGAAAGAAATGAAGGTACTGGTTTGCTGCAGACTGAGAGTGTGATTGTTAACACCAGCTAAACCTTCAGAGAGTCAGTGTGAGACCTAGAACTGACCTTGCATGCTTTCTCCTGGGAAGGGCTGTAAATTGTGTGAAAAGCATCTCATTAACTGGCAAAGCCTCTGTTCTGATCTCCATTGATTGTGGTGGGAAATGCTTCCCACTGTTAACTGAAAGGCTGCTGATTACTATTGCATGTTGTCTTTGCTCTTTTGAGAAGGTAATCAATCACTTTGCTAGCAAATTAAAATAATCAGGGTTTTTTCAATGGTTTCCTAATCTGGGAAGCCTCTCAGTATTGGAAGATGAACCAAAACTCATGACCTACAACACTATGAAAAATTGAAATTTAAGAATCTGTATATTTTTGTTTTGATAAGAACCATCATACCTTTGGAAGATTGTGAATATGAAATGGTCAGTATCATTTTGGTTCCATGTCTGGATCACAGAAGACACCCTTAAACAATTCTTGTAACAAACCTTCCTGTACCAAAGCTTGTTTATGTGAAGAATGAACGCTCAAACCAGTTGGGACAAATGAAGTCCTTACCAATTTCATGAAGCCATAAATGAATTTTGGTGCAACAACTAACGTGTGCAGCTGCGTAACACCACCTCAGCAGTGAGCAGCAGTGTGAGCTGCATTTTTTTTTTTAAAGGCAGTCTCGCAAATCTATATCTATATCCATATATCTGTATGTCTATATATATGACATCCAGGCATAAAATGCAACATTTATCAGCATAAATCACTGACTGTGTCATTGGCTCAACGCTGTGACATGTGAAGATGCTGCCATCTTAAGTGAGTTCTCAATGGGAAAAGAGTAGTTTGGCCTTTTTTCTGTAAAACCTGACTGGTTTGGTTTCTGTTTTGTTTTGTTTTCCTCTGATCGCTGTGCAGGTGTAGCAAAATAACCATACTGCACAAAACGTAGGTTGTTTTTCAATTTGTGTCTCTTAAACTGCCTTTTGTGGTGACTTGTAACTGAGCCACAGTGTTTGATGCTAAGAAAACACAACATTGCATGCTGAAGGAATGGTGCAGCAGCTACCTCAGCTTCTCACTGGCATATGCTTCCTTTCCAGCTAATTTCTGAGGTTTAATTCTATCACTGTTTCCAAATCCTGGCTGTTTTCCTTTGCTTGGTATTTCACATCCTTGGGCTGGAAAGTGCACTGAAGCACAGTTTGTGTTTGGAACTGTACAAATTTATGATCCTTAAGACAGGTTCTCTCATTTGTCAATAGAAACATAAGCTAAGCCAATTCAAACTTAATTTTGACATCTTCTCACCATTATCATTCCAAGTTCCATTGACTGATTGAAAGGGGAAGTATATGAAACTTGCCTGTGCTTTAGGTGTAATTTGTAGAATTAAGTTCTGAGAGATATTGCGTTATCTGTAAATTAAAATGTTGACATGAGTGTCCTCCTTGTTTGCATATTTGCACTGTTTTGTTAAAGTAACTCCTTTTATTTCTGTAGTAAATACTGCAAAGTTTGACAACATGGAAAATGATCCTGATCTTTATTTTGCCATTATCTGTTGCTATGAATACCTCAGTACCTTATATTCAGCTCAACTTGATAGGAGAGGTTTTTGAGACCCTGGAAATTGTCTTGTCAAGTAAATTTGTAAAGAAGGGCTATAGGAAACTTCATGAAAAATGATGGATCAGATGATTAAGGCTGCAGCTTTTTTCATGGCAAAGTCTAATTCCTGTGTCAGTGGTATTTAGTGGTTCTCACACTGCAAGGATCCCAGAAACTTGTGTGAGGTGGCTGTCAAACTGTGTTTAAATTAAGGCCTAAGATAATCTAAAATGATGTTATATCAGGGCCAGTTTACCTTTAGAAAAAAAAAATAAATTCCAACTTGTCCTCTTCAGCAGCTGCTTTGAGCTGCCAGCGTGCAGGCACGGGGTGGGGGCAGGGAGAGAGAAGGGAGAAAACTCTGAGAAAGCAGAAGCTGAAGCAGCAGAGAACAGGGAACGTTTCATCTGTCCTGAGGTAAGGTTCCTCACTTGTAAACGGCCGTCTGGTGGGAACACAGGGACGGTTGGTTAGCCTCTCTAGCACATGATTAGCACTGATTTCCCTAGGACTACTCAGCATGCTTGTCATTAATGCTTAATTTTCTTGTTGAAGGTCTTGTTGGCAAAGTGTCCTTTATAACTGACTCTGACTTGGGTTGCTTATTCTTTGCAGGACTCTCTAGCCGAAGTTGAAGAGAAATATAAAAAGGCTATGGTGTCAAATGCTCAACTAGACAATGAAAAAACAAATTTCATGTACCAAGTAGATACCCTAAAGGATGCACTCTTAGAGCTAGAAGAACAGCTGGCAGAATCTAGGAGACAATATGAAGAAAAAAGTAAAGTATGTATATAGCTGTGGCGTGTTATTTAACGGGGGGAAAAAAGGGGGGAGGGAAAGGTGTTGCAGACACTTTTCAGGGGTGGCAACCAAATTACTATTCAAGATTTGAAAGAAGCTACTTGAGTTACTGTTAAAGCAAGTGGAATAGCAGTATATTACGTGGTTGTGATCATACCAATGGGAATCTTCCCTAAGTTGCTGTCTTACAAAGCCATTTCTGAAGAACTGAAGAAATATTTTATGTGGTAAGGCTGTATTAATGTCCTCTTATATTCCTTCTTTAAAGTAAACTCAGAGGGCCTGTTCAGAGCTATACAGTTTATATAGTTAAGTCAGCACATGGTTAAGTATTGAATTAAGTTTCATGTGAATTTCACATCTGACAGCTAATGAGTTGGTGTTAAATGCTAAAGCTGTGGCTTGTGTTAGCTCTTCAGAACTGGCTGTTTAGCTTGGGGCATTTGTCTATAAAGTTACTTAAAAACACATAGCTCCTGGAAGATATGGTGTGGTTTTTGTAAAGCCCACAGTGTCTGACTAACTTTTAGTACATGGTTACAGGGAAAGACTAGGTTAAATTCTCATCTGTTCATCAGTGAAGTGTACAGGATTTGAGTATAAGAGGGCATTTTCTGCCAGCCTGCTGCTCAACTTGCACAACTGGCAAAGTGATGTCTGTCATTTCTATATTGGATAGAATAATAGTTTCTTGGAATAATTGTATTCTTGTGGAAATGTGATTAGAGGAATATTCAAGCATTGCATTGCAGTAAGCAATTTCTTTGTGGTTGGGCTTATTTTCTCCTTTTTCATGGGATGCTATTTTTGATCGATAAATGCGTCATTTCATTATTTATAGGAATTTGAGAGGGAGAAGCATGCTCATAGCATATTGCAGTTTCAGTTCATGGAAATTAAAGAGGCTTTGAAGCAAAGAGAAGAAATGCTTGCAGTAAGTAACTTTTTATTTTTTTTTAATGACTTCTTTGATTGCTATGTTCCCAGTTAGCAGTAGGTGTGTAGAAGGTGAGGCACAGAGAATTTTATTCCCTACTCAAGTTTCTTACCTGAAGAAATACTGGTGTTTCAGGCCAAACAGGTTCAGAGCTGACTAATAGAAGCAGTACTTCTGTAAGTATTATCTGAAACTGGACTTCTTTTTTGCCTTGTCCATAATATGAAATAAGCTCTGGTTTGTTCAGCTGTTTATGGAGAAGCAGAGGAAACTTATGAGAGTATCTAACTTTTGTATGCTAGTCATCTTGTGGACAGTAAGATTGTCTCCAGGAGCGCAAGTTTAGTTGAGATATTGGAAACTGTATGTGTAGATACTCTTTAGCACCTGACTTTTTTCATTCTTTGGCATCACTGCAATCTTGACCTTCTTTGTTAACCTGTTATCTGCTCTCTGTCTTGTTTTGCTCCTGTCTCTCAGGAAATCCAACAGCTGCAAAAGAAACAGCAGAA
The DNA here is from genome assembly GCA_013400555.1 of Jacana jacana. Lineage (NCBI taxonomy): Eukaryota > Metazoa > Chordata > Aves > Charadriiformes > Jacanidae > Jacana > Jacana jacana. Next base: position 26,398 of record VZTM01026029.1, on the reverse strand, counting down.
CTATGTCAGGGAAATTTCTGATCTTCAGGAGACAATAGAATGGAAAGACAAAAAAATAGGGGTAGGACTTGTCAACTCCTGAAATATGTTCAGAGTGGCACCGTCATTGTCTAGCTGATCGTGCTTTAGCAAAACCTCATAAATAAAATCCTCCTTAGTGACTTTGCTTGGTGTGGCTGTCTTACTACATTACCAGTGAACTAGCAGTATCATAAAATCCAAGAAAAAAATTAGCAGCTGGTTTGTCTTCAAAACCTGGGGTAATTGCTTTGCTGTGGCGCTCCGTTCCTATTTGCCGTATTGAGAACAGAAGTGGCATTTATAATGCAATTCCATCAGCACTGAATTTTTGCTTACTGAGATTTAATCTGCAGACTGAGAAGAGACTGGAGTGTGATAGAAAAGCAATAGAGCTATTTTTGGGCTGCTGGGATGAAATTCTCTAACTCTCCTTTGCTTCTAATCCCTTCCCCCCACCCTCTATCAAAGCCAAATGGAAACCCACTCTTAAATAAAAGCATGGCTTGCTGTTTTAATGATGAGCATTGAAAGACTTCCTGAATATAGAAGGAGAAAGAAATCTAGCAACTTGCTTATGGTTGCAATCTCCAATAACTTGTAGGAATTTGAAACTCAACATTTTCTGATTTTTTTGTTTTGTTTTGTTACTGTTCTATTTGAGTATTTAAATAGAAAGACTGGGGAAGGGGGAAATGAGTAGCAAAATATACATTGGTACATCCCAGTCTAAAGATGACATTTTCCAGCTTTCAAATTAATTGAAATGTACTGCACCCATGAGGATAACCCATGAAATAAAAAGACCAGTAAAATCTGCTGGGCCTGCTTTCATGCTGTTCTGTTAACACACAGGAATTGCATTATGTCTTCAATGTACATGTTGAAGTAATATGGATATGAATTAACTTGTCTAGCAGGTAACAATGAAAAGTGGATCCTCATTTGCAGGATCCCTAATGAACGATTGGGCTTTGGTAGGAGTTCCTGGTTATTGACTAAGCTGTACATTTCTTGGATTTGAAGTTTATCTGTGTGTACGTAAACCAGTCCTTTAATCTGTAAACTTTACCTTTTTCATACATGCCACTTCCACAAATCTCTGAATATCTTAAATTTGTTCATTTTTCCTTACTCTTGCTTTTCATGGTCTTTACTTGTCTCCCTTCCTTT
>VZTM01026029.1:7739-20838 GCA_013400555.1 Jacana jacana | reverse complement strand
ATCACATGTCTCAGGTCTAAAGTTTATCACCAGAAGAGCAAGCTTCACAAACTGACTATTCAGACTATCTTGCAATCGAAGTACTTTTAGTGTGGGTAACTGCTACTGAGGAATTCTGTAGGAAATTCTTTTCTTTTTTCTAGTCTAGATGATATGTACTTATGTGCATTAGATCTCCAGTAAGTACCTTAATAATTCATGAAGGAACTCTAGATCAGCAACACTGATCTGATGTTGGAACCCCTTTCTGAATGATTAAAGCTTAGGAACCAATCTATTTTTATTTTTTTTACTATGGAAAAAAAAAAGAAGGTATGTTCATTCCACCTCATGTGCATTTCTGATACGGTCCTATTCCAACATACAGCTAGAACACTGCGAATGTACTTAGTCTAAACACTTTGAAGAACAATATACAGTTTGAAGAAAGTGCAACAGAGGTCTTACCTTGCTGAAAGGAATACATGTATACATGTTTACTTCATCTAGGCACTTTGCACCACGACAGGCCTTTTACACCATGTCTCACATGGGGTTTTTTATTTTTTCTGAAGAAAGTGTCAATACACACTGTAATGTGTGCTAAGGTTTGCTATGAAGTACTGTTTAGCTATGAAAATATCTATTTTTCCAAGGAGTTTTTTGTTTAAAATTGCATTTCTGTAATGCATTAGTTTTTGCAAACCATGATTCTAAAGTAATGTTTTTATCTGAAAAATTCTTACCTCTTCCTCTCTGGAAAGAGGAGAACTTTGCATCTCTTAATTTTTGTTGGATATCAGACCAAAGACCATTGTTTTTCTATATGCTATTCCCCATGCCTTTTTGGAAAGCTGGATTGCTTTGAACTGCTGGCATAAATTAGATGCTCCATTGGTGTGATTCCTCTGGCATTTTTGCTAGTGCTTGGGACGAAGAGTATGTTTTGCATACTTAAAAATTCATTTAAAATTGTTTTAAGCAATGAAAATCCCAAGGGAATGCAAGTTGAGGAGCTGGGGGGGGGCTAGGGGGACTGTGGAAGGCTGTATTTGTGTTGATGTTACGAAGTTGGAGTACAAAATGCAAAATTTCAAGATGTATATCAAAATGTACTGAGCTGTATATAATTGAAATAAACATATTTTATACTTAAATTGCCTGTCCAGAGCACTGTTTGTAAACCTGCATAAATATTTACTTAAATCTATATAATTTCAAAACATTTTTCTGCAGCTTTATTGAATTTATTGTGCGTAGCTACATAGCTAGAAGGAGCTGTCTTCCTAGGAATGGGCAGCCTTGGTGTTTGAGGACCTTTAATATGTGATGGCACCCTTAACTGTAAACCTGTAGCTCTTTTTCATATGGCTTCTCTCCAGCTTAGAACACTTCCAGTATGGTTTCTGTAAGTATTAGCAGTAATTTTTCTTAAAGGTTTACACTGAATGCTAATCTAAAAAGTCATAGATCTTAAAAGCAACCTTCCTACTATGTATCAGTTTTTATTTAAAGATTTGCCTCTGCTGTACTAGCATCAATAACATATGATTTAATCTTGAGGGTATTTTAAATTCATATTTAAATGTTAAATACACTTAAATATATAATTAACTGCTTACTGGGCTTCACCTATACTTGTGGATGGATCTGTAACCAATTCTGACTTAACTTAGAGCACATGCCAGTATTTCCTCCATTTTTCTGTACAAGTTTGTTTCTAACAGAAATCCTTCTGGATGGTTGAGGGAATTAATGGTGGGCTGCGTTTAACTAGCTTTCCCACTTCTGAAAACAAAGCATCTGTAACAACTGTTTTTTAAAGCCAAGTCACAGAAGAAATAATGACAACTCTAGTCTTAACTAATTGCCCGTGTACCCGCTTTCATCCCACAGTAACTAATCAGCTCTCAGTGAAACTAGGGTAGGAGCAGGAACACGATCAGGCAATGAAGAATTGCTGATGTACTATAAATCCATTCTTGACCGTCAGCTGCTTGGTACCTCTGTTGGCAGCTGGTCCCTGACTGCTGGAATTGGGCAAGTACCGTGGAGGAGAAGGTCACGGTGTTCTTTACTTCTTCGTTTTTTGCTTGAGTATACACATATGGGGGGATAAATCATCTTGAAGATACAGGGAAGTGCTAGATCTGTACTCAAAATTTAATAAATAATATATGCCAACTAGCATTTGAATGAAACCTATGCCACAGGAGAGGGAGAGGACAATGTCTCAGGAGGAATTCCGTAGGAAATGAATCTTTTGTTGAAGTTACACAATTGAAAACTGGTTTTGGTGCTTTCCCTGCAATACCTAACACGTACAAGAAGAGATCTAACTTTCATTAGTTGTGACTTTCAAAGACAGCAAAATGTAAAAATCAGCACCATGAGATGAACTGACACCAGGATTTGTGTTTGCTGCTATTGTGTTACCGGTTTTGTTTTGAGCAGGAAGAGTCTGCTGCTGTGTACTGCAACAAGCACCACTCTCAGCCTGTAAGACTTTGGTCATTCAAAATAGCGTCATAGATCCAAACTCTCACTAGGTGTTCATCCAGTCCCCAACGGCACATGCAGCCTGGAGCCCAGGTTTGTGCACTACTGCAAATTCAGAGCTAGCCTGGAACGCTTTCGAAAGCAGTAGCGGAATAGGCTTTTGATTATTCCTTATTCAGCAAGTAATAGTGAAAGGCCTGGGTCAATATTTCTTTTAATATGGAAAAGAACGGTCCTCCTGTCATTAGGGGGTGGTAGGTCAACTGTGCCACTGAAGCAGCATCTGGAGTCAAACAAGGTAAAGAGAATAGTCGTTTAACTTACAGATAGACCTGTACAACAGCAGAAGACACTTGTAACCACCCCCAGTGGTGTCTCCACACCTTTCCAGGGCTCAGCTCCTTGCATCAGCCCTCCTTTAATCTCCTTTGCGTATGAAAGCAGTGAATTGGTGAACTGAGTAACCTGGGAATTGTGTAACCAAAGTTAAATGTGAGTTGAATGTTACACTAATTATTCATTGTAGTATCTTCATATTTGAAATAAGGATAATGGCTGTTACAGATGAGAATTGTAATCAGCTGCTGCTTGTCCTAATTCAGTAGATGGCTCTTTTCTGCTCACTTGTTTCTCGAGGTCCTCAGATCCTTGATTTGTTGGAAAAGTTTCTCCTAAATGCAGAGCTCTGCAAAGACACCTGTTAAAGCTGAAGTAAGTTCTTTGGGTTAGTGTGGGGTTTTAAGATAAGTGAATCCTAAGAGACCTTTATCTATACGTGCAGAAAACCTTTCCCCATACATGGCAATTTTAGCAAATTAAATTTCTTTTTTCGTGCTCTTGTAAATCCTGCTGCTGGCATGTCATCTGTCCCACTGGGGTGCACAGTAGGTGAGATGAGATTTGAAGGCTCTTGGAAGGGGGGTGGAAGAAGCTGATATGGTTCCTTACTGGAAACTGAAGGAGGTGTCCTTTCTTCAGGTAGGCATATTTCACCCCTCAGTAGTGGCTGTGCTAACAAAAGCACCAAGCTGCGTTCATCACCAAGTTATTTTCAGGGTCAAGGTGTGGATTATTTGGCCCATCTGGAGCCATTAAGTTTGGGCTAATTTTGTAGTGGTTTAGAGGTTTCCTTCTGCATCGGTCCTCGTTCTCTCTCCAATTCTTAGTAACTTCATTTCTTGATCTTTGTTGACATGTGACTCCCAATGCTGTCTCCAGGTCTGAATACCTCTGACCTTTCTTTTGTGTTTTGCTGCCATTGCTTTCTTCATCAACATTTATTTCTCTTCCCTTTCTTGCATCTTTTACAGAACTTCTGTCTTAAGCTTCCTTTCCTTCCTATATAGATATGTGAATATTTTTTTAATTATTTTGAAGGGGCTTATATCTCTAAATTTTTGTCACTCTTGATAGCTTACAAAAATGTGGTTTGCTTGTTTCATTTTGTTTCATTTTGGTTTTTTATGTGAGTGCTCAGGTATAATAGTGTTGTTATAAATTCCTAAATAAAAAGGATAGGACTGGAAGGGGTTCAAAATGAATGCATAGAACTGCTGAATGGGGATGTCACTTTATGACCTGTATTTGGGTATTGCATCAGAAGCCAAGGTAAAGGGTTTATTCCATGCTCTAGAATGACTGCTGGTACATGGGAGCTTGTATACCCAGGAGAGGAATGGCTTACCACATTATTACTGGCTAATGATTTGACATAGAGAGGAACTTTCATTTGAAAACTTAGTTTTCCCCGTGATATGATTCAATAAAGATTCTTTATTCCCTTCACTTTGTGTGTTGACAAGAAAAAATGGTGAACCACAAGACTTTGGCCTGTTCAGGATTTCACAATGAATGGGGACTATGGCGTTGATATTTTTAAAGATTTTAAAAAATACTTAAGTCTATCAACAGAATTTACCAGGTTAAAGCCCACCAGCCATTTATCTGCAATTTATCAATTGCTTTCCTTATGTTTACAGCATGTTCTTTTCCTTGAGTGACATCTGGATTTTAACTATTTAATTAACAGGCCAGACATTAAATGTGGAGTTGAGCTCTGAACAGCCACTGGCTTGCTTCTGCACAGGTGACTCCTTGCTGGCATAGGAGGCAAATTAAATGAAACTGCAGTAAGCATACATGTCAAACTGGTGGAGTAAGGCCTGTCTGAGGTTAATATATCCTTTCCTAATAAGAATATTTTGAATCCTGTGTTCCAGTGTACTTCTGTTGAGCTGTACCCAAACAAACTAAGGTTGTTAACTAACCAGGTAAAGTAGTGATACGAAAATTTGTGAGTACCTGCTAAAATGCTTTCACACTTTGCATCCTTTAATAGGGAAGAAAAAAACTCCAGCGATTTGGTTGGTTACTTCTGTTTCTTTTTTCTGGTTGTCTCACTCTGTAGCGTGTACTTTATTAGTCAGTGCCACACGTATCCATGTGCTGATCTGTAGAACTTGGTCCAGGTTGCCCATCACCTGCTTGCTGTTTGACCAGGAGAACCGACTGTCAAGGATTAAAGAAGAGTGTTTTACCAGGCTGCTGCACTTAAAACAAACAAAAAAGTTAATGGGCAAATGTTTTTCTGGTCACAATACTGGAGATAGCACCAAATGTTATTGCCATGCTGTTTTAGTAAAAGAAGTGAAGATTTAAAGTTCTGAGAATTGCTTAGCTGTGATTATTGGTGTTCATAGTATTTTCATTACATTAAACTGTAAAGACTTGTGAGATTTTGTGTTGCAGTTGTGTTTGACCCCAGAGTTCTTGCATGCTAACCTAAGGTAGAAGATTAGCCTCTTTGCATGCAGCTGGGTGCTGCTTCTGCCGTGACAAGCATGTTCTGTGAGAATGACATAACCTCCCCTGGCTGCAGCCCCTTCCCAGTCCTGTCTGTGGCCTCATTTCCTGTGGTACGTGCATAACTACCTTCATCATTAGTTTCACTAACCTTAATGGTTCAGTCTTGTATCAGATGCACTCTGAAATGTGCAGCTAAATCAAATTGGCACTGAACTTTCAGTTTTCTCTTTCAGACAGGCTGAAAAAGCTCATTGATGAACGCGAATCCTTACTAGACCAGGTAACCACGGGAAAACTGAAATGCTGTGTGTTTACTAAATCTGTGTTAAGAATAGCATAGATTAAAAAAAAAATCAATCCAGCCCTACTGTTAGGTATAGAAAGAACAGTAGTGCTGTTGCCTTGCAGAATGTGTGCTGGGTTGCTCTTGCTGAGGAGTTGCAGTGCTGCTTGCCACTTGAGTCTTCCTCTCAACCAGCTACTCTGAGCGCTAACTCAGCATACAGGGGAAGAAAGAGAGGACCCAGTGTGCCTGTTCCGTGTTGCAAACCAGTCACATGCAGTGCTCAGAGTATTGCAGATTGCTGTTCTTAGGCACCTAAAACTCTGTGGCTGTTTCTGAGAAATAATACTTCAGATTGGCCAAGGGAAAAACTAATACGGTCCAGAAATGGTAGAAGCAAATTTTCTCTCTGAGAGTAAGCCTTCCTGATTGCTGGGTCTGTGGGCAGTGGGCCATTTGAAAAGAAATACAGATTAAAGCAATTATTATTGGTATTGTGATAATCCATAGCAGATAGAAAGCTTATTAAAAGCAATTTTAGCTGATCTCTTTCTGTGCAGGATGCTCTAGGCTTTCATTTATGGACTATATCTTTCGCCTTGAGACTTCATACTCAACCACACAGGGGTTTTGGTTTTAAGGATGTTTTACCCAAATGTGCTTCCAGAACATTGTATGGCTTTTCTAATGAAATAGTTTTCTTCCAGTTGTTATGGTTGGTCCTGAACTTGTGCAGAAGCACTGATATTTAAAGAACGATGAGTCACTTGCCAAAGAATTTCTTGGAAATCATTTTGTAACAAAAGATTTTTTGGAGTTTAGGTTTAAAAAAAATAGTATGTTGGTTTGTAATACTTGAGTGAATTTGAGAACTGAGCCACAAGTTTCCCAGATATTAATAAATAATTATTTTGTGTCCTTCAGGTTAAAAAATTAAAGGGACAACTGGAAGAAAAGCAAAAGAATGGCAAGATGGAAAACACACAGTCAGAGGATGAAGTTCTAGAAAATGGGACAGATATGCACATGATTGACCTCCAAAGTGAGCTACATTTTGATTTTAAGAGAATTTTTCTGTCCTGCATGTGAGCAAGAAAACGTATCTGTTCAATAACCACATGGCTCTAAGTAAAAATGAGCCTTCAGTTCTAAGGGAGCTTCAAACTGGGAGCGAGCCATGCACCTCTGCTAGAGGTGAGGGAAGGATTAGCCTTTGTTTGAGCAAGATTGCATTTGGAAATCTCCCATATGTTCCCCAGGAGAGCTGGGGTGAGCTCCTCATAAACTCTACTTTCCAAGTGATTGGAAAGGATTCAGGTGAGAGTGGGAATGGTGCCTATCTGCTGCGCGCTTTTTTGATAGAGAGCACTTGCTACTCTGCCACTGCCCCAAGTAGATTCCTGGAGCCTGGAAATCTTACAACAGACTTGTTAGACACTGTTAACGCTTGTTCTGACATCTCTGATAATTCTGCAATTCTTCTAGGAGATGCCAACAGACAGATCAGTGATCTCAAATTTAAACTAGCAAAGTCTGAGCAAGAGATAACAGCATTGGAGCAGAATGTAAGTTTTTGGCTTGTTCTGTTTGTTTGAACATGGTGAGAATCCAAAGAGAAAGTGCATTCTCTTATATGGTGAATGAAATCATGATTACTGTGATTTTCCAGTAAAATAAGAAGCAGAAGCGTTTGAGCCTCAGGGCTGCTGCACTTAAGTCATAAAGACTGAAATGCTTTCATTTATGCATGGGGAAGAGGAAATACATTATTCATTTTTACCAAAGGAAAAACATTCAAAGGCAAAGGTATATGGAGAGCACTAACTGAACTATTCAGGATTCAATTTTGAAATGGCTCTTGGCATATGACGTAGTATTTTATACTTGTATTTTATACAAGACTCTTGAGTTTGGACTGCTTTTGTCCACAGGATGTCAGCATACTCTTACTAAGATTAATTTAGTCAATGGACTTTTTGTTGTTGCTGGAAGCATATTAAATATAGATATGTATAAAAGGTCTGGAGTAAGTTACTGTGGCTAGGCTTCCCTGGTTTGGTTTTTTTTTCCCTCAAAATATGCCTTTATCAAGGAGAAGTGAGCATCTCTCTGCCTATTTCTTAATTACTTGTGGCAGAGTAAAGCTTCAGAGCCCCTTCTTGTTGCAGCTTTTAATTAAAAAAATTTGCCTTCGCCCTAGGTAATACGACTGGAAGGTCAGGTAGCCCGATACAAAACTGCTGCTGAAAATGCCGAAAGAGTAGAAGATGAACTGAAAGCAGAGAAAAGGAAACTACAGAGAGAGGTAACTCTGAATGCAAACTGTTACAGGCCAGCAGGCAGCCCGCACTGCAGCAGGGGAGACCTGTCTGCTGCATTTTAGAGGAGGAACTACCCTTCTTGCCAGAGCAAAGAGTAAACATTTACTTTTTAAAATCACTTTCTTTACTCGTTCTCAATGTTTAACCAAACTTTCAGCACTCAAACCGGGGTAAGAGTTACCACAGCAAACTCCCACTGCCTTTTCACTCTTCCTTCCTAAACTGACTTGTAATGCCTTGCTTTGTACCAAAGTTGGTTCTCTGGAGCAAACTCAAGTTCTGTGTGCACCACTTGAGTCTAGAACCAGCCTTCAAATGCTCAGGTTTGCATGCTACTTTGCAGCTGCGAATGTTTGTGTGGTTTGACGTTCATCAAGCTGAAGAATTCCCATTTCTACTTTGCTGTCCTTGTCCTTTTTTGCACCTGAAGGCTCATTACTTCAGGTGTTGTAAACTTGGGGTCTTTAAATACAAATCACTCATCTTTTTAGAATGTGCAACTTGGAAATCAGAGCAGTAGAAAGACTGAAATCCTGCTGTAAGGTTAATCTGAAGGCTTCATTAATTAAGCACAGTGCCACACCTTACCAGGAATGACAATCTAAACTTTCCATTTTCTAAGTCTAAACTCGAGGGCCAAATGGATGCAAATCATTGTTACTGTGTCTGTTTCTCTTGCTCTGTCAATCCATTTGTGCCTGTTTGCTGTAATGCGTCCCTCGGCAGACTCTGTTCATGTTTCTCTCTCATAAAACACCCTATCTACAATGTCTGTAATTTTGACCTTATTTGTCTTACCAGACTTCATGTTCTCTCTAAGTAGCTGCTACAAGCAGCTTAAATATGTTTCTCAGCTTCTTGCACACCTGCCTCCTGAATTTATTTATTTTTCCATTGTGGAAAATGCTTTTTCTTTGCTTTTTCTAAATTCTCCTTCTGCTCTACAGCCCCCATAAATACTGCTCTCTGCAGTCCACCTCTCTCTCTCTCTCTCTCTCTCTCTCTTTTCCCCCCCTCCTTACCTCCATCCCGTGGTGGGTTTTACAGGGAACTAAGGCACCAGAGTCATGGCTGTGGGTGTAGTTCTGGGAACCAGCAACATAAAAGCTAGGTAGTGAGACAGGCATATGTCACCCTGCAGACACCTCTGAGCATCCATGCCTCTGAAGTCGAGGCTAACTCTGAGTTCAGCATTCTAGTAAATGCCTTGGATTCTTGCCACTCTGCTTAGAAAATACCAAAGCAACAGCACAGGCATTTATGAAACATTTACTTTTAACTCTGCCAATAGGATTTTCCAACTGCTTTATTTTGTAATGAAATTCCAGCACTATGGACCAGTTATTGTTGGTAACTACAAACCTTGCTTTATCTTTGGAAAGGGAAAGCACGAGAGTCATGTGTTGTTTGGGTTTTTTTCTGCTTCCTTCCTTCCTTCAGTTGCGTTCAGCGTTGGATAAAACAGAGGAGCTTGAAGTCAGCAATGGGCATCTAGTGAAACGCTTGGAGAAGATGAAAGCCAACCGGAGTGCTTTACTGTCTCAGCAATAACTGCCACCTCCTGATGGAAGCTACGACTACTTGACAGAATCAGAACAACGTTGCAGATGCTTCTGTCTCTTGCTGTCTGGGATGCTTTGTGTCATGCCTTCTGAGAACAGACAACCCCAACATTTGCTACGTGCCACCCAGCTGTGGTTCTCTACGCAGATTCAAACCTACTGCACTATATACCTAGGAGTAGCTGATCCAAATGGCTGTGCCTGCAGGAGCCCTTCTACATCGTTCTTTGGGTACGTTTGAAGTACAATATCTGCCTACCATATAAGAAGCACATCAAGCATCGCATTAAGTTCTCCATCCAGAAGGCACAGCAGCCATTTATTGCCATTTAAAATGGTATTCAAAGAAAAGTCTTTAACTGGACTGGAATTTTGTGTCTTGCTGAAAATTTAAAAATGAAACAAAACACTAAGTTTTGGACTTTCTTGTGACAGTTATCTGTAATTTAGTGACTCCGGTAGAATTATTCATAGTAGGTTTTTCATTTATAAATCACTGTGGAACCACAAGCCATTACAAAGCAAAACTCCTTCAGTGGAAACCATGGAAGAAGATGGTCTTGGAAGCAAAAGTGACCTTAAATGACTTTGCCAATAAAACAGAGGTGTTCGGAGGGATTTTTGCACCAGTTGAATCATAAGACTATTTTATTTCAGGGTAAATAGGCAATAGCTTCATTGAATTTTCAACTTTTACTTGTATTATTTAATCTTTGCTCTTGGAATTGAAGTAAACTACTTTTAAAGGATGTAAAATTGCATTAATAAACCAGCATAAGACCGTATTTTAAGAAATGGTGGGTTTTGCACTTAGATCACTCACTTTGGTGCATTTGTCAAAGCAAGTGTCATTTGCTTAAAGTATGTAATGGGTTTTTTACATCAGAAACTATCTACTGGTCCATGAACTACTAGGAAACTACGCCGCTACAAAATGCAAATCTAATTTTTAAAGAAATAACTGATACGTAAAGAAGCACTTTAGAAAATATTCCTGCCTGCGGTTTTTCTACAAATATGGAAGTAGCAAATTGTTTCCTTCTGAGGTCACTGTAAAGGTTTTCCACTTCTCATGACAAATAACATAACCAATAAAAATGTTGCAGGCAGTTTATTATACACAGCTAGCACTACAGCTCTGGTTAATTGGAAGTTGTTCTGAATGTACTACTCAAAGGAGAACAGCAGTTACCTGAAGAATAAAGCTGCCCTTCCCCTTTCAGCCCTAACAGAAAAGCTCTTGAGTAAGGCAGGCAACCAGTCCCTTAGGAACCTCCTCATGCTGTAAACAGCATCTCCTGTACAACAGGAGCAACCTTCTGTCGATGCTGACCGTCTCAATAGATACGGTTCTATCAAGCCAAATCCAGACCCAGGAGACCATTGAGACCATTTCTTCTTGACTTGGTCTTCAGCCTCTTTAGTCCAGATCTTTCCCCAGCCTCTTCCTTGCAGACTGGAGTTTAGAGTATGAACCGCTGCTATTTTCAACGTTAAGGGGATCACTTGTATCTTCTTAGAGCACCTTCACAAATTAAAGTAACCAAAAACAGTGTCTGAATGTGTTTCTCTGGTTTGGCTAGAAAATAACACCTTTCTGTTCATTGCTTCTGAGTGCACTTGGAGCACTGAAATTCATATTCCAGGAAAAGGATGAAGAAGGTTTTTCTCTTTGTGCCCAAGGGGAAATAAGTATGTCCTTGTTGATTAGATGTGGTGGAACGTGGGGATTAAATGAAATGTCCACTCCAGCTAGGGCTTTGGGTTCTTTTTCTCTTTTTTTCAGTTTTTGAGAGGAACATTCAGGTGCAGAGCCAGGTTTCTTGTGGAATACCTCAAAGTCGCTGTGGATACCAATTTACAATTTTCTGTGGTTGACTCGTGTAATTTCTGGTGTACAAAGCCTCTGGGGCCTAAGGAATAAACTAAGAATTTTTCAGAATGCAAACAAGTGTGCTAAATACAACATCTTCCGAACTGATGATAAGGTGTGTGTGATTGCCACCAGTCATCTTTTTTATATGTGGTAGGGGTGAAAACTGTCTCTTCTGGCAAGATTCATGAGAAAGAACCCAGCAACTACACATTGGTCCAAAAGGCTAAAAATAATACTTTGCTCATCAAGAAGTGACGTGTTTATTATTTCGAAGTAGATTGCATCTTGCACCTCATAAGCATTAACCTCATGACAGAAATCAGATGTGTATTTCAACCTGGGTATGCTCTTAGTAGAAATCTTTGTGTGTGATAAAGTAGCTGAATGTTGAAGCCACATTTCCCCTCCCCTTCCCTGCCCCCCCCTCCTAACTTTCAGTACGACTTAGCTTTAGAATAAGGGAAGTACTGGTTGGCTTACTGCAAACTGTTTTATGTTTTCCTGTGAAGAATGTACAACAGCAGGGCTTCAAATGGTAATACTAGCACATGGCCTGTCCTTTTAATTAGAGCTCCAACTGGGAGAGCCTCGGTACCCAGCCTGCTGAGTCTGAGTGGAGCCGAGGTGGTGGTACCATGGTGAGGAACGGCTCCTGGAGGAACCAGGACGAGATTTCCTAGAAGTTGTAGTTGAAATTGCTATTGTTTTATTTTTAAGTGTTAAATAATTTTATTGTTTGCAAATGGAATGTTACCTGAATTGTTTTGTTCCGCTTTTTACATCAAACCTGTTAGGAGATACAAGCGTGGAAAAGGAAATTCATTAGCAGAACTTGCCAATAAAAATGTCACTTGTTCAGGTAGTTTTTATGGAGTGGTCTGTCATGATGATGTCACTGGTCGAAGTTCTCTTGGAAAATACAGACTTTTTGGATGATGTTGGTGTAATGGGCTCATTTTATTTTCTAATGTATTACTGTTGACGTACAAATGTGAGCAAAACTGCTTGTAAAACGTACCAAGGCTCGTGTGAGTGAGGGCAGGGGTGTGAGAGATACCCCATAGTATTCATATTCTTAATGTCAGGGTGCACTTGGGGACAGCTAATGCGATTAATCCTCCATTAAAAAAATTCTCTGTGGTGAAGAGAACAAACGTGGAGCACGCTGGGGAGGGCAGCGCCTGTCTCTGCCCTTTAAGAGCCCTAAACAATGACCTACATGGGTTTGGGGATGAGTTTGTTGTAGGCAGCTACGACGTATTTTGTACCCTTGCCTAAGAACTCTACGTCCATGTGTTCCAAAGGAGTGAGGCCCAGAACTAACTTACAAAAATAACGTGTACACTTCTGACAGGTAACCTCCATAGCAGAAATTGGTATTTACAGGCTAACGTTCCCCACTTCACTGCGTTTTTCCCCACTGCCTTCAGTACACCCCTTCAGCCTTCTAGTTGCCAATAAGACTTACATAACCGGTCAGGAAGACCCACTGCTGACCCTCGCAAGCTGCGGTTCAGGGTTTCCCTGCTAAGCGCTTGCATGACGCCGCCTTGCCGTGAAGGAGGCAGAGCTGCACAGCCGGGTAGACCTGGGCTCCGCAGGCGTCGATGGAGGGGGGGGGGGAGGAACTGGTGGCAGGATGCGGTTGGCGCAGGCGCCGCACCGGCCAATCAGACGTTCGAGTGCCCCCCATGGCAGCCAATGGGCTGCAGGTATGGGCGGAAAGGGGTGGCCGGCGGCCGTTGAGCGCGTGGTCGGCGGGGCCGTTGTCGCC
>VZTM01026023.1:0-14246 GCA_013400555.1 Jacana jacana | reverse complement strand
TTTATTAAGAGCAGGCATCTATTTTAATTCTCATGTACTCAGTCCTTTAGTTTTTCTGCTTTTATAACTAGCAAAGAAAAGGTCTGTGTAGGCACCAAAACTAATTCTTGCATGAGACCTCTGCACTCCCTGGTGATTGTACTGGGTTCTGGCACCAGGGGAAGACATGCTAAAGGCATTTTTTCTATAATGTGACTCTGGCCTCTCAAAAATAGAATATACTCTAGCTCCACAGCAAAGGACTAATCTGTTCCCATTTTATTTTCTCTTTCAGAAGGCAAGAAGAGTGCAGGGGACTCTTGAAAGTCACAGAGGCTGCTCTGCGCTACTTTGTACTTATTCTATCACTTCTGCTCAAACACCATTGACTGTAGCCAGGACTCTTCTTCAGGCAGGCAAATAACACCGCCAGACCAGAAGCCTGAACATAATTCCATTTAGGCTAGATATGAGGATCATTGCTCTATTTTGAGAGTATGTATTTGTTTTTTGCTAAAACAAATGAGGACAACTAGTCAGTAGAGCAACTTATGAAGTCTTTGATGGAGTCTCCATGGCTGGCAATTTTAAGTCAAGAATGCAGATTTTCTAAAGAGTGTGCTCTGCTTCAGTCATGATTAAAATCCAGAAGGTCTGTTAGTCTGCCTTATGCAGAAAACTAAAAGCTGATTTCACAGAAGTCCTATTTGTTTTTTCAGAGTAGAAGCACCTTTTTATTATCCTTAAATCAAAACCAGTTCTGAATCAGCAATGANAATGCTTGAAGTCAGCTGAAGGATTAACCTGTCCTTCCCAAAAGGTAGGCATTCATTTGCATATCTATATCCATGGCATGTTCATTTTCAGGAGCCTAGAACTTTTTAATGCCGATTCAGTAACTGACAGATGAACGGGAAGTGAGGATTCACTTCACATCCTTTAATTGCATCACAGCTGTAGGACCATCTAGCTTGCTATCTGAAGCATAGAAGTGTTGCAGACTCTCATTAATAACTGTCAGAAGTTTTAATTTACATAAAGAAGTCCTGATTCAGAAACAGGCTGCTGTATTCCGGGTTGTGGTGCATGCAGTTGTCCAAACTCTTCCCAAAGCTGATGGAAGTGTGTCTGTTTCAGAGCTAATGAATTTTCTGACTCTGCAAGCAATTTCTGCTATGATAAAGGGAGACAGCACAATCTGAAAGATTTGTGTTCACAGAATATTCTAGAGCAGCAGTTTGGCTTTTGCAAGTTGTCAGAGCTTGATTGACTTCAGTGGCATTCTTCCAGGTTGCACTGTCTTGGTGTTTGGCTCTGCTTCTGATTGCACTCCTCCCTCCCCTCTTCCCTGCCATCAGAAAGATCCTACCTGCCCCCCTTCTCTCCCAAAAAAAATTGCAGGTATACAAATGTAGCTATTGCAAATGTTCTGCTGTTTACTTCCTCGCTTTGAATCCTAACCTCTCAGAGGGACTCACTTTCTTTTGTGATATTCTATGTGCAATGCAGAGAGACTCTGCTGTATTTTCTTTCTGGCAATATCTAACATTTACATCGTCGTTTATCATATAAGCTCATCGTTATCATATAAACTTACAAATATGCAGCCTGAGTGTCTGAATTGATCTGGGATATTCAGAACAGAAGTAATTGTATTTTCCTGCCTTTGTACCAAGAAGTGCTTGGGAGGTACAGAGATTTTCAGTCCTTGTTTGATAGCATTCAGCACAATCAACATGTTTTCCATTTAGCGTTATTTACGTATACATCCACACAGGCAGATATATCCTTGCTGTCTGCTTCCCCACACCACAGAAAATACTGTTTAATAAAAAAGAAGGATGCCATCTCTTCTTAAGGGTCTTAATACTCTAGATTTCAAATAGGATTAAAAAAGTAACAAAAACACCTCTACAAAACAAAGAAATGGATACAAGACTCATCAGAACACCCTTCTGCCTCAGGAGCTAAGCCCTGGAAAACACTCTTCTGTAACCCCAAATACCACATCAGTCAAGGGCTGAAATGTTTCTGTGTCCTCATCTCACAGGTAAAATGAGTTGCCCATTTGAACGTTATTAGAGAAGAAATAATTAGTTCCTGTGTAGCTGAAGGTAAAAGCAGGTTTAGACAGGCCCTCAAAGCAGGAGAATGAGTCCAAGGAGTAAAAGACTGTGAATTCCCACGCGTTGTTTATGTGAAAAGTGAAAGGTGGAGGAGTTTAGCCCCGTGGAAACCAGATCATATTAGCAGAGGACATAAATCCTTCCATTAAACAAGGAAATGTGAACATTTACATTTTTCCCCTGTTTCCTCACTGGGGAGATGATGAGTTCAGATGAGCCTGCATGTTTAATCCCATGCTATTGACAACCCCAAGTTAAGATGAAAAATGCAGCTACGCTGTTTCCTAGGAGATACTTGTCTAAGTTTTTTTTTAAAAACCTCCAGTGATGTAAAGTCCAGTTTTCCAGGTAGTCTTTTCCAGTTTTTAATTACCCTTTGCAGTAATTTTAATTCATTACTCCTAGTCCCATCCTCAGTGGACTTGAATAAAGGCTTGCCATCTTCATTTTTGTTGCAATCTTTAACAAGCTAGAAGACCATTGTTTTCTTACTTTTTTCTTCTCTATGCCCAATCAGCCCAATCCTTTCAAGGTTTCTTTTTCACATCTTATATACAACACTCCTCTTTATACAATATGACACTTTCACAATGGCATAATGTCCTATATGCTGACAGCGGGCAAACAAAGTGCATGGAATTCTAGGAGAAGCCTTGCTAGTTGCCTTTTGGTGTTCATGAGATATTAAAAACCATAGCCAAACCAAACTGTGTCCTTTTTGCATTCCCACCGTATTGCTACTGGGGATTCTTACTCTTGTCACCCGGAAAAGGACGTGAACAGTATGGTCACCAGAAGCAGTAAGTTATTCATAGCAGCTGAAGTGCCAGCTGACTGTAAAGAATGGTGGAAAGAACAGTTCTGAATGACGAGTCAACAGATAGATGTCAGATAGGATTCAATGTAGATAAATTGATGAGCATAGGAAGAAGCTGTGTGAACTTCACCTAACTGGCTCCAAAATGGTGTTACAACCTAGTGGGAAGGGGATGGTTTGGCATGACCAAGATCAGGGAAGACAAAGAAGGATCAAAGGCATGAAATGGTTTCCAGAGAAGGAACAGTTATATAAATTGGGACTCTTCTGACTGCAAAAGAGACAGTTGGGGTGAGGGCCACAAAACCACAGCAGGCTTAAAGAAATGCATAGGAATTATTCTCTGTCTCTCTATATAGAAGAAGGAAGAGTACTGAATGAAAATAATGGTAACCATGTTCTGATCAGAGGGAAGCAATTCATCACATGGTTGGTTGTAGAGTTGTGAACGCCCTTGTGTAGGATGTTATGGCTGCTGAATTCAAAGGAATTTTACTAAGGGCTCAGAGGGAAACTAGATAATTTCATGGAAGAGAGCTTCACTGCGGGTAAGTAAATACACAGAAAAGCACACATAGCCCAGGAATCCCTTGAAGTGGAGATAGTTAGAAGCAGGGAAGTCAGGGGAAAACATCCTTGTACTGAATTTTGGTGCTAGGCCTCTGATATCACCCAATGATACCTTGTTTACTCAAGTCAGACCAGTGCACTGCATTTTTGCCAAGAGCAACCAGTATTTCTTCTTTAGAGGAGATGAATATTAAATTCTGGGCTTGTTGAAGACAATGGCAACTTTCTAATTGACGTCAATAGATGGGCAGTTCATTCCAGGAGCTTCAACCACAATAAATTGTCCTGGAAACAGAGAAGCCTGCCAGGATGTCGAAATTTCTGAGAAGGTAATCCGAACTTGAAGGTACAGCACAATGTTAGTCATATTATCCCAAATGAACAAACATAAAGAATAATGGCTGTCTCAGAGAATGAATTAACTATAGAGAAATAGTTTGATTTATCATTGTTATGGCATGAGAAAATCCATAACAATTTATTGTCATTTAGACAGTTGTTCCGTCACCCGATGACCCCCTCCTCACCTGAGAAGTGAAATCAGAGAAAATAAGGAAACACAAGGGCTGAAATATAAATAGATTTAATAGGATCAGACTGAATAATTAATAATAATGCTAAACAACCAGTATTGATCCCAATACCAGTATAAAATATACAAGGATTATACTCAGGCCATTCACTCAGCAGGAAGCTTTGCACTCCCAGTGGTGGACAGCAAGTGTCTAACACTGCCCGCACTACAGCTTCAGGAGGAAGGGAAGGGCTCAGGGGTCCAGCACGAGGGCAAGAAGTTCTCAGGATCCCAACCACTGTAGAAGAGAGAGAACTCCTCAGCAAACTTTCTAATTTATATTGAATGTGACATTCGTCATCTGAAAGAATCCTGTTGGCATCTTGGGTCAAATGCTCAGGCCTCACTCTTATCCCTGCACCTGGCAAGGCTTGAAAACACTGAGACCTTGAATCCCACATAGCCTAGCTTGATATAAAGTAAATATTTTCATGAATTCAGACACTAGAGTCTTCCAAAAGTGGAGTTCTCCCAAGCATTAGAAGACAAGTTAGTCCCGTGTCATAGAATCATAGAATCTTTAGGTTGGAAGTGACCCTTGGGATCATCAAGTCCAACCATCAGCCCTACTCTACAAAGTTCTCTCCTACACCATATCCCTCAACACCACATCTAATCGATTCTTAAACACAGTCAGGGATGGTGACTCCACCACCTCCCTGGGCAGCCAATTCCAGTGCCTGACCACTCTTTCTGTGAAGAATTCTTTCCTAATGTTCAGCCTAAAAGTGTTGCTCAACTCAGGAAAATATGTGAACTTTGAGGTTTTATGTTTTCTTCCAAGATCCCAGAAACATTATTCTAGAAAAAAAAGTTTTCAGAAAATAAATTTTTTTTGTGACCATATCATGCTGATATTGTCTCATTCATCTTTTGAATAACACCAATGGAAAGAGACTCACAAGACATTAGTCAAAAGTGGAAGTTTTAGGGCAGAGGTGCTGGTTGATTCTAGAAATTGTTTTCAGAAAGTTGACATCACTGCTGTGCTAATGGTTTTCTTGTAGGAGATAGTTATGGTATTACACATGAGGAAACTTAATTAGAAGTTTAACTTTATTTTGGTCCAAAAGTCCTGTTCCTGAGGTGTGACAGCCTCATATGTTTGTTTTGATTCTGACATCGATGACTGCAGTTTCAGCTACAATCCCCTGCAGAGCCGAAACCCTCTAAGGAAGATACAAGATTTGTGTATAACCGTATGGCATAAAAACCACCTCTCCCATCCCCTGGGTACACTGCTGGGGACCAAATACTGCAGGAGGTCTCACAAATGGTGCTTAACTACAAGAAAGTGCTGGCTCACTTAACGGCAACTTAGATGCTTTGTAGAAATCTAAAGCTTTATGGAACCTTAATGAGATTGCATTAGTTGGGGCTTGGACACCAAAAGGAAATACATGAGTATTTGAGTGCCCAGAGTAGGACTTTGATTTTCCAGTTAATCTTCTACACAACCGTAAAGCCATGATTTGTATAGTTAAGTATGTAAAGTGAAAACATGTACAAAGGCCTGTGAATTAAGCTGCTGCTCTTATTTATTGCTTGTTCTATAGCAGTACTCAGTAATCCAGTCAAGGGCCGGAGCCTGGTGTGAGACACACTGTGTACACAATCATAAGGAAACGTGCCTGTTTGTAAAACAGTAAGTATATTCCAAAAAGTATTTCAGAATAAATTATTCTCTGTTTTTGTTGGGAAATTTAGTTGTCCTTTCAAAACAAGAGGGAAGCATCAGTCAAAAGAACCTGGCTCATTTACTTCTAGCTGAGCAGTTTTGAAGGAAATGGAAATGCTGGTAAAAGGAAAAGCCATTTTTAAATGCCTTAGCAATATTGTTGTTATGAAGCTTAAGATTTCTACTTCCCACTGTAGACCGCCATCTGCTTTCCTTTACATTTGCTGTGGCTTTCAGTTCCTCAGAGATTCTTATTCCAAATTGCAGTTTTTGACAAAGTGACAAAATGTAGTGCTGGCTTGTGTGCATATGCAAAGGAATGTGACTCCTGTCGCAGGTCAAAGTGCACAAAATGAATATTTTTATGAGATCTGTCAAACTTAGACTCTTTGTGTTGACTTTGGTGGAAGATGAAACGGGGTCTTACATAGCACACAGGTGTATATTGTCCATACAGATTGTGCTTTGCATATAAGCTTGAAGAAGTGGTGTAATGCATGGTTCTGTAGCTGCTAAGCAACCAAGATGATGCTCTTTTCCTGTAATGTGTTTTATACTCAGGGGTCACACAGACTGCTATTTCTTGGCCTTTTTTTTTCAATACTGCAGATACTTCTGTGGGTTGGATTAATGAGCTTGACAACGTCAATAGGATTTTGTCACACATTTGTCAGAAGCAAAGTCTTTGCTATATTGGTGTGTCAGCAGTTTACGAGGAGGGCAAGGGTCCATCACCCTCAGTTTGGGAAAAGGTTCAAGCCAGCCAGGGACAGAAAAGAGCTATGTAGCCATGGCCCGATCAGTGAACTGGGACTGTGTATGTTACACCAGAACAGGAATAATGACAGAAGGAGCAGCCCCTGTTTCCTTAGTGAACCTCTTGTTAATGGTCTTCAGAAATCAACTTTCATTTACCTACTTCTACAAGTTCACCTTATCCCTTCATAATATATCGGTTCACAACAGCTGACTGTGAACTAAGTTCAGTCTACTCAGTTTATCTAGAAGAAAGCTAAAGCCTTAATTAGTGTGAGAAGCAGTCTGACTGCAGTCAGCTCTTCAGTCTGGCAGAGAAAGGTATAACAAGATCCAAGATTTGCCGGCTGAAACTAGAGGATTTCAGGCAAGAAATAAAGTATAATTTTTATTTGTTTATCTCTATTTGTTTATTTTAACCAGTGTACAAAGTAGATCCCAGAATAATTTATGCAAATAAAAGCTTTTCTTTTATCCTTAAAATTGCTAGCTTTGATAGTTAAGTCAGGTATTGACGTAGAACAAGTCTTTTATTCTCCTTGGATTTAATTGTAGATTGTTTTTCAACTATATTTGGAATATATTTTAGCAAAATTTAAAGTCTATCACAATAAACTCGTCATATTTAGTCTTGCCATCACATTCTCCTGCCTCAACTAATTGTTTTTTGATATTAATTTTAAAAATGTATACACAGCTACCAAGTAGAAGTACTGGTAAGCACACTCTGGGGCATGGATAAATAAGATAGAGGCAATAGATCACATTTCTTTGAGTAAATACATATTTCAGAAGGTGACGTGGCTTTAATTAGAAAGCTGCGATCAGAGGACACTGGGAGACACATGCCATTATGTAGGTAAAGATGGAGAGGCAATGAGGAGTAATGCCACAAAGCATTGGTGGCTGGTAGTGTTCTTATTGATTAAGTGTCTTGAGATTGTGTAGTTAATATGGAGAAATGGAGTGTGGAAGAGTGAGAACAGAGGCCTTTTTTCCAGCTGTGGCTACCAAAGCAACGCAAGTGGCTCAAATAGTTCTGACAAGGCTTCCATTCGCCTTTTGCAGCAGCAGAGCAGAGCACGCCGCTGCCCCTCCATCAGTCATAGGCCTATTGTGCTTTCAGCATGCCATGGCTTCTGCCAGATTCTGATAGAAAGGTAGAGCCGTGGTGCTGTGCTGGCTGGCTGCTAATTAGCATGATCCGTCTTTCTTGTTTTCATTCTACAAACTTTAACTCCTGTTGGGAGTCTGTAATGGAACATCCCACAGCAGGAGGGTATACAAACGTTTGGGAGCAGATAATCCCTTGGGGCTGGTTGTTGTCTACTTGCTGTACAAAGATGTACCTGCTGGTTGTACTTCAGTATATAATATTATATCAAGGTATCAAAGAACATCATGGCCCAGCTCTATAATTCATAGGTATATCATCATGATATAGCATCTAGGTATATCATGCTGCAGATATATTTTAGTCTTTAATCTGAAGGCTCTGAAACGAGCTACTTTCAGAGCAGTGATACTGGAAAAGATTGACTAAGAGTCTGGCAATTCCTAAATTCTCCTTTTTTAAGATCTTTTGCAATAAATGTTTTCTGCCAGACATTCACCAATGTTATTTTTTATCCTATTAAAATGCATATTCAAATGTCCCATTATCTAATTAGTTTGCTAATCTTCTGGGAAAATCACACTTGAATGCAATACATTTTCTGTTTCATAGCTGTGAAGAGGTGCACATTCTTTACTCTTTCGTAGCATAGCATTATCTTAATGCCTGCCATCCCCAAAATTAAGTGATGAATCTCACAAGGTTCCTGCTTCTCCAGAGTAATTAATCTGAAATGACATGTAGGTTTTCAAAGAAATGTTGCATCTGTAGGGTTAAAATTGTATGAGCTTCATACAATTCACTTTTCATAGGAGGCACAAAGCTCTTTGTCATGCAGATCTGTGTCTGTGCTGGTGATGTAGCGCATATATTCACATGCTGGCTGTTCCTTCTTACCTTCCTTCCTATGTTCATATACGCAGTCTTATATAGGGACAGAAATCTCCAGGTGTGATCTCTAACATGTATTGAAGTAGAGACAAGCAATTGAAGACATACTGAGGGTATAAAGTCATGGCTGCTGATTTTAGGGTCACATTTGTACTCACCCTGAGGCAGCTAACAGAAAATAATGGCAATGACACCGGTATTTTATCCAGTGCTTTTTGAGTGCATAGCACTCTACAAAGGTGGCTAGCAAAGCTGTAACAGAACCTGCAGACACTCTTTGCCTCAGTGACTTGTCCACCCACAAAACTACTGATAACAGTTTTGCACCATGAGCTAATCCTGTCCTTTGCAGTCACTCCCTGTAGGGGACTTGCTGCATTTCATCTGGAAGAAAGCTGTAGGTGGGAGAAAAGGAGTAAGACATGAAAGATGAGAGAACTGAAGAGCTCAATTGTAACCCATTCATGTAGACTTTTAAGGGCAGCCTGTCTGAGTAGTACCACTTATATGACAGTTTGAGGAAGCACCAAACATAGATGCTATGGTGGAATTATGGAAGTGATGGGAAAGGTCTTACTCTGCTGTTGAAAGTGGATGCATGATTGCATGCAGAAGGATATGATTTTCCCAGAGCACAGTAGTTGTTGGCTTTATGTAGTTACCAAGTGTCTGGTTACTTTTGGAAATTCAGATATGGTTGGAGTGGAGGTGGGACCTAATTTACCAGACCTTCCTGTTTAGAGGATGTACCATCTTTAGCAAAGCCTCCACTTCTGCCTGGGCAAGTCAGGACATCCATTTTTTCCTTTGGTCTGGTGACCTTTGATTGTACTGACAAATAGTTACAGGCATGGGATTAGCATCCTGCTTGAGACCACTGCAGCCCTAAGACAGGCAAGCAATTGCTAATGATTAATGCACAGGTAAATGTAATGTGCATTTACAAACTAGTGAAATTTTTCTTTCTTTTTTTTTTTTCTTTTTAAATGTCACAAGTTTCAATTCTTAACACTGCAAGCACTTAAAATAGGCACACTGCATGCTGTGGAATCTTTCCACCAGTAAAAAGCTTTTATACCACAGTGGAAGAAAAAACATTTCAGGAGCTAATTTTTTTCTGGTTGGCTTTTATATTTTAATTATTTTTTTCTGGACCTATGTTGTAGATAAAATTCTCCATTGCTTTCCTCTTAGATAAAAAAATTGCAAGATTAAAATATATTTGCATACATCTTCTGTGATATCTTTTTATTGCTGTGTGAGCTGACATATGATTTCTTCTTTCATGTTTTGCACTGTCATTCATTGCTTCCAGCAGTCTCGAAGGTAGTGCATAGTCACTGACTCTTCATGTCTTTTCTGAGACTTCCACTGATGACAAAATGTCATAAAATGTGGTGATTTTATTTCCCTGGCAATGTTAATTTCCCTCCTATTCCATTCCTCTTTGTTACTTCAGGGTGGGTGTGAACAAGAGTAATGTTGCCTTTCACCCTGGTGAGCAACAGGGTGCAATCAGCAGCATCTGTACCGTAGGCTGAAGGAGGAAGGGCACGTGCACAACACTCAGCATCCTTCCTCATGGTCTGGAAAATCCTCTTCCAGTACCTCTTGCACCGTGGGGATTATAGGAGAGAATCTGGTCTCCACAGGTCCCTGGGTCAACCCTCTTTTCAGGTGTCTTCACTGTTGCACAAAGGTTTCCACAAAGCAGCAGCTTATTTAATAAAAGTGGACCAGAGGGAGCAAAGGGTCTTTCTAGGACTTTATTCCATTTCTGAGAATAGGAAGCTGCTGCTGTGAGTGCTTAAGTCAATGAAGCATTGAATTTGCTGTCTCCCTGGGCTCAGATCATTAGCTGTGGTGCTATTGTAGGTGTGTGGGTTAATCTAGGCCTGGCTCAGTCATCTGGGGATTTGAAACATGGGAGAAAAGCCCCAGCCCTCAATGACCTCTTCCTTTAGTGCTTACCTTCCCTTGGAGCATCAGGGGCTGTTTTCCCTACTGCATGTTATTGTGCTGTTAATAAGAGGACAAAGAGTCTCACTCATGATCAAATATGGAGATCTTTGCACAGAAGAGATTTTGGAAGGTGCCGGAGCTTCCTGGCTTGTACCATTCATTGTTTTGTTTATAAACTTGCTACTGAGCATGATTGATTATTTTTCATTTTAATGATTGCATCCAGGATGAAAGTGATTGCTGGAGGGCTTGGATGCGGTGATAAAGATAACTCACATCTCAAGTAGGATCATAGTTTAGGGAAAAAGATCTGCCGAGGGGAGAAAACCTGCAAAACTGAAGAACAGCAAAGCGTGTATCTGTATCAGGCATAATTTCCTGGGAAGGAGTGGTAGGTGCAGCAAGCGAGAGCAGAAATCTCTCCTAATGGCAGAAGCAGAATTGTTATAGTCCTGGGTCTCCACAGCTATAAAGAGGCACAGCTTCAGGAGATCAACAAACAAAAGCCTCTTGAAGCTATAGTACTTTATGCCATTCAAACCCAGGTTCTCAGTGGTTCAAGACATTCTGAAAGTGAAGCTTGCATTTTATTAGTAATAACAATCTTTCCTAAATAATTCTTGCTAGAAAACCAATTCAAATGGTGTGATTCAAGAATAAGCTTATCATGTCCCACATGGTCATGGTCTGCCATTTGCAGGGGGTGTATTGTGGTCTAAATCTATAGTGAATAACTTCAAACACTACTGGATGTAAATGCTTTTTGGGAAAACACTCTGAGTGCTTGATGGGCAATGTCTGTCTTTCTGATCATAAGGACCAGCCAAGCCAATAAAAGCAATATTGCAATACAAAAGTCAGCTACTTGAAGCAGCAGGGATGAGTCTGCTGTCACCTGACTGATGGAACCGTCAGCTACTAAAATAAAATAACATTTGTTTTTCTCAGGTTGATTCTGAAGTTCTAAAACAATTAATAATTATATTTAGAAAATGTTAATATAGAAAGTTGTGAGACACTCATGTTCTTGAAATTCCTCTCAAGACAATTGGCAAATGTAACATGGGGAGCAACAAGGGCATAAGAAAAGAGGAGGGTTGGCAGATTCTAGTACTGATAATATAGGATATTTTGCACGCTGTAGTAAAAAACTTAGGAGAGATTATTAGACTACATTATGATATTGTTTACACCAACTTCAGTGTAATGTTATTTACAGCTGGTGAATTTTGCACTGATTTATATTGATATAAACTAGGGCAAAAATTGCCACACAACATCTTAGAACAAGTCTTTAAATTTAACTGCATGATCTTGTCTGTTTCTTGTTTCTAATGTTAATTGGGGAGTATCTGTATGGTCATCTAATGTGTACCCTTTTCATCTCCATCAGTCTTGTGCTCTTCTCCACATACTCATGGCAAAATTATTTCCAGGACAGTAGAGGATGATATGTTATTTCTGTAACAGGTAGCAAAAATAATTATCTCCAATGAAACGAGTTATGATGTTGCAACAAAGGCATTAAGACATATAAAAAAACTTTAGTGGCAATAGAATGGTGCTGAAGCATTTGCCAGGTATTTAAGATATGTTATTTCTATGTGTACAACTATTCTATAATCTATGGGACGCTGGATTTATGTAAAGATAAATATATGCCTCTTGTCTAAGAAACTGACTTGATTGCAGACTGAAATATGGATCAAACCTTCATCCCTCAAAGAGGCAACAACACTAGAGTTGGCCTGCTTTTTCCTACCAACTGAGAAAATTGCTCCTGTTTGCATTTGGGAGCATATTTCCCACAGGGACAAATACTATCACTAGTCTGGAAGGCAGGGATACATCCATTGAGTGTACATTCAAACAGGAGCTTGTCAAGCACTACAGCCAGTGGAACCACATGTGACAATCAACATGACCTTCCACCACCGTGTGTATTGCTCAGAGAAGTGCAATTAAATATCAGAGTCCACAACGTCTTCAGTTTTCTTATAAAATATATATTCTCTTCAATCTCCCCTTGTCATAAGAGGATATCATGACATATGTTTTTCTTCAGGTTCATAATCATGTTGTGTGCAAATTCTTTATTTTCCAGGTGCATTAATACCTTCAGTGACAGAGTCTTAAAATGGATATGTGTGATCTGGTGGGCCAGAATTGTCAATGTCAATGTGTAGACTTGCTCTAACCATGGAAATTTAAGGTGAGTCATACTGGGCAAACTAAAATACTAGGGACTGAAGTCTGTAAACTGGCAAGGTCAAATCATTATGTAAAGAAGGAAAACATGTCATAGTAAGCAGGACATAATTTTCTGTTTATGCATTGATATGAACATGTCATTGGCCTCAATTTATGGTTTAGTATCATCTACTGTGCACAGTAGCATCAAACTTTCCCTCTCCAAACCCTAGTTAAAAGTAATACAATTTTTAGTATAAAAATTTAGTAACTCTGGAGCCTATATAATCATAGACTCAAAGTTTGCTTTCTTTGCATATTAACTTATGCCATTTTTCAGTCCTCGATTTGCTAGAATATTTGTAGCAGATAAACACAGAAACAGGCACCCAGAGCAAATTCATTTAGTGCCTTATGGCAAGGCTACTAAAGGAAATGACAGTCTTTCATATCCACCTTGATGGGCTTTGATTAGGCCCTTCAGGAACTTATTTCTGTAGGAGTCATTCAGTTCTGTAATTTCTATTTCAGATTATTAAACAGATCCAGAGGGACAGAATTCACACATCACCCACAACACAAAACATCTCATTCAGCTGTTTCTAGAAGCTGCTGCATAGCTTTTGCTTTCAGCTTCACTGCCAAAGTCTTTTAAAATGTCATTACCTTCTGTGGCACTAAGAATTTTGCAGTAAGCAAAATGTCAGAGAGTACGTATGCGAATTTCCTCACATCCTTGTGTTCAAGCCACTGATGTAGGCGAGTTCAGACCTTCTGTGTCAACCATAGTTTTTCTTTCAATTAGCAAGACAGTTAACTATCAGAGCGTATAATCCCCAAATTTAATTTTTTTCATGTGGCTTATTGCCTCTCTTATCCGCTAATTAAAAAGGTTAAGCAGGGGTTCTGTTGATGAAATGAAGCCACTGCATTTCCTTCTGCCATTTCAGAGAAGTGTCCCCCAAATTAATTTATATTTTATAATTATTTACACTAGCATAGCCTACTAACTTATTTTGGACTGAGAAACCAAACCCTGCAATCTTTGGTGGAGCTTGGAAAACTGTGGTGAACATTTCTGTGGCAACAGCTTGCCTTGATCTGTCCATCCCCATATGCAGGTTTCAATGTTGAGCAACTCACAGCTGTATTTGCAGAAACCTTGACTTTTGTCGCAAAAGCTTTCCTTACCCATGTCATATTTGCAAATGATTGTCATGTATTTGCCAGCCCAGTAGTTTCCTTATCTGTGTTTCTAAAATGGTGTTCAGAAGTCATCATTTGCACTGAGTTGCTCATGAGTTAAGTTATTTAAGCCTCACCTAATGACGTGATTCCCAGAGATGTCTCATGAACATATCTCAACTCTTTATTCCTGAAACCCATTGATCTTTGGACTACTGGCAGACAGACGCTGCCATCTCACCTGCTGACTCTGTTGTTTTCAGGGGTTTTTGTGTCTAGCTAACACTTTGGCTCTAAGTTACTGGAGCAATGACCATTTTTCCCCTTTTCATTGAAGGCCTGGGAAAGAGGAGTCCCAACACACCACCAAGGATGATTTAACTATATAAAAAGAAGACAAAAGG
>VZTM01026022.1:603772-708577 GCA_013400555.1 Jacana jacana | reverse complement strand
GCCCCGTTCGCACCAGCCTCCCCTCAGGGGGAGGAGGGCGGCGGGGAGCCGGCTTGGAGAGCCCGCCCCGCTGGCGGCTCTAGGCTCTGCTGCCACCCACTCCCCAGCCCCACCTGGCCGGGGCCGTCCCCAGCTCTACCCCGCCTCATCGCAGCCGTGACCCCGCTCGGTCCGAGCACCGCCTCTCCTGTCCGAAGCTTCAGTAATCTCTTCAGACCCTCAGCCTGTCCAAGGTACCCCTCACGAACCAGCACCCATCTACACTGGGGCTTACACCGCCAGCTTGGCCCGTAAAAACACCCTTCACCCAATGGCCCAGTTCACAATCGCACCCTGTACTGACATTCCCACAAAAAAACCACCTCAGTTCTCAAGGCCAGGCTGGATGGGGCTTTGAGCAACCTGGTCTAGTGGGAGGTGGAGCAAAATGATCTTTAAGGTCCCTTCCAACTCCAACCATTCTATGATTCATTAGCCCTTTTTAAGCCTGTTGCAACAGAACATGGGGTAATGGCTTTAAATTAAAAGAAGGGCAATTTAGACTAGATATAAGGAAGTAATTTTTTACTCTGAAGGTGGTGAAACACTGGCCCAGGTTGTCTAGAGAGGTGGTAGATGCCCCATCCCTGGAAACATTCAAGGTCATGTTGGATGGGGCTCTGAGCAACCTTATTTAGTGGAAGATGTTCCTGCTTATGGCAGGGGGGTTGGACTAAGTGACCTTTAAATGTCCCTTCCAACCTAACGATTCTATTATTCTATATGGGGCAGCCTGGCCTGAGCCCTGGTACAGTTCACTGGCCACCAGGCCTGAGCACTGGCTCCACCTCAGCACAGATAGAGGTGCCAGAAAAACCGCTGCTCTCTTGGCCTAAGTATGGCTGACTGCCCCAGGCCTCCTGCACTGTACACCCTCAGCACGCTTCTAAACCCCACCAGCAGAAAGAACCAGAGCACCCACATCATCCACCTGCAGCAGCAATCCCTTTATACCTCTCAAAACCACCGCAGACACCCAAATACGCTTTTTTTAGCCAGTACCTTAGAAACTGTCTCGTATGCCAACCTCACCAGTGCACTGTCTCCTATTTTGACTACTGCCATGGAAACCACTTCAGATATCAGCACAATAGAGGGGCATCCCCCACATTCTTGATCACTGTCACAACCGCCTGTCCCCAGCTGGTCAGTTATGATGTTCCTCTGCAAGAGGCACACCCAGGAAAGCTGACAGAGCAGCACAATTAATATTTACATACTTCAGCAGTCACTTTGAATGATATGCATGCCTTCCTCCTTTTATTTGCACAGCTTATTCCATTAAGAGCTGAGAGAAAGGAGTCCTATTCTTCCTTTTTCATACTAATAACGTGGGTAGTTATGGCAGCAATTAAACCAACAATGCTTAAAATGATTACAGAAAGTCTCAGGACCCTAGTCTGGCACTTGCAATCAAGCAGTTGGACTTTAGCAGCAATAGCGAACCTCAGAGCTAACCCTGAGCTGGGTCCTGGAAAAGCCAGAAGTAGCTGGTCAGCTGAAAAGAGTCACTCACTAATGTCCCTGAGGAGAAAAGATTTTGAGTTGAGAGATGTATTTTCTTTAAAAATACAGAGAAAATCTGATGTCCCTGTATAGGAGAGCAGGAGAGGAACACACAAATCTTCTGGCTTGTAGACAGTAGTGATAAGATGGTTACCAGGAAGGGATGGTGGTGGGCTCTGCCTAAGGGAGCCCCCAGCCAAGGAATCCATGGTGGAGCAAACCAGCAAGTACTACTTCTCACTGGAAGAGGGCAAAAGGCCTTTTTTCTCCCTCCACAAGAAAAGATTTGAGGTTCTGGTCTACAGAAACTATGGAGAGCAAGAAGCCTGTTCTGCAACTTCATTTCCATTCAGATCCTTGCAAAGGCTAATCCCCTTGCTCTCACAGGAGCTACTCAAGCATAGCTGGATGTAAAGGTGTTTGCACGGGCAGAACCCAGGTACCGTCTTCCATGGAAAACAACCAATGGTGAAGAAAGGGGAAAGGCAGCCAAGGATAAGGCAGGAACTAGATAAAAGTAGGGTGCAGCAAAAGCACTTCTATGCATGCCAGCATTTTCAGCTGACACTGCAAGGTACAACTTCACAGCAAGGACCAAGATGAGAAGTTACAATCTCCCACCTTTCTATTGCTTTTTCCCAGAATCCAAGTACATTTCTAGAAAAATACATAAAGTGTGATCACTTGCAATAACCCTATGTAAGGGAAAAAGAGATCAAGCATTCAAGACATAATGGCACTTTGTAAGAGTACTGTGGTTCCAGCCAGGAGAGTTTAAAATTGTAACTGAACAAGACTTAACCTGTATGCTCAAACTGTTATCTGATTTTCTCTAACTATACCAGGCTCTCTAATAGTAGACTATTCCTCTTTTTAAAATGTATTTTTACGGTACAACACACTGATGGAAGTGTTTTTGGAAGTCACTTTCTCTATTGCTGTTCCATGTAACCAAAAATTTACTGGAAGTCTAAAATCCTCATTAAATATATTCAGTGCTGCCCTTTGCTTCCTGGCCACCAAGGCCTAAAGCAGCTCTGAGAAATCTCTCACAAGCACCCATCACCTCTCCTCTTTCTCGGCCTCAAGTGAGTTACATGTACAAGAGCAGGCGTAGTTGCTCTCTCCAGAGCTGCAGCACTTGTCAGAGAACTTTGCTGTTCTCATACTGGTAACAGTCTTATCTGTTTGCATTCTTCTTTTCTAATTAAACAGTGGAACAGTCCAAGTCTCCCTTTTCACTTTTTTATCTCCCATGGCCAGCTTTGTATAAACACAAAATTCTCATTTCTGCTGCCTCTGTGGTTATCCCTGTTTTTTCCTTTTAAATTCAGCGTTTCTATGGAACTGCACATTCCTCCATACAGTTTATTTCTTCTGTTTTAGAGAGCACATTTTCTTGCTTTGTGTATCATTAGACCAAATACTTCAGCCATGTTTTATGAACCACATGTCAGATAATAACGAGACAACTTAATGTTTCCATTACTAATTTGGGAACTATTTTCTGAGACTGCGCCTGCACCCAGCATTCCCCATAGAGGCACACAGTGTTGCTTTCTGGTATTTACCCAAACTATTTTCTTCTACAACCTTTCCCCTCCTCCCCCTCCAGCTCTGGTGAAGGTTGTTAGTGTCCCTCAGGGACGACACACAAAAGCACTCAGTAGTTTCAAGGGCAGTGTCCCTTCCCTACCTGCCCCAACTTGCCCTCTGTATCAGAGGATACCAAAAGCTAGGTAGGTGAAGAAGCTTGTTCATGTGCCGTAGAGGAGGTGCAAATGCAGCAGAGCTCTTTGGAGGCACAAATATAATGGAAAGGGAGAGATCTGACACCAGCATTTGACAAAATGGTTAAGCATCGTATCTGCCTCTTGAAGTGAAAAGCAGGGGTCTAAACAAGGCTGGGAGACGTGAGATGTCACCAAACTTCTTCTTCAACTGAAACTCTATCACTGTTCCAGAGAAATCAATAACAATTTTCTAGGCCCGAAGCCAAACACAATAGTTTGGGTTATTTCGATAGAGAATACGCAAACAGGATATCAAATGCCCTTTGAACACAGCGAGCTGTTTTGTGGTAGGCATTTAACTTCCTCTAAACTGGGTGTTCACACAAATTGTCACTTTGTCCTGAATAAAGTATAGTCCTATTTTCCATTTGTGTGTGTAACCTGTAACGTGTTGCTAAAACAATCTGCTTGGTGGTTGGTTTGGTTTTTTTTTTTCCCCTCTCCCTTCTGTTTCCTTCCTCAGTAATTCACTATTAAAATCACAGTAATTGTGCAGGCAGATAGAAATTGCCTTCTTTCACACTCCTGAAAACCTGGGATTTTGGAGCAGCGTGTGGGGCCCCTCCAAGAGTCCAGCTGATCCTGCGCTGCTCCCATCTGTGGGCTCCTCACACCAGTGACACAGAGCAACAGCAACAGGCAGAAATGCAAATAAGGGCAAAGTTGTAACCACGGAGCCAACTTCCCTGTGTGAGGGGTGAAAATGATTATGTTATATAGATCCTAAAGCTTTTTACTGCTGTCACAAGATGAGCAGAAACGACAGCAGCCACGAGGATAAACCCCAATTCTAGCAATCAGCTCGTGCTATTCATTCTGCTCCAGGGCTGGAACTGGAATTCCAACCCAGACTTTTGTTCCAGCCCATAATGAATAATTGCAAACACATCCACACACAGGGAGAGAACTTTTACATCCGCCCTTTTTGTTTCTAGGATTTAACACTGAAAATTAAGAGTATGTTAATGTGGTGGGTTTGCTGGCACTTTTTTACAGTGCTCGTGTTTAGAATGACGGACCTTGTGAGCAGCAAGAAAACGATTTATTACCAAGAATAATTAGAAACAAATTCTTATCAGTGTCATAAACATATGGTAAAGAAAAAAAATAATCTTTCAGTCTGCTCAGCCAAACTCCAGTACTTTGGGGGTTTATTCAAAATGAAGCAATTTTAACCAAGATACAGCTCTTTTTAATCCTGTTCCCAAAGAAAAATAACTTCTCAGTAAAAAGTATAAGGAAGCAGTGAAAGTGAGAAATGGAACCAACGTCTTTTGTGGGATTTAGCTGCCTTTCCTAAGCAAATTTTTAACTTGTTGGTCACAAATGCAAAGAATCAGAATTGTTTCTGTGGCCTGAGCTCAAATTTTAGATCTAAGAGCTCCTGAACACCCTACCCAGCTCGCTATTTCAGCTTTGCATGAGTTCCTGTATACAGCAAGGCAAATAAAAGACCAGTAACTGTTGTCTAGTGAGAGGATTAATTATGGTGCTTTATATTAGCTTGGCTACACAATAAACATGTATTTTTCTCGAGAAATCAAATCCACTTTTCCTTGGAAGGTTTGAAACTTGAATTTCTTTGTTGTTATTATTGCAGATCACCTTCAAATTATCCCTTGTTGCCATCTTAACTGTAAGAAACTGTAACTACTGCAGTCAAGGTACTTACACTGTATTTGCTCAACACTGAATGTACAATGATTGCCTTAAATGGAAGTCTTAGAGGTGTAAGAAAAGGAAGGTGTAAGGACAGACACGTTACCCCTTATTTTGATGAAACCTTACCACAGTTTAGACTGTTTTCAAATTTGGATGATTGTCTATTAATATGTTTAGTTTCTTAAGGTAAGGCACTGGAGCTTGGAACAACAAATCTGTTTCTTTACCCTTTTTTTTCCACCCCTGCCACTTGTAGGAGATGATCTGGTTTTCTAATGTCAGCTTTCAGGTAACAAAGTATTTGGCTTGGCATGTCAGGTTTGTATAAGAGGACTGAGTATCAAAAATACCAATGAGCCATTTTGCCTGCACCTACTTTGACTCTAGCAGTTCTGTAAGCACTATAGAGGTATTACACGCCTCCTTACCTGAAAAAGGATGATGCAACTTTGCTTATTTCTGAAATCACCTTCAAAAGCAAATAAGTAACGTGCACCTTCCCAGGAACTTTAACACCCGTAGCTATAGAGTGCAAAGGCAGGTTCTGTGACTTGACTTACGCACTCTTAACTTCTCTGTGCTGAAGTTTGCTGCTTGGAAACTTGCAGGACTGGAAACATGCAAGGATTGGGCATGTTGGTAGGGTTTTTAATCTGTTTAAAAGGTGGAAGCTGCAAACATTCTTCTTTATCTTACCGTTCTGGCTGGAAGAATGGTCTGCGGAGTCATAGGAGAGCTGAGCTGGGCTGCTGAGCTGGGGGGTGGTCATCACTTTAGCAAGAGTCTGTAAAGAAAAAAGGCATTGGCAAGATTAAGAGAGCCATACCCAATCTTATGTTTCTAAATAAAGGTATTGTTCTCTCATTTTCCAATATATCCCACAATTGGTACGTAGAGAGTCAGAAGAGAACACTTTATATCTTTTAAGCAAACTATTCAGAATATTTGGATTTAAAATGTAGCCAGGAAAAATTACATTTTTTTCTTTTTGGAAGATCTAGACGATGAAATTAATAATAACTTTGGTGGAGCTTTTTCTAAACTCAGATAATTTGAACCTCTACCCTGATGACTTCCATGTGCAGACTTAAAGTTCATTTTCCAGAGGCATTCATCGGTCTGTCCTTGAAATTTATTTGCTACAAACAGGAGCCAGTAAAGCTTGATTGCTTGGGTATTTGAGGGATATAATCAGAAAAAGGAAAACAGACTTAGCACAAATATGTATTTACCCATCAAAATCAAGGACATCCCTCTCCCCCACCTATCCAGCTCTAATTTCTATTTTCTACTAACTCTCCATCTGAGCTCTAGTGGAGACTTTGGAAAGTTTAGTTGACGAGCCCAACAACAAATACACTTTCTTGGTAAGTCTCCTTGGAGGCACAAGGGCTTCATACCAGCCTTGCAAACATGATGAATTTCACTCAAATCGAACAAGATGAATTACAGCTCCTCCAGAATGAAAAGAAAAACAACCCAGGCCTCCAAAAACACAAGTATAGAACTGGGATTTTTATTTCAAGCCTGTTTCCATAACGATCTTCACTCCTGACTCCCGCGTGCAGGTAGCACCATAGGGCATTTTATAGATTGCTGTATAATAGTTGACAAAATGATGCATTATTCAGCAAATTGCCACACGCAGTGAAAAGAAATGGGGCCTTTTTTTCCCTGAAATCTTACAAGCACATGCTTTCTCTATTTTATAGACAGGCCAGATGAAGCACTGAATCACCCTGTCGTAATGTACCGTGTACATAAAAGAGAAGAAGCCTCAGATTTGTAGCTCAAAACAAACTTCTTCATATTTGTCAGCACTTGTTAGATGTGGAGCCCAATCAATATTTGATGCAGTGATACTGTCTCAGGGACACCCTCGGATTAGAATGTCACCTGAACAGAAATAGCTTCTGTGTCAGACTGATGTTTCCCAAGAGCTTTTATATTTCTTCCTGCAGTCAATTCGCTATAAACCAGTTCCTGGCAGAGCTTTACCCAGCCAGCGGCACCCATCAGCCCAAGGACCAGAGCAGTTTTCGGGCATATCAGGCCCATCCTCCATCTCAACTCCAGAATTAGCAGCTTTAGCTGGTGTAGGCAGCAGATTTGCATGCTGAAACAAACACTCCTTCTCTCTGACCAACCCATTAACAGCGATAATCTCATCTCGGTTTGAAATCGTTCACACTGGGGTGGGGTTTTTTTCATATTTAGTCAAAAATTAGTATTAGAAGGTGAGCTGCTGAGAAGATATAATCAGTCCAAGGAAACACTGTTGGTGCAGTCCTGTCACAAAACGAGGTCAGCGCTTTTTGTACAACTAAAGCAGCAAAGGGAACAGGAGATGCCTTGGGTGAGACACCCACAGCACCGATCGCTGCCTGAGAAACCCGAGTGCAATTTTTGCTGCAATTTCACCCAGTGGAAGAGCTGAACAAGATTCCACGTGCCCAAAAGATGACTTGATTGCTTCAAGATTTAGTTGTGGATTTAACAAGAAGTTATTATGTCCCTTCACAAATGTGTCTTGTTTTAAGGTCTAGAAACATTTAGAGCAATAACAAAAGTGGAGATTTTGAGCTCCCCTTCGTATTCCACACATACGGTCTTAAATTATGAGCCTGTGCCTTTAACTCAGCGCTGAGTAACTACATTTAGGGCAGTGGAATCACTCCAGGTTTTTCTTGGTGTGTCTAAATGGAATGTTGTCCTAAGGATTTGGAAGCATATGAAGTGAATTGAGGAACGAACATGTTTGTCAGTACTTGGAAAATGTAAGTCCACGGAAGGGAAAGAGAACATAAAGCAGAGGTCTGTGAGTTCCAAGAGTAAGAGCAAGCATGTATACACACAGGTATAATTGCATCATAACTTTTTATATTTTCCCCAGCATTTCTTTTTCTTGCCTGTTTTTATTAATAATGGCAAAAGGAATAATATAAATTAAATTGCACTTAGGTACTTGTTACTCATCTCCTTTAGCATATCTTTACAACCTTTCCACAAAACAGCACATCAAGAGACTAAATACAGACTTAAGCAGAAGCGAATATGTCAAAATAAAATGCATTTAATTGGGAAACTATTTAAAATTTTCTTGTAAGAAGCCCCACACATTACCAGTATCAAACAGGGCACTTGAACACTCTGACAGCGTATAAGACAAAGGAGACCATAGAACGCTTTGAAGGGAAAAAAAAATGTATGGGGAACATGAATTTGTATGTGCAGGGGATCAAGTCAAGTGATTGAATAATTTAGAATCATAACATGAACAAAAATGAAACACTGGGACTTTAATAACTGGCGCTTTTTTCCCCTTAAATGCTGATTATTAATATATTGTGCTCCCGGCTAGGATATCAGGTGCTGATAACGAATATTTAGGGACAGTACTTTTGCTGCATGAATTAAGACTGTTCCCTTCAAAAGATTAATAAAGGATTATCTTATATATAGATACACACACACTAAAGATAATGAAAATTGGAACAAAAAATGAAGTTGAAAATCAATTATTTAAAATGCAGAAAGTCTACTCGAGTGATGTTAATAAAATGAAGTTAAGCGTAGGAGAAAATATAACCTCATTAAGAGGTTCAGAAAGGCGTATTAGTATATGCTGGAGAAGCAAGGATTATTTATATGGAAGTTACTTTATGCTTTATATTATCATTACAATGCAATGTCTTACAGGAACAAACCAAAGATGTGCACAAAGTTATCCCACAGCTCTGCGCCGCAGCCCCGGCCGGTGGTGGCTGCACACTCTCTTCTGCTTACACTTGGCCCAAGGGCTTCACGTAGCCCTTGCAAGAGTGTGGAAGGCCAAGTCAAGAAAATAATGACCTTGAGGTGGCAAAAGGCTTTCTTTACATTGCTTTTCTGCCATGCAGGACTCGCCCTCTCAGAGAGATCTTTGCAGGCCACACGCTGGAGAAGGAAACACTCTTTTCGACCCAGGGCGAGGAGATAAAAGGCCTTGCACGATTGAGCTGCAGTTACCACGGCGGAAGCTGGCTCACCCTTGCTTCTAAATATGACTAATCCTTTCGGCAACCCTAGTTTGGATTTGAATATCACAGTTAGAAGTTATTGAGTCTTTCGTGAGCAGCTGAAACTGTGAGGCTTGCTTCTGCCGCCCCAGCCAGCATGGCCACAGCACCCCTGCTCCTGCGCCACGTCCAGGCAGAGCCCACCATCTCTCTCAGTGAGACACCACTGACTGGTCAACAGGGACAGCAGAAAAGAGGGCCTTCACACTCATTTGGTAGTTCATTCTTCTGCAGAAACACTAAATCATCTCTATCACCCACAACCTCCCCCAAAGCGCAGAAACTCGAGCTAACATTTGTAGAAACCGAACATGGGATCAAAAGCTCAAGGACTCCAGCAGCACGATTTCACGAGCCCTGCCTCCTTAAGAAGCCAGGATAAAAATACAGCTACATGAAAAATAAATGAGCAGCTTTTCCTGACTCTGAAACCAGAAAATAATGACACGAAACCAAAATCAAATGCAACAATATCGCTCCTATTCCCAAACGCCAGCCATTAATGCTCCCTCTCCCGGCTCCCAGAGCCTTGTTAAACAAATGAGCCTTATGATGTACTTTGCAAGTGAAAGATCCCACAGTGGAGAAAGTCAACTCCAAAACCGAAGCCCCTTCATAAAAACGCTGTGGTGGCTCCGGGAGTTTTGCAGTTCAGGGGATTCAGTCTGACCTCGCTCCTGCCACAAGCGGCTTTTTCTCGTGCGATCAAACGAGTGGTTCTGCAGCACCAGCCTGAAACTTTAGATCAAAACTCAAGATCTCAACACCTGGAAGCCAAGTCGGCCTGTGCAAGTCAAAAAAGGGCTGGTAACGTGTGCTCAGAGACCGGTCAGCCATCTTTTTTATATTGGAACCAAACACTCGATTTAAAACATACCTGATCTCCTACATTTTCCCTGAGCACCTCAGCTATGCCTCCGTGAGGCTGGAGTGGCCACGTTATCATCCTGGTTATCCTCACTAGGGGCTTGGTGGCATTTTTTGAACCATATTACATCTCTAAATTTCTTGAAGTCTCCTGGAAAGAGACTCCATTCTGGTTGTGATTCCCCTCAGGAAAACTTTTCCCTTTTTTCCCTTGCTTCTTGAGGGGTTTTTTGTTGTTTTTTTTTTTAACTTCAGTTTAAAAATTAAAGCCTTTGGACTGAAAGAGGGGGAAGGTGGAATGGATAAGCCTCTTACCAAGGAGAAAACCCTTAAAATACAAACACCCCTGAATGCAACATGTCTCCTCCTGCTGCATTAAATGCTGCTTCACGAAATGGCGACTGCCTCCGTAGCCAGCTGCCTACAAACACAGGCGGCCCTGCAGGAAACCACAAATGGAACTTACTTTTTTTCTCAGGAAAAAAAAAAAGCTTTCATTTTCCTCTCATTGCATTCAATCCCTCAGGGACTTCTCTCAGCCCTCTGCAAAGCCCTGATCTGACAAACGGAGAAGGACGGGGAGCGCACAACAGAGCTCTCTCTGCGCAGGGACCAGCAGCTCCCAGCTTTGGGCAACCACCCTGGACCCCTTGCCACCAGCGTGGGGTGAGTAGGTGCTGGCTGGGCTGGGCCACAGGGCTGTGAGCTCCAGTGCCCTGGCCAGTACAAATAAATCTGCTGATTCAGCCGGTATCACTGCGATCTTGTGTTTCCAGAATTTTCTCCCTCCGCTTCCCAAATATAAAGGGACTTTTGTGCTAAATACTGAGCTGGAGCACGGATGGGCTCCGTGTAGGGCACCATGTGGTATTTGGTTTCTCCCTACAGTACATGTTTTTATAATGATGGGGGGAGGGAGGGAAGGGAGCTGCTCTTACCAGCATGCCAATAATCTGTTGCAAAGGACTGGAGCAGCTCAGAGCCAATTAGTCCTGAAGTTAACCATTTAACTGCTGAAAAACCTCAGGTCTCAGGCACAGACTCTGTGAGAATTAGGGACGGAGTGTGAGGGTACCCAGGGCATCAAGCTCACTGCAGATTTGTTCACAAGTGCATTTTTTAATTTCCACAAAGGTTTTATTTGCCCATAAACAAGCTGACCACCACCACTCTCACGTGCAAAGGTGGGACAGCTCTATCCAGAACTCCTACACGGCACAATCTTAAGAAAAGCTGCCTGTTTCGGGGTCTGTGCCAGCCTGTGGAGGAATCGTGACAGCCATCCCCAGGAGCTGCATTTCTGATGGGGATCTGGGGTGGGTACAAACCCCTGCAGCAGGAAGGGCGAAGCCGGACAGCCCAGCGTGGGGTGGGAAGGGTCAGGGTGCTGCCCTGGCAGAGGAAACCTTGTGTCACTGCTGTCACTCTGCTGTGCCACTGTAGCATCTCCCAGAGGTGCTGCTGTGGGGTGGAAAAATACCACGCAGTGGGCCAAGCTCTAAGAAAGCCATGGCATAGTCTGTCTCCCTCTAAATCCCCATCTTCCCTGGGCTGTGCACAGACATATTTCGAGCCTCCCTGCACCAGCCATTTCTCTAACCCTTTAACCGCATTGGAACCAGACTCCCTCCCTATCTTCTCCACACACACAAAAAATAATAAATACATTCTTGTTCTGTTCTGCAGTTTAATTTGTCATAAACCTTTAATGCCCGAGGCAGACCAGCTCGTGGCCTGTTGTGCCCTGCTGAACAAGCCAGGGAAGAAGATCCACAGGGGGCAAGTCTGAACACGGCTCGGGGGGGGGACAACAGACAAATTAGTCCTAACGCAGAGCATCAGTAACGTGCTCCTACTTGACCCGGTGGGTCGGTAAGCCTTGTTTTGTACCTTCTTCTTTAATTTCCTGATTTGGCAGAGGCTCTCAGAGATGCTGGGAAGACCAGCAGAGTTTGCACAGCAGGATGAAGTGCCCTGGAATACCGACAGCAGCCTCCCCACCCCAGCTCGTCGGCCTCAGGAAGGAAGCAGAGTGTATTTGCTTGGGAGGGGCCATATGGGTGCTGTGGGGCTGCTTCCAGTCCAAGCAAGCTCTGCAGTGTACACAAAAGGGATATTCCTTCACTTCCAGCCTCTCTAACAGGTGAAAATGAAGTCAAATTGCCCTCCTCGCCATGGAGAGGGTCCAGTGTGTGTGGAAGGTGCCTGCTGCTCCTCTGGAAGGGCTGTAGCAAGGCTGGCACCGTACTGTGTCTCACTTTTAAGCTCCAGGAAAAAATTCTGGCTCCATTAAAGTATAACTTTACATTCAAATTAAAAACGGTGCTGAGGGGAGGAGGAATCGTCTCGCTAAGAAAACAGCAGATTACTTAGACACGTGAGCTGTCAGAGCTCTGGCAATACAAGAACTCTCTTGTTCCCCTTGCCTCCCACAGCTGCATTCACTAAATATATCCTGGGCAGAGAACTGCATTTCTCCACCCCTCTCTCGGCCCAATCAGGTTTGCACAAACGCCACCAGGCTCCCTTGGGACACGCAGTCAGGCAGCAGCGATGCCCTAGTTACAGGCATCACCAAGGACAGGAGAGACTAATCATGTGTGCAACAGGGCACAATCCCTACATCCCCAGGTCATTCTGCATGCAGCTCATCCACATTGAAGTGTTAAAAGCAGGGTGGTTGGTTCTCACTAAGAATACACCCCATTCATATGTCAGAATATGGAAGTTATTCCCATATGTTTTAATAGCTTATGGAAAAAAAACCACCCTGGTGATCTCAGAGCAAATGCAAGAAGAATAGTAATGTCTTTTAAAATAAACTCAGCTCCTGATTTAGAGCTGAGCAGTGGTCTTCAGAGCCTCAGGGCCTGGCTGGCCCACTAAGAGCAAGCCCAGTTTTATCTTCCATAGAGTCAAGGCTGTGGGACATTGTCTGATCATACACCTGCCTCCGGGGGGAGAGAGAAACCCACCCCACTGAATCTCCACAGGGCTGGGTTGCTTCCCCCACAACCTCCATCCTGCTCCCCACATTCCTCCCACTCTCACTTTGCATCTTTTCTTTGCAAGGACACAGATTCTTTGGCCCGGCAAAATGGAGCCTTGGTCCAACCACAGCCTTGAAACACTGCTGCAATCCCAGCAACGGAGAAGAGGAAGAGGCTGCCCCTTCTGACATAGCTGATTCTGGCAAATTCTGCATCAAATTCTGGCAGAAAATAATAGAAGAGTCATCTTGGTGGCTTTTCTCGCTTTCAAGCTGTGAGCCAGCAGGGATTTTGACCCTCCTGGTCCCCGCTTCTTCCCTTCCTCACAGTTCCCTAGTTCTTCAACACCTCCAGCTCCTCCAGCAGCAAAGCAATTTTGACAGAATCTGGTCAATTTTTCAAGCTCTCTCATTTTAAGAAGTCGGTGGGAGCAGACTGTATCTTGCAATCAAACCTCACAGGAGGGAGAATTAAATATCTCACGCATGACCATAATCCATAGGATTTTGTAGATAGCTTTTTTTTCTTGTAATCTCAATACTCAGAGCTTATCAAGCATTCAAATCGTATCT
The DNA here is from genome assembly GCA_013400555.1 of Jacana jacana. Classification (NCBI taxonomy): domain Eukaryota; kingdom Metazoa; phylum Chordata; class Aves; order Charadriiformes; family Jacanidae; genus Jacana; species Jacana jacana. Next base: position 695,090 of record VZTM01026022.1, on the reverse strand, counting down.
GTAGCCCGAGAACATTCTGCAACAAAAGGAACCCAAATTCATTTTGATATAATTATGCAGTCATACAAGTCACATGCTTGGGGTGGAATAAATGTAAATACTGAGCTTTGGGGAATAACCGGCAGACTTAGATCAAAATGTAAAAAAAAGCAAAAACCAAACCACAAAATATCCACAGGAAACCCAAGAATGAAATTTATAATGTAAGGAAAACAAAAAAAGATCAGTTTTAGATGTCAACTAGCAGTAAAGGAAAAATGGCATAAGGTAAGAATTCCCTTTTAATAGTTCTTTTTTTTTTGTTTCTTTTCAACCTACAAAACATAAAGAAAGAACCTAAGCTCATACCTAAGGATGAAGCTCACACTTAAGGTCCATAAAGGACCTTATTTTTGAAGGGAGTAATATCATTTGAGGTATTGAAAACCTTTGAGATAAGGTAAATCGTTCCCAAAGTGGCCACACTGTCCCCCCAAGCTTAATCAAATAGTTGAAAGCCAGGAAAGTTAGCAAACGGTGCTGTGGGCTTTGTGTGGCTTTCCTACACGTTCTCTCCTCCTCTGCTTTTCTTGCCTGCTTGAAACAAACTGTCCTCAAAGATCATTCTAATTTTCTATTTAGAAATCAGGGCTGTTTTAATGAGGGATGTTGCTGTGGAAGCACACCCTGCCCCACTGCCTGTACTGAAAACGAGCCCCAGTCGCTGGGGACAGAAGCTGCTTTACCTGCTCCAATCTCATGAAACCTGCTGGATCCCAAGGATTTCTGAGCTCAGTAGAAAGGCATAGGCTCATCTACATGCTTTTAAGAAAGCATTACAAAACCTGAATCCAGATGTTAAGACCCAGCCATAGGAGCGTGAGTTACCTTCAACAACACGCTCCAGTTCTAAAAGCAAACAAACAAAGGAATGGAAGGTTTCATTCCTCAGACAAGGCAGTGACTCACCCACATTCCCGACTGCTCCAGCCAGGGAGGAGAACTCCCCTCCTGGCAGACTGGATCCTCCACGTTCTTCTGCGTGGAGCAAATCCCAAGGCAAGCCATGGTGGTGGCAGGTTGTAGCAGACACAGCACAGGGCCAAATGTATTTCAGACAGGCACCCTCCGTCCCAAGCCACTGTCTGAGCTTGCCTTCTTGAAAAGATTCGATACTTTGGAAGTTCTGCTTTTCACATCTGAAAAGAAAAATAGCTCCTACTAACAATTACTCCTTGAGAGCCAAAATTATCTTTTCTTGGATACCAAGGTTTGCTAAAATTGCTAAGAGGCGGTAGCTGACTTTTTTTTTCCTTAAACAATCCAAGGACAGATAAGACAAGTCAACAAATGTAAGTGAACAGAGAGCCAGGCAGTGCTCAAGGTGGATACGGTGCTGTCTCTAACCACTGAATTACCCAGGTGGGAAATTTTGACGCAGGGATACGGAAATCTACGATCCTAAACACCCACTCAGCCCTTCCCAACCTACAGAGCAGACTTCACTGCTGAAGGACAAGCACGTTCCAGGTGAGAGACAGCACACAGCCAAGCTGCTAAACATGCCCAGCTCCATCCACCCCTCCTGCGTGGCTCTCTGGGATGTGGGCAGCGCTGTGCGGGTCCCCAGGGGCATCAGCAATGGAGCCACCAGCAGCGGGGATGAGAAGGAGGTGACAGAAAGCTTGGATGTGAAGAAATGGGACCAGAAGAGAGCACAGAAAGCAGAGAACGCTGCTAATTTTCAAGAGAAACTGCAGAAAATCAATATCTTTTCAACTGTAAACCTCAGAGAGGTTGTGGTTAGGAGACAAACGCCGTGGGGTGACAGGGCTATAGGGAGGGCTGCAGGCAGGGCTATGCCGGTGCCCAGGGAGAGATGCCTCAAAGCTAGGATTCATCTGGAGCACCTCACAAGGAGCGGGGCTGGGTAGGTGGTCCCCTCTGTAGCCATGCCAGGGCTCCACTGGGCGAGATTCCTTCATCTGTGGGATGAAGGCTGCCAGACTATGAGCATGAAATTCCTCTCTGGCTTCACGCTTCACAAAGCAAAATGCAGGCTGACGCTCAGCGCATTCCACCCTCTACCAAGCCTTTCAGTTCTCTGGTTTCCAGTGGTAGCCAGACACCCCAAAAATCACATTTCAGTCATCCCTCCTGGGGCCCAGCTCCCGAGGGCACCTGGAACCACCACAGAAAGCAAATGGCAGTGTTTCCTAGCAGGGAGGGCTTGTTTGCTTAGCAGTTATCAGTAGGTTTGGCTGCTGGGGGGGAAGGGAGATACCTTGACAGCGCAGGCTGCTAGGGGAGGCACACCAAACCGTGTTGGTAATGGAAGTTTCAAGCCCCACACCAATAAAATCAGCTATCCTGGAGCTGAAGCCATGCCTGAGGCGTCACAAAAATGCCTGTTGCACTAAAGCTGCTGCCGTTCTGTAAGGCCGGCCCCAGCAAGCAGGGAAAGCACGCACACCCCACCCTCTGTGCCGCAGAAGGTCTCCCTGGTGGCATCTCAAGCATTTCAGGCGCCTCAGACAACCCTCTGCTGACTGGAGCAGAGAACTCGCCCATCGGGACTCCAGAGCTCACATTAACAAACAAATAAAAAAATAAGAAACAAAAATCAGTTTATCGAGTTGCAGAACAGCCACTGTTCATCTAGTTTATTGGGTGCAAACAGCAAAAGCGGGGGGGGTGATTTTGCTGATGTTACTTCTCCCCCATTCAACACCCTGCCTTGTTCAAGGGACTACTGGCACCGGTGCAACAGCAAACAAACAACAGGAATTCATTTTAAGACATCTCCTCGTGCGAAGGGAGAGAAACCATCGCAGGAGATGCCCCTCAGGCCTGTTATTACAACTGAGTATTTCGGCCAGCTTGCCCCGTTTGGAAACCCCAGTTCTACCGAGGCTGCTGGAGAAAGGCTGCGTTTGTCCCGTGCTTTGGGTGTGAAAAAGGCGGCTCAGATCCCTCCCGGGGAACAAAGGTGCTTCCCAGGAGCCTGGCATGCTGCCGGATGCCGAGCACGTAGCCAGGCAACGGCAGCCGGATCGGGCTTTGCGCCTCACCCGTGATGCTCCAGCCTCCACAAACAATTCTTGCCACGTAGACAAGAACGGGTGCAGGGTAATGGAAAATTACTGCAGGCTGGGTTGGTTTTTTTTTTCTCCTCCCCTCTCTCTCTCTCTCTCCTTCCTCTCTTCTCTTAAAGGGCGAGAATCCCCATTGGCACAGCAAGTCGGGTGGCAGCCCCGCTTCCCGGCGCGCCCCGGGGTAATGGGGTTTCGGTGCATTTCCTGCGAGAAGGGCTGCAGTGCGTCACCAGCCTGCCCCAGCGTTAATAAAGGCAGGCATCACTGGCGTGATACTGCAGCTTGAAAACAAGCTAACAAAAAAACCCCTAAACCCCAGGCAAAGCAGAGAGCTAAGCAGCAGCGAGAGGGTGAAGGAAAAGAGCTGAGCAGTGAAAGAGCCGGCAGCTGCTCTTCTAAACCTGCTTTGGCCACCAGCCTCAAGCATGGCGACCTGACCGCGGCACGGTTCGCATCAGCAGGGAGCCCACGCCAGAATACTCCCCTCTCACTTGGCAGGCATGCAGTGTTTTAACAACTGCCTGCAAGGCTGCAGGAAGGAGAAAAAACACCTTTAAAGAGAGACCAAACTTTACTCTGCCAGTTGTTAGACTTTTGTCAGGGTAACAGCAATGTTTTTTAAAATTATGACCATGTTTTCATCCACTTTCTGGCACAAAAGGCAACTTATTTATTAAGACAGCATTGGGCCTACCTAGCTTAAAACACCAAGCTAAAGAGCCAAAGAAATAGCTACAGAAGCACAAAACAGAAAATCTCTGACAAATCAGAGATTTGCAGACTCACCGGTTGGGCAGGGCAACATCTGCCCCAAAGGCGCTCAGCCACGCGAGCTGCCCAGCGAGAGCGTGACAGCGCTGCTGCACAAACAGTGCTCGTCACAGGGGTCAAAATCAGCTCCTATATCCATTACAGGTCTAATTTCATCCCCCTCCAGGAGCAGACAACACTGCCTGTTCCTCAGGGCACCAACTGTATCTAACCCACAGGGGAACAACATGCAAACCTACTCCTCTAGAACCTCTCTGTGCCCACTGTGTGCAGCTGTGGCTCATGATAGCCCTGCTTTGGCTCAAGGATGCAGCTGTGGCTCGTGATAGCCCTGCTTTGGCTCAAGGATGCAGCTGTGGCTTGTGATGGGCCTACTTTGGCTCAAGGATGCAGCTCATGGCTTGTGAAGGCCCTGCTTTGGCTCAAGGATGCAGCTTGTGGCTTGTGATGGCCTTGCCTGGGTTCAAGGATGCAGCTGGGCTTTCTGCCCTCTATGGAGCTGCCTGCAATTTAAGATGCTGCTTGCCAGAGTGGCTCTAGGTCAGTTCCTGCAGCCACATGGCTTTTGTTCTTCCCCATCTTCATGTTTTAACTTATTTCCCCCCATCTGTTTTTCTCAGCTAAGCACTAGTTAAAGTTTCAACCCAAATCTTTCCATTTTGTTGTAGCCAGCGAATGGAAATGAAGCCCTTTGCCCTGAGTTAGGGGACTTCTTTGTACTCCCCCCCTACCCCACTCTGCCTTAAATAGAAACCTTTGTTGTGCAGCTGCTTTCATTGCAAACTCCACAGGGAAAGTCATTACATTTAATAGAGGTTGACCTCATTTTGTAGTCCTTGATATTAAAGCTTATGAGGAGGGAACATAATTAGAAGCAGTGACTTTTCAACAAAGATATGCAGTACCTGTTGTTGCTACCTCCTTCTAACCTAAGGATTCATTTAACATGGCTTGGAAAGAGTAACTTGAAACAGGCTTTGGCAGATAAGCAAACCCAAGTAAAGTGCAGAGATCTGGTTTCCAAGAAGCCTTTTTACAAGCTGTACAGAGAAATGAAATGAAACCCTTCCACGGCACACAAGGCTTCCTGCAGGGACTCCCTGGAAGGACTGCAAACCCGCATTCCAGGTGAAAGCTAATCTCCCTCCGAGTCTGGAGTTACACTGAAGACGTCTAAGGGTGGAGAGAGCCGGTGGCCATGCATGGACCTGCCCACGTGGCAGCCTCTGCTCCCTCAGAGGGAGTCGCTGGAATTTTCTATCGCATTTCCAAGGCTGCGGTCTGAGACAAAGCGAAAGGGTTTGAGCTCAGTAAACACGCAGAAGGGAGTGGACGGCAGAGATGCCCCAGCTTTCTTATCTTCTCAGCTTTACTAATGCAACCGTTGTCACAAGGGAATGGCTAAACACAGCCTCTGCTCACCACTAAATTAATGCATTTCCCTCACAGCAGGGGACATGCCACACTGCACCAGGGGCATTGCCCAGCACAGCTGTGTCAGGGCTTTTTTCACCTTAACGTGTTTTGAGTTTAAAACATCTGTTCATAACCTGCTTTTCAAGTAACCCCTGCACTTTTCCAAACCATTGAAGTCCACTTAAAAAGCGTATTTTGAATTTCCCAGCTCTAGTGGTGGCCCCATTGCTCCTGAACATCCCTTGTGTTTCCTGTGCGCTGGGTCCTGCTGGCTAGCTGTCACCTCCCTGTGTCACCTCCTTGCTTAAACACTAGCGCATTGCTAAGAGAAACTCTCATTGTGTAAATAGAACAGTTTCTTCTTAAAAGCCCCAGGCTCCCTTTAATTCCCCTTTAGATTTCGTGGTTTGAATGAGGCTTCGGGGAGCCTCAGAACTTCCTGAGTTTTTGCACAACTCTCCCCCTCCCCCGGCAAACAACAACTCAGTTCAGCTCTTCTCAAGCCTCAACTTTGGGCTTGGTTTCTTGAAAAGTCAAGATAACTGGTGGTGTTCCCAGCTGATGCGCTTTCACGTGATGTTAAACAGCAACTCCTCTGTAGTGCCACCTCTCCTGGGTCTGCGTGCCCAGCGCTGAGCAAACCTGCAGTCGGGGTTTGCTCCCCTGACTTCACCCTGTGGTTTGTGGCACAACGTGCCTTTCAGCGGGAGGAAAGAGAAGGCAACTCCTCCAAGAACACAACCAGAAACTCCCTGAAGACCACGGCATCATGGCTTAAAGCCCCCAGCCTTTGTTCCTCCCCCCCAGGAACTGATTTCCACTCCATACAACTGAAAGGGATCCGTTCAGGACAAATGTGTGAGGAAGCCCAGAGCAGGACCACACCAGCCCAGGGCAGCCCCTGAAGGCTGAGAGGACACTTGTCCCCCACAGGGACAGAAGCACATGGAGTAGATAAGACACCCTTTAGTCTTGTGCACTATTCTGCCTCCCCCCTCAGCAAGGCCCGGGCTATTCCGGCTCAGCCAGTTTTTCCTCTTCTCCTTCAGGTACCGCCTGTATTAGATCAAGAGCATTAATGAGTAACACCCCAAAAATTCCCACCACACCTTGAGCAATTCACCCTGTCCTGGCTGGGGAAGCCCTGGACAACATCCTGGGACTCCGATAAAGCCGAGAGTGATTTTGCCACCCGTTCAGTGCAAAGAAGTTTAGCCTTTCAGTGTTTATTTTTAGAGCAGTAAGCTTTTCTCAAAGAGCCTTTCTGTCAGGCTTGGCCCAGTGTAAGCTGCTCCTCCAGCCGTGTGATGAAGTGGTGTCAGCACCTCCATTGCAGCACTCCTCCCCTGCTCCAGCCCTGTTGTAAATGGGACATGAAAATCCCCTTCTGGCAGGAGCACGCAACAGGCAACATGGAAAACAGTCACCGCCTTAACCTGATCCGTGCTAAAATTCCTGTGGCTGGGGAAGGAACGTGGGGATTTGAAATATATATTTTTTCCCTCCCACACCTAAATGTTGAATTTTACAATCCAGCTGTATCACACTCAAGTTACTCATGGGATTTTTTTTTAGTTTGGGTTTTTTCTTAAACGTATCTGTGGTAAATAGAGAAGGGATCCTTCCTCTCCTCTACCTCCTCTGCCAGCCAAACACTTCATTAAAGGTTGCCATTGACAGTCCTACTAACGAAGGCTACAGTTAATTGTCATTTTAATTGGGCACCAATCCATGGGCGTGTTGAATGGGAGAGACGGTTGTCCTTCTCGCCCCCCTTGGCCTCACATGGCCACCCAGGGTGCTGGGGCAGGGAACTAATTTTGCTGACAACTAAGCAAGAGCTTCCAGCCAGCTCAGATCTGGTGCCTTGGGAAACAGTGGCCGGGGCTGGTGGAAAGCAGGACTGTTCTTGGCACAAATGTCTGTGCCTACAGGAGATGTTCATCCAGCTACAACTTCAGGTGGGTTTTTTAATAACTGGCTTCTCTATCAGCTGCTGCTCAAGAGAAAGCAGCCTCTTCTCTTGAGGAGATGCTTGTGAGTCAGTGGTCATGCTGTCAACAAGGATGAATTAATCTGGACCCAAACTCAACCTTTTTCCCTTTTTAACTCGACTTTCCACATGGGTCAGTTCCACAGTCATGTGGGCCTGCATGCAAAGGAGCTGGGAACAGGACATCGGGGCAAAGGAGTGCAAGGTGCCTCCTGCCAGCAGCACCAAGGGCTTGGGTTGGTACATGTTGACCCAAAACATCCCCATGGGGTCACAGCTCTTGGCATGGCTGGTTCCTCTCTCCTAAACAGCACCCGCCGAGTGCACTGCGAAGTCAGCAGGGGAAGAGGAAGAAACTAGTTTCTTCTGCAGTGCCTTAATGACTGAGTAAACGACCATCTAAGGGGGCAGGTGGATACAGAGGAACTATAGGAAGAGGAACTATAGGAGGGATCTTACCAACACTTCCACTCTTACAAAGAAGTTACCCCACTTCTGGTTTCAATGTTTATACGCATGTATTTCTGCGTTACCCCAGACAAGGCAAGGGCTGGAAACTGCTACCAGTGCCAGCCAACGGGAGCTTGTTCGAGTGTGGCGACATCTGCAGCTCCAGACTTGCTCAGGATGTTTAGGAGATGCAGGAGGTGGAGATTTTGTGGAGTGACACAAAATCAGCAGCCACCTTGGCTCAGCCCAGCCCGGCTATCCCACTTTCCTATGGGAATGCTGTGCTGCAGTGCCTTCTACAATGATTTGAGCTCTGCTGCTGAATCCAACCGCACTTGAAATAAGACATATACCAGAGCCAAAGAGAAGTTTCTGGATGTCTCCTGAAAACCCCTTCCCCCTCCTGACCTCCAGACGCTCGAGCTCGGGGTGGGAAGGCTGCGAGAGTGACCATCTGCCGTCCCACTCGGCAGCAGCTGCCCGCCCAGGCTGCAATTGCGTTTCGGCCTGCTAATTAGTGTGCGTGTCATCACGGCACATACTCTCAATTTGGTGTGGGTGTGATGGGGGACACAGGGGAGGAGTCGGGGTTGCTGCTGTAGTACAGGACACAAATTCGCAAGAAATGAGGCTTTACCTCCTGCTCATGGAGAATCACCTCCCAGTTGTCTGCTTTGTGCTGTAAGGCTGGAGGAATACGCTGGAGAATGAATATTCCTTTGCAGGACACAAACCATGCCTGTGTGTCCTGCAGAATTTAGCACCCCTGGCAGCCCTTGGAAGGAGATAACTGCTATTTTGTCTGATGTCCTCTGTTGCAAGGTCATTAGAAGATGGGGAGGTCCCTCAGCAGGCTGGGTCGAACACTGGCATCCCAGCCTTACCCCTGTGCCCTGCTGGTAGTGTGGGCTGTGCTGGTAAATACCAGCCCTGGTGGCACCAGGACTTCTCTTCTACTCCAGAACTGTGGTTCTCCCTGTGTCATCGAGTGCAGGGTGGTAGGTCATTTGGCAAAGTGCTGCCGTAACTTGCAGCTGGTTAAACGTGAGCTCCCCTGGGGAGATATGACACATTGCCCTGGGTTAAAAAATATATCCTTTAATGAAGAAATGAATGTAAATACCAAAGGTAGGTGAGAGATTAAAGCAGCACTGGGAGGACACTGGGTTTTGTGGGGACTCTGACTTCACCTACAATGCTGTGGTCGTGGTTTGGCTCAGCACTGGAATTTATTCCTGTTAAATATGTACCTAATGAGACCACTGACCTGCCAGGATTGTTGCATCAATTTTCAGACCTGCTGTCCCAGTTTGGTTAAAACTGCCATTAAAGAAAAAGGCACGGTGCTCCCCGACACGCATTTGGAGCCTGGCCTACCATGAGATGTGTGGTGTCTTCTCACCATCCCATCTGTGTGCATAAATGCAGGTCTTGCACACACACCTTTGGAAATTGGTGGACCTCTCTGGAGAGGGGTTTGCCAGGAACTGCTTAATACCTGGTTCACTGGCCCTGTTTCCATTTTCTAGCTGGGTCTAGGACTGCTCTAGGGTCTGGGACCACCCCAAACCCCATATCTGCTGCTGGCTGAGGGAGATTTGCAGAGGCAGGTCCCCAGCTCAGTCCCATCATCACTGTGAAATACTGGGGTCCTCTGCGTGCCTCATGGAACTAACTAGGAAATATAGAGAGATTAAATCAGTCCTAAAGTGCCATTACTCTGCCAGGAACTTTGTGACCAAAGCTGGGAGGTGAATATGGCTCTCCAAGGCCAAGAAACAAAACAAACCCTATGGTCCTCCCCATCTCTTCATAAGACTGAAACCCAAGTAATGGCTTTATAGGTACGTACTGCAGCCTTTCTTCTTTAAGCACAGAAATATTCTATCAGCAGGCAAAACCATGTCAGCAGTCAGGGGTAAGCTGGCTCCAAAGGCTGTTGCAATGGTGAGTTACACAGTCATTTTGATTGCATCATTTCCTGGTGCTTCAGAATATCCCAACTGAGAAGAAACAAAGAAAGAAATAATGAAAAGTGTTCTGTGATCTTAGTGAAATTGAGACCAACAGAGTTAAACCCCTCCCATTCTAAGCTGAAGATAAAGCCCTTGCAAAAGAGAAAAAAGAATGTCTGTTTGTCTGTCCATGCTTTCTGTCTAGACCCACCCACAACAGGACATAGACATCTATATACCTACTTGCAAATATATTCAGACTTAAAATCCAGCCAAAACCCAGCACAGTATGCCAAACAGAAACATGTCTTTGCCACCACTTTGTCCATAGCCATACACTGGAGAGTAATTCTCACTTGTGAGTTAAGACTTTCCCATTGCCAAGGAAAAAGAAGAAAGAAAAAAGAGCAAAAAGAAAAAGGTAGTGATTAGGAAGGCGAATGGAAGGGCTGCTAATCTGCCACACCTCCTCAGGGTGTTAACAGCCAGGAGAATTAAATTACATTTGATATTCAAAGGGACAGGATGAAACAAAGAGCAAAATAAGAGAGAAAATGTAACTAAACTCCCCCAGACCTGTTTAAGGATCCCAGAGGCAGGAAAGACTTATTTTCGTGGAATCATGGAATTGTCAGAGCTGGAAGGGACCTCTAGAGATCACCCAGTCCAACTCCCCTGCTAAGGTAGGATTGCCCAGAGCACATCATTCAGGGCTGCATCCAGGCAGGGCTTGGAGGTCTCCAGAGAAGGGGACTCCACACCCTCCCTGGGCAGCCTCTGCCAGGGCTCTGGCACCCTCACCCCAAAGATGTTTTTTTCTCATATTTGAATGGAACGTCCTGTGTTCCAGCTCGTGCCCATTACCCTTTGTTCTGTCACTGGGAACCACTGAGAAGAGTCCAGTTCCATCTTCCTTCGACCCACCCTTCAGATACTTATAAGCATTAACAAGGTCTCCCCTCAGCCTTCTCATTCCCAGACTAAAGACTCCCAGCTCTCTCAGCAGGAACATCGAAGAGTCCTTCAACCCAAGGCCTGTGAATCAAAGCTTAAATCACTCCAATCAACACCCCCCAGTTGTTGATAATATTTCCTTTATCAGTGACCCTGGAACGAAATCTCTTTTTCCCTCCCAATTTCCCCTGTGCCCGTTCCCACACCGCTATAATGTGCACCGCAGCACCCTCAGGGAGGAAATCAGAGCATATATATAAAAACTACATACAAACATATATATATGCTTATATCCTTCAATATAGGATATTGGAAACTGGAGGCTGCTGGAATCCGGCGGCTGCCGCCACCTGGTGGACCGGGTCGGGGCTCCGAGAGACTGGGGGAAAACACCCAACCCGGCGGTTCAGGAAGAAACTCCCAGAGGAAAAAACTAACCAAACCAACCAAATAAAAAAAAAACCCAAACAAACAAACCAGCTCAACCGAAAAGACCGTTTTCCTTCCCTGGGACGTGCGGAATTGAGCCCAGTGTCGCGCCGCTGGTGGGGCTGAGCTGGGTTCAACTCGCATTGCTCTAGCTTTAGTTTCAGGCAACTAAAAGGCATAAAGCCACCTTCCTGTCCCCAAAATGGCAAAGGCAGGCAGCATGGGCATTCACAGCCTGGGCAGTGGGTTTCTGCTTTGGGAGCGTGTGCCTGGATGTGTGGATGGTCGGTGTTTTGTCCCAGGTACACGAGAGAGCAATGCAAACTGAAAAGTATGAAGTAATGTTACTGAAAGGGAGGAATAAGCAGGTTCCAGAGCACCCTGAACAAGAAATTATGTGTGATGCTGAAAAAACTGAGCAAGACCTGAGCCAGGAGCTCTGAACAAGAAAACCACCCCAGCTGTTTGAGTCCTCCTGTGCAGAAAATGAAGATTTTGTGTATTTGTAAATGCAGAAAACTGAGTCAAATAAATTAATAGTTCAGCACCTTCCCTTCCCTTCCCTTCCCTTCCCATAAATTCCAAGTCCTTGATTTTATTTCTCACTTTATTTAGGTCAAAAGGGTAACAAGACATTTATCTCATCTGACCCTCTGGTTTGTTTGCTTGTTTGTTTTCTAATAGGAAATTCAGATACCAGTGTGTGGCTGTGTCTTGCACAGCTTTCTCTAAATGTCTTGAAATGATAAGGGAAATATTCTCACCCACAGATCTCTAAGGGGTGTGAAAAGTGTGCTCTCCCGTCCTGATTCTCCAAAAAAACCTGAGTTGTTGCATTTAAATGGGAATGAAAACATGCTTCACATGGAAGCTTGTTTTAGTATTAGATTTATAGAGCATTTTTATATATATACACCAAAATCACTGCAGTTAAATGGCCTGTGAAACTCTTGCAGACACCTGAGCAAACACGTAAGAAACCAAATGGTGAGCACAGCTTTTCCCCTGAGGGTTTCTCAGCCTGGAGAGAACGGTGGTTCCCCAGGCGTTGGTGCAGAGAGAGCTCCCCCTCCTGTTGAATATCATCTTCAGCCCCTGTCCTCCCTCGGGAGACTTCTTGCTACAACCCAGCATTTCTGGGGATCAGGCCAAATAGGAAATTTCGTGAGATGCTATCAACAGAAAATTGTAAGCGGTTATAGATGCACTGAGAATTTCACAGAACCACACAGAATCACAGAATATCAGGGATTGGAAGGGACCTTGAAAGATCATCTATCCCAATCCACCTGCTGGAGCAGGAACACCTAGAGCAGGTCACTCAGGAACGCGTCCAGGTGGGTTTGGAATGTCTCCAGAGAAGGAGACTCCACCACCTCCCTGGGCAGCCCCTGCCAGTGTTCCCTCACCGTAAAGAACTTTTTTTCTTCCTGTATCGTTCCTGTATGTACATTTCCATCCTGTATCGTTTGCAGTCGCTTTACGAAAGGTAATTTTTATATATATATATATATTTTGGTTTTTTTTCCTGCTGCAGCACAATTATCCCTGGGGGATGATCTCCCCAGTGGAGATCATCCAGCATGCAAACAAGTCACTGGGGGGTCTGTCACTCCACTAAAAAAAGCCTCAACCTGGAATACTGTTATTGTCTGCTGGAAGGGATCAGTAATTGGACAGTTTTCAGGAGGCTGAGAGGCTCCTGTCCCGCCTGCAGACGATGCCATGCTGTGCCAAGGCACCAGGTTGGCATCTCAGAGTGCAGCAGCTGAGTCAGGGAGGACTTTCTGGGAGCACCAGGTGGCCACCACATCCAATCTCAACCAGTGTTCGCGCTCCGTAGACACGTCTCCTATAAATAGGGTAAACTCTCATAATAGGTAGCAAAGCCAGCAGGCTTTTCAGAAGTGTTTGAAAAAGAGTTGAGCCTGCTCTGAACGGCTGTGTTACACCACGTACCAACCTGCACTGGCAATTTCAACTGGCTATTTATACTTTTTTGGAAGACTTTGCTACTTCCCACTTCTTTTTGTTGAACCTGATTTGTAATGAATAGTCCAGGTTTTCTAAAACGGAAGGTATTGAGGTAAGAACTATTTTAAAAGGCTCTATTTTCCAAGAGTCAAAAAAGTCTCTCCAGCTTGCCAGAACGTGGCCGTGGATGTAAACGCACTGTTCTTCGATAAATAGGAGGAGTTGAGGACAACAACTTCAGGCAGCAACAGAGCTGGCTGTAACACGTGGTTTCCTCTTTCCAGGGACTTAAAAAGGAGCCAGGGACAGTAACTGAATGAGGAAGAAAACAAAAATGGTTTATTTTCTGTGCATATTAGCCATCCAAGCAGAGGATGCTCCAGGGCAAGACTTAGTGGCAGCCGTCTGCCTCCAGGATGCAGCTCAACCCATCTCAGATTGATTTAGGAGCCAGCCTCTGGCAGGCCTGAATCATGGATTCATAGAATTGTCTGGGTTGGAAGGGACCTTTCAGATCACTGAGTCCAACCATCAAGCTAGCAATGACAAATGCTCAGGCTATGCAAGCAATGAGAGTCCCCTTGCTGCAGTGCGGAGCGAGATGTAATCCTCCAGATCTCACCAGGGCTTCTAACCCCGCTCATCTGAACCTCATCCAAAAACCCCAAAGCTCTCAGCTCCCTCAAAGCCTCTGCTACACCACTTCATGACCAAAGCTCGCTTGTCCTCTGGGTAAATCCATGGTAGGGGAAGTATTTTCTGTGCATTTAACAGATTGGTGAGCTGAGACGGGGGATGAAGCACGTTGTTTGGGGCAGGGGTGGAAAGGGAGGTTTGTCTTCCCACTCCTCCACCGTGACCATCCGCTCCATCTGTTAACACTTCAGCACATGATGCCAATCTCCAGCATGATTCCGATTAGTCTGCAAAGTGCTGCTTGTTGATGTTTTGGTTTGGTACTTGGAGAGCTCTGTGGAGATATTTAATTAGACAAAATTAATTCCTTTGAGAACAACCTTCTGGCAACATTTTGGATAGTGCTGGGAAGCTTCTGTTGTTCTGACACTTCTTAAAAACTGGCATTAGCCATTTCCTAATTTATTTTTAAAAGGACAATCAAACCACATTGTTCCCCAGGTCAAATGATAGCTGTGACTTGCCTGCCATCACTGCTATCAGAAGGTGAGGTGCCAGACCTTCCCACCAGAAGTCACTACTGCCAAACCCTTGCTGTTGTTCCCTAAAAGGTCTCCCTTGATCCTGAGCTGCCAGAGTCCTCTGGCCTTTTTGTTTTCTGTGCCTTTTTTGCCACCTTCACAGCAATTATGGGGTCTGATGATGACAAGACAGGCATGGTAGGAAGGGGGATTATCAGTGGTGACCTTGGTGGCCAGCCCTGCAACATGACATCCCCTATAGTTGCCCAGTGGTGAGTATGAGGTAAAGCAGGAGATGAATGGCCACCCCTCTTCATACCTGCCTTCTCCTACCGTCAGACAGGGAGATGAGAGTCTTTACCCTGGAGAAAAGAAGGCTGAGGGGAGACCTTATTAATGCTTATAAGTATCTCTCAGATGGTGGGACCATCTGCTGCTCATTCTGCAAACCTCCCACAGATGAGGGCACAGAAGGGCAAAGTATGAATATGATTAAACTTTGGGAGCCCCAGAGGTCTGTGTTTGTCGTTGTACCCAGATTGGAGCAGGGAGGGAAATGGGACGTGCTGTGCTAAACACTCACTTAAACCCCTGAACAACCGCTATAAGCCCCTTCCCTTCCACAATGTGGCCATCAAGGCCCTGGCTGCTTGGGCACAGGTACATTTTGGAGGAGACCATTGGTGTCAGTGGCTGGCAGAAGGGCCATGTGAAACTGCCTATCCTCGTACCATAGACCATGGACATTCATTTTCTGCCCCAGCTCCTGCTCCTCTTCTCCTTCTGAGGCTGCATGGGGGGGTTCCAGGCCCCCATGTGGATTTCCTAGCCTTTTTCCTGCCTGAGTTGGCCATCAACCTCCGTGCAAAATAAAACTCCTTTTTGAGGTTTCCCTGGGCATCTGGGCACTTACCTTGGGGCAGAGAACTTCAGTTTCATTGTATGAGGTGAAGGGTTGAGGCAGCACAACGTCTAGCCCTCTTCTGGCGCAGCTGGAGCAATGCAGCAGTGACAAAGGGATGCATGGCACGATGTCCATTTTATTCAGTCTCCTCAGCTCCTCGAAACTGCCTCCAAATTAAATTGAGATTTATGCGGATCTTCTAAAAAAATCCACTCGTGTCAAGCCATAAAGTTCCACGGAATCTCTACTTAAACACTGAATTAGGGGATGTCTGCAGAGTGCTCTGCAAATGGGACGGTGGCGGAGTATGCCAGGCATTTGGGATTTAAATATAGCTGTATACACACCCTGGGCCTCCTGAACTGCTGAAAACCCCCCAGCAGGTGATCACAAGCCTTTCTATAATTGAAACGAACTTAATCCTGACAAAAAAAAACCCGTAGCAGCAGCTGCTGTGAAAGCTGTGGCTGCTCTCCAAGCGTTTCTTACATTACCCTGGTCTGTATATTAAAGCGAGACTGATTGCTGTGTTGCAGAATCCTGCCACAGAGTGTCTCTTACAAGGAAGCTGCTGTGTTTTAGATTTAAGGGCTTTGTTGTATTTTTCATAAGAACACTTTTCTCTGGTATGATGATTGCCACGCAAGGGTCTGAGCTGCTCAGATATTAATTACTTCGGGACCACAACAATACTCTAAAGTAAAAGGTAAATCTGGGTATTCTCTCTCTTTCTCACGCAAACACCGCAGCGGTATGGATGGGGAGCTGTCTGTACGGTGGTCTGTAGAAGCAGAGCTGTATTTGGAGGTGAAGGAGGTGAGCTGCCAGTCCAGAGGAGGCATGCAGGATGTGGAGAGGAGGCAGCAGCCAGCCAGAAGAAGATAGGAGAAATTACTGTAGCTGCCCTCCTAATTTAACCTTCATGCCACAGATCCCTGCCTGAATCCCAATGTGCTGCGCAGCAGTGGGGCAGGGAGCAGCTCCTCCTCTAATTCCCGATTTTTCGCTGGCGTATGAGAGCTCCTCAGCCTGGGTTCGCTCCTCTGAGTCCTTCCTCCCTCTGCCCTCTCCCTGCCTCCTCTCCTGTCCCTGGAGCCAGGCAAACCCCACAGCAAACGTCCTTGCTGTGTGTCTGGGGAAAGCGGGGCTCAGCAAGTGTGCACGATGGGTTGTGCAGGGCAGCATCTGACTTCCTGCTCCCCCAAAGCCCCTGCAGTACCAAGGGGGGAGTATCACTTGAAAAAACATTCCATAAGCAGGAGAACAACTGGCAGAGGGAAGGCATCTCACCTGGAAAACCACTTGACTTGGAGAGATTTTGTCCAATGACCTGGATGAAGGGACCAAGTGTATTCTTAGCAAGCTCATTGATGATACCAAACTAGGAGGGCCGGCTGACACTCCAGAAGGCTGTGCCACCATCCAGCACGACCTGGACAGGTTGGAGAGCTGGGCAGAGAAGAACCTTATGAGGTTCAACAAGGGCAAGTATAGAGCCCTGCACCTGGGGAGAAAGAATTCCAGACACCAATAGAGGTTAGGGGTGGACCACTGGAAGGCATTTCTGAGGAGAAGGATCTAGGGGTCCTGGTAGATAGTAAACTGTCCATGAGCCAGCAATGTGCCCTTGTCACCAAGAGGGCCAATGGAGCCTGGGGCTGCGTAGGGAAGAATGTGGCCAGTAGGTCAAGGGAGGTCATTCTCTCCCTCTAGTCTATACTTGTGAGACCACAACTGGAATACTGCATCCATCCAATTCTGGGTTCCCCAGTTCAAGAGAGACAGGGAACTACTGGAGAGAGTCCAGCGTAGGGTAAGGGGTAATGGGTGCAAGCTGGAATATAGGAGGTTCCACTTAGATATGAGGAAAAACTTCTTCACAGTGAGGGTGAGGGAACAATGGAAGGGGCTGCCCAGGGAGGTTGTGGAGTCTCCTTCTCTGGAGACAATCAAAACCCTCCTGGGACGCGTTCCTGAGTGATCTGCTCTAGGTGTTCCTGCTCCAGAAGGGGGATTGGACTAGATGACCATTCAAGGTCCCTTCCAATCCCTGAGATTCTGTGATTCTGTGATTCTGTAGGGTAACAATGATGATGGAGGGATTGGAACATCTTCCTGATGAGGAAAGGCTGAGAGAGCTGGGACTTTTTAGTCTGTAGAAGAGAAGGCTGAGGGGAGACCTTGTTAATGCTTATAAGTATCTGAAGTAGGGGTTGAAGGAGGATGGAGCTGGACTCTTCTCAGTGGTTCCCAGTGATAGGACAAGGGGTAATGGGCACGAGCTGGAACATAGGAAGTTCCATTCAAATATGAGAAAAAAACATCTTTGGGGTGAGGGTGGCAGAGCCCTGGCAGAGGCTGCCCTGGGAGGGTGTGGAGTCCCCTTCTCTGGAGACCTTCAAGCCCTGCCTGGATGCAGCCCTGAGTGATGTGCTCTGGGCAATCCTGCTTTGGCAGGGGAGTTGGACTGGGTGATCTCCAGAGGTCCCTTCCAGCTCTGAAAATTCCATGATTCCATGATTTGCACGTGGTTGTGATGTTTTGCATGGGCAAACCATGGGTTTCCTGGTCCCCACCACACCCTCAGTTTGCAGAGCTGGGCTCACACTTCCCATCTGGTGTGCTATATCTGTTTTATGGCTTTGACTCCCAGCATGGAAAACATTAACTCAATCTTATTCAAACTGTTCTTTTGCCCCAAGCTAACCCAGGCACTCGTGCTCATTTTCCAAGTGTGACATCTCAGGCTGTTTAAAGGGCAGAACAGAAGATGGTGCTGCCGAGCCAACATATCTTAACAAGAAAACTTCCTGGAGCTGCTGGCTTTTTTTTTTCCTTCTTTCTTTATTTTTTCTTTTTTTTTGACAGCTCCAGTTCCAAAATAATCTTAGTTTAAACTAAAGAGTTGTCAAGGAGGTAAGTTTGAGAAGCACACCAGCTACAGAGAAACATCCCACAGCCCGTTCCCTCACGGAGCAGAGACGCGGTGAAATATTGATGGGCCAGACTCCCTAATTATATCTCCTACTGAGGGGCTAGCTTGAAATCTGGAGCTTTCCTGCTTTGTATGCGGCACCGTGGGGATGAAGCGATGGGATCCCTTGCAGAACTACATGGGCAATTGGGCCGGGAAGCGTGTGGCTAATGAACGGGCGTCAGCGAGACAGCTTTGTGGGAGCTAATGAAATGTTCAGTACAAAACCGCCTCACCTCCAGGTATCGCCCGTGCCTCGCGCCTGGAGCTCAATCCTCTTCTCTGCCGCTGCCTGGGCAGCCTGGCTCGCTGTTTACTGAAGTCTCCTCTGTGTAAAACAACAGGAGCAGCAGAGAGAACACAAGCACTTTTGATCACCAAACTGGGCAAAGCGGTGTCGATACAAGGCCGTGGTGTTTTCTTAGGAAGAGGTACGTTATCCAAAAGGCGAGCGTGCAAAAGCACGGCAAATAATTTCCACCCACAGTGCTGGCAGCTACATGTTTTTCATAGGGAAATTTTAGCTCCAACTGCGAACAGCAATAGGAGGCTGCTTTATTTTTCACATCCAGGGTACCCTCCTGCCTCCACAGTTCATCTGCCTGGAAATTTCAGCGGTTTGGTGGAAAGAAACATCCTAAATTCAGGTGCCTCTTCAAAATCCGATTTACTCGGCAGCTGTAAATGAAGTGGCTGTTAAAGGAGAGGCCGCCTCGCAGTATTTCATTTTCTAACTCACATGGCACCTGTAAATGCAGCTGAGCCTCTAGTGCACAGCGACGCTGAGAACAGGGACCACGCTCCGCTTTATCCCTTCTGGCAACTCCATACTCGGTGAAGCCCATGTGGGTTATAGGGCTAGAAATCAGAATTCATGCTGCATCTCAGCATTTCACCGTGATGACAAAATGAGGTCTGTACTGTTAATTCCTCTAGAAAAGGATGCCACACATACATATGCCTGTGGCAGCACAGCTGACGGCTGCCATCGGCAGTCAGGAGTCTTCACTACTGGCCTTAACACAATTTTCTTGGTGGAGCTGCTGTATCCTCTTGTTTTCACTTCCCTGGCTCCGGAGCAAGAATAATATTTACCTGTTTTACAGGCCACAGTAGAAACATTAATTAGCTAATGCTCCTTGAGTACTTTGAAGACATAAAGCAACAAATGCATTTAAAGGGCTGCATTCAGCGTGCCTGAAATCAATAGATTCTTGGCAAAGGCACCAGTGACAGGAGCCGGGTAGCGTGGAAGCACAGAGGGACTTGGATACCCACATCCTGGTCCTGACCCACCGGGGAGGACACGCCTGTCCACGCACGTACCCCTGGAAATGTGCCCACTGCTGCGTGCAGCCGCATAAAGGATGTGTTGGTGCAGCCTTCTGCTACAAGGGTAATAAATTCAACAGCAGCAGCAGTTCTCCCAGACAGGGGAAGAGGCTCATCAGACCGTTCATGCCCTGAAGCTGTCTGGGCTTCTGAGGGGTGGGTGGGTGGATCACTCCAGGAGAACCGGGCTGGCTTCACAGTTTTCCATGCCTCAAGCAGTTTCTCCTTTCCAGGCAGCGGATGCAGCATGTGGCAGTTGTGAGCCAGAGCCCTGGGAAAAGTTTTAGCCGGCACAAGAGAAGGAGTGAGAGAGAGTGAATGAATGGTTCAGGTTCCTGGGAAGTAGCTGGAGGAGCGAGAGATATTCAGTGCTAAAACACTGTCCCAGACATGGGCATCACGGCAGAAACGGTGGCTACGTCTGCAATTCAAGAGTGAGCCAGTCTGCAGCTGCCTGATGTGTCACGTAGCAGCCAGCAGAGACTTCAGAAGCAAAAAGAAAAGCTGTCCCTGATTAAATTGACTCGTTAACTGAACACTCCCCTTGGCCACGGATAAGGTCCCTTTGGGCCAAGGTTGAGGGATCCAAACACAACCCTGTCAGTCATCAGCACCCTGCTGCCTGTGCTGTTCCCACTCAGGAGCTAGAGGAGGTGGAGAGGGTGGCACCTCCCGTGGCAAGGTCCCTGTGATCTTGTAGACATAGCCCTTTGCTCTCCTGACTGCCTGCTTTGAGCCTTCCTGGCAAGGAGGGTTAGGGTCCAGTCCCTGCAATAACATCTGCTTCCACCTATCCATTTGTGGTTTGCCTTTGTGGTCACCCTTTGTTTGAGTGACACAGAACTGATTTACCTTCTAATGCTCGGGAAAACTGCATTTTTGGAAGACTCTAGTGTCTGAATTTATGAAAATATTTACTTTATAGCCAGCTATGGTATGTGGGTTTCAAGGTCTCCATGTGTTTGAGCTCTCCAGGTGCAAGAATGAATAGAAGCGAGACTCGGGCACTTGACCCAGGTTGCCATCAGGATTATTTCATGCCATGAACGTTGCATTCAATATATATTAGAAAGTTTATTATGAAATTCTCTCTCTTGCCTGATGGTGGCAGTCCAGACAACTTCTTGCCCTGGTACCTGACCCCCAGGAATCCTTCCCCCACCCTTTCCCAGGTGGGGAGAGGTCATCTGATGATAGAATAATTGTCTGTCGGACAATAAATTGTTGTGGGTTTTTCAAAACACTGTTGAGATACTGGAGCTAAGACTGGAAACCTCTTACCCACCTGGTAAGGCCAAGGACAGGAGGTTCATTAACAAGTGCAGGGGAAACTTAATGTTTGTTCTTTATTTTAAAGATGGAAGTTGATTGCAGAGATGACTGAACAGACTCTGACCCTGATGCTTTCCATGCCCTGACAGATGGTGTGCACAGACCTTGTTCCAGCACTAGGAGCAGGAAGCTTCCCATGGAGAAGGTATGGGTGTATGGGTCTCCGAGTGATGGAGAACGTCCCTGCAGCCTTGTGCCCAGAGAAGTGCCATGGGCTTGTCCATGCATCCCAGTGGCCTTTAGTGGCTTACAGAACTCAGTCTAGGCTTGACACTGGAAAAATCAAGCACTAATTTCTTGGCTTTCCTCCACTTTAACACACTGCTGCCTTCCCATTCTTGAGGACACTGGGAGAAGAGCCGGTGCCTGAGAAGAGGCCAGTGAGCTGCACTGCCCTGTTGTTGCTCTGCGGCTTTAAAAGCTCAAGGAGAGTTACCAGCCATGGACTGAAACAGCCCCTGTCCATCAGTGTTGCTCTGCTCTGCTGAAGTACCGTGGATCAAAATGTGATTCTTTCCTCCTCAAGCAGAAATAGTAAATCAAAGGTTAGAAAAAATAGGTTTGCTCTGTTGACAAAGATTCAAGGCAAATTCAAAAGGTTCTTGCTGTAGAAATGCAGGGATTAGTAGTGAATTCTTCAGCATCTTCCTTCAAGAAACACTTATCTAGGCCTAGATCCTACATCTTGTAGCATTCACAAGTCTGGTGCTCTGAATACAGAATTTTCTGAAATACCAGCTTAATTTCTCAGTCTGTATAATTTGCCCATTGTGTCTCTATAACTGCATTAACTGGGACACTCACAGGCTTTCCTTTATTACCCTTGTCCTGGTAGGTATGAAAGGTATGGGAAGGGGTGTGCACAGATCAAACGCAGACACCGGGCACAGAGCCTGGCCCTTGTGTCTGTCCCCCAAAACCACTTAGCAGGAGCCCACATTTGTTAAGTGATACCATCAGTCTTCAGCTATTCCTGGAAAAGCTGCAGGGACGGGAAGAGGCAGCGAATCTTCCCCAAACCATGGCAGCAGTGAGAGGCCACCTCTTCTTAAAGCTACTGCATTTCTCTTGCCATTTTTCTGTGCAGCGGGTCGTTATGAATTATTAATTACCAAAGCAGGCCCATCAGGTCCATCACTGACCTGCTGGGTGAGCTGGGCAAAAAAATGGATCTGTCCCCGCTGCATTGACTTGATGTAAATGTAAAATATGTGCACTGAAGAGGCTTGAAGCTTAATACAGGTCTTGCTAAGTGTTCATAAAGGATACTGAAACCCTTAGATTAAGAGGTACACCAGAGGAGAATGATAGGGTTATAAAATCCATTTCTACAAATAACTCATATTTATATAGTGCCTTTCAACCTAACAGATGCTGAAGCTTTTTTTCAGTGTAACACCCTGATATACTGTGTTCGCTTCACCTCCTAGTTCAAGGCAACCTCCTCTGAAGTGAAATGTGGCAGCTGTTTAAAAGCCCCGAGTAGTAGTAACTTTAATAATAGCGAGGCATTTATATGGTCTTACAAGCTTCAAAGAGTTAATTCTCTGCCCCTTCAGGAGGCAGACAAGGTTTATTATTCCCATTTCACAAAGGCAATATAACAAGAGTGGACAAGAGTGGAGAAAATCTGCACTCCCACAGATTTATAAAGCAAAATTCCGTGCATGAGCCTAAAGTGCTTTTAATCCCACATAGAGAAAACATATCAACATGTCTTATTAAAAAAGTCCTTTACTAAAAATATGTGAGGATGTGGAGAGAGCTCTGATCTGGATTCTAACACCTGCCACTTCTGCTGAAAAAATTACTTCCTCAAGCACATGTTGACATAGAAACATCGTGGTCCAGAAACGCTTCTGTGCCACGAAACAAATTGGGCGCTCAAAATATACTGCCAAGAATCAGACAATCTGTTTTAAGAGGACCCAAGAGTTACTAAAAACCTCTTGAAATATAGCAGGAGAGAAAGCTGGAGCTACACCACTCTCCGAGGCGGGCTGGCATTGTTCTTCCACCACATGCAGCTCCCGGTCCTTCCCAGCCTTGTGTCACCTTCCAACGAGGAGGAAAATTTCCTTCTGTTATCCCTGAGCATTCAGCAACACAGTCCTGAACTTGGGAAAAGAAAGTTACAAAATTGCTTGGATTTAACCTCTTATTTATTGAGAACTGGAGGCCTGTCCCCAAGTCATATCACTGTTCCCATGTTGTTTATTGACTGCACCCTGAGCTTGAAAGGACACTCTTATCCCTGGGGTCCCAAAGCCCATTTGAAGCAGTAGCACAGAAGTCTCCAGCTTTCATTCCACCATCTGTTTCCCACCAAGGATTTGCCCTGTTGCAACTTCCACTCTTATTTGCAGTCTGAACCGAGAAGCACCCTCTTCTACACCCCTTTGCTCCCTTGCAATTTGCTCATCTCACCCAGACAGCATCACCAGTGGCATGAAGTCACTGCAGCCTCCCTGCAGCCATGGGCAGCTTTTCAATGGGGGCTGCAAAGGTGTTTTCAGCCAGGCTACAACTCTCAGCCTCCCACTAGGGGATCTGGACAACCACTCATCCTTCCTACAGAGCTAACCTCCAGAGATGCCTTCAGTCACCCTTACAGCCTGAGGGATGTTTAGGGCTAGTGGAGGGTGAGCTGTGGTCTCTATGTCCTGCAGGATCTAGGGCAGAGAAACAGGGAACTGGGAAAGATGAACTGGCTGAGGGAGCTGGGGTTGTTCAGCCTGGAGAAGAGAAGGCTCTGGGCCTTCCAGTATCTGAAGGGAGCTACAGGAGAGCTGGAGAGGGACTCTTTGTCAGGAAGTGCAGTGACAGGACAAGAGGTAATGGCTTTAAATTGGAAGAGGGGAGATTTAGATTAGATACCAGAAAGAAAATTAGAAAATCTTTACTGTGAGATTGGTGAGTCACTGGAGCAGTTTGCCCAAAGAAGTTGTGGCTGCCCCATCCCTGGAGACGTTTAAGGCCAGGCTGGATGGGGCTTGGAGCAACCTGCTCTAGTGGGAGGTGTCCCTGCCCATGGCAGGGGGCTTGGAACTAGATGATCTTTAAGGTCCCTTCCAACTCTAACCATTGCATGATTCTATGACTCTATAGTTCTATGATTCTATGAATGACCTTTGCTGGGCAACCTCAATTCTCCAGCAAAGTGATTTCCATCAAGGGATCACATTTGCTACATAAATCATATCCCATTCATCACCACAACTGTCTGGATGTAGCTTTGCCAGCTGAGCTTTAGCCTCTCTCCCCGAAAAGCCCCCAGTGTGCTGTAGTGCAGCTTCACACGGTGAGGGACGTGGATCAGTGCCCCTTCCTGACCCACTCTCCCCCTTCCTCACTTCACAGAAACTGCTCCCTCTCATCTCTCCGGCTTCACTGTCTCCAGAGAAACCTGTGCTTCCACAGTCCCTCTGATGCGAAAACATGGCCAGGGATGAAAGGATGTCCTTACCCCTCTCCTCACTGACCCACAGGCAGATCCTCTGTGCTTGTGAAGCCAGACCATGTGTGGGAAGCCACGTCCTAGAGCAGCACGTTATTAAGAGCTGTTGCAGTCCCCTGGCACACACAGTGTAACCTAAATTCCTAGCCCGGGGCTCACACTCATTAAGGCACAGGAATAAGGAGGTCTAGCTCTGGTGTGCAGATAGAAAATGTGGGCCTTCCTGACATTGTGAAGTCTGAAACCAAAAGCAAAATAATTTCCTACCGCTGTAGCACCAAGCTCACAGCAGAGCTTTCTCACTTTCTCTGGTTTTGCAATAGTTCATTTAACTTTGAGGTGTTTCCCCACCATGCCAGTCAAACACACTGGCAAATGCCTAGATGATGGCCCAGGGGAGAAATCTCCTTGATGTGTTTGATGCCTTACAAGGGAGTGCAGATGGTCATGGAGGAGACCCAGTGACTTTCCTTCCTTGGCAACCTTGATGCCAGCGAACGGGTCGCACCGTGGCTCTGCATGGTCATAGCTGGCTGCCTGCCATGCCCATCTCATGCCACAGCCCAGGAGAGGAAACACCTCAGCTCTGCCGAGCACCATGGTGGTGATGCCAGTTCCTTGGGACCCTTATGAGTGCCATGCTTGCCCTGCTTTCTCTTTGCTCTGTGAGGTCTGAGCTCTGCAGCCTACCCTGGAGTTGGCTTTTCGACCCCGACTAATGAGTGTAATGAAGCGTGTGCTCTGGTGGGTCTGACTGATGATGTCAGTTGGTTTTGCAGGATGATGGGGAGATTTACAAGCTTAGGATAGCTTAGAGGTCCTTATCTACAGCTCTCAAGCTGAAGCCCAGACCTAGACACCCATATATTTGGACTCAGAGATAGAGCGAGGGTTTAGGGAGGTGGTGAAGCTAGGTGGGAGTGTGAGGACAGAGATGCCTCCCTCTCCTCCACCCATGGCTCTGGGGAAGCCCTGAATCCACACCACGGCCAGTGAGTCACGATTTTTCCCATGGAGAAAGGCACAGCATGGCCCTTGCTGGCTGCCATGAAAGGGTTGCAAGGAGTGAAGCCTCGATCATCCTGGCCATGTGTTATGGAGCACAGGGCGCTCCCAGTCTTCAACTGGTGTAAACCAGAAGACCTGCCCTCAATTACGCCACCTGAGAAGTAGGCTTTTTCCATTAAATAAATCCTGCAGCTCTTTCTTTCCTTTTTCCCCTCTTCCCTCTTCTACTCTGAAAGAATCCCACTTTATCTGTAGGGAGCTTTTCCTGAACAGAAAAACCCCACCAGGCTTGACCCTGACCTTTGCAAATGGAAATATGATGTAGTGAGAATTGAGACCTGAGAGTCAACTAGCATCTTTGGTTCCACTGCTGAAATACAGCAGGTCGTTTCACATTTCTATTATGAGCCTCAGATAATGGGGAAGAAAATTAGGTAATTCCACTTTTGGATTAGTTGGTTTTCTTGTCAGCTGGGAGATGGGGTCTGAGGTATGTGGAGAATGACCAGAGACACAGGATGAACAGCTGGTCACAGATATTGTTTGGGATGCTATTTCTGCATGACCTGCTCCAGAGATATCAAAAGAGATTGTGTCTGTCTCCCCTGACATTTATACCTGTTTTCCATCGCTGACTTCAAAGCAGTTACTCTGCATTTGCCCACACTTGAGTCAGCAGGGACTCAGGACCATTGTTTAAAGATGGTCTTGAACCTTACCTGAGCTTTTAAATGATTGAAAAGGAGTTTTATGTATGGAGAGATGAAAATTAAAGTACACCAGGGAGCCTACCAGTGATAGCAAGATGTGCAGGAAAGGGAGCCTCGCCAGAGCTGACAGGTATCTGCTGCTGAGTAGAATTAGAAACTCTAGTTCAAAGTCTCCAAATTGCCCTGTGAAAGCAGATCCTCCTCATCACAGCGACTGACTGACTTCTACAGGCGGGTATGTATGAAAAGAAGAGTTTGCAGAATCAAGAGCGGTGTTAGTAAGAAAAAGAAGAAAAAGCACCCAAAAGATCACTGCATGAAACATCAATGAGCACAGCGAGAAGGTACTAGACAATCTTTAATCTGGGGAAAAAAGACACAAAAACAATGTCTAGAAGGTAAAGCTTGATTAAATTTAACAATAAGTTATTTAAAACAAGCAAATAAAAAGGAATATGTGTGATTAATGAAGCAAAATATTTGATTTCCCGTCTCCCGGGGTCTTTAACTCCTGACATTCCGGGTGAGCTGCTTCAGTGATACCCGTTAGCATGCTCAATTGAGGATTGAGAAGAGCGAATTTGATGCTCTCGTGCTTCTTTCTGATCTTAAAAATCTCTGAGCATGTTTGGATTTCATAAAGGATTTGATATCATATCATAAAATTTAGCTCTTTGGATGATCTGAAGGCAACAGTCCACGGACCGAATCACAGCTGAGCAGCTGCAAACAAAGAGGAATACTAAACAGGGAGTTATTTTGTTATAGAATTATGTTTATTAGGGCATCACAGAGATCAGGTCTTTGGTCTTTTTTGACATTTTTATTGATGACTCCAAAGGCGGATTGAACAAAAGGATGACAGGCATTCACAGAGGTGACATGAAGTTGAAAGGCATCACAAAACGCCAGGGAAACCGGAGAGATAATGCAAAGGAATCTGGATGGATTGGAAACTCAGAGGGAAAAATATCTCAGTGCGATGAATGTCAGAGCTGGGCAGATTGGAAGTCTCGTATCTGCTGATGCCTATAGGCTTTACAGGTGATGCTCATTAAGATCGTGCCATGGGGGGAAAAAGCCTAAAAAGTGCAGTGTATGGGGAGATGCTCCATCTGAAGCCCTAGAGATATGTCATACAACAAGCTGGAAGGAAAAGAGCAGAGAATCCTTTAGCACTTTTGGCAGGAAAGCCATTTAAAAAACAGGACTACCAAGAATCTCCTATAATAAAACTCGATGTATCATTTCCGTTCACTGAGCTAGTGTCATGTCTGCAAACCGCACGAGGCTTTGTCTCCTCAATGCATTAATTTCCATCCAAATGCCCAGGCAGAACCTCTATTAGCAACCTCTGTTGACAGCAGTGGATTATTCAAGGAAGCGTAACTAACTCTCTCTTATTTCTCTCAAATCTACACTCACTCCTCTGCTGGCGGATGAAAATTCACAAGCGAAAATGTCTCTCGTCTTCCCCTTGGTTTAGGTGTTTGGGGCTGGATTTAAGCTTACCTCTCCTTAGGGAGGGCTTCTAGAAAACCCACACAGGGCTTAGGACTCGGAATCTGCTGTGGCGTGTAGGCAGTCTGCAGTTCCTTGAACCCGTCGCCCAGCACCTCTTGGCTGGAGGAAATGGGACTAGGAGAATAGGACATGGCATGATGTAGCATCCCTCCCTTCAAGAGCCTACATCAGCAGCTGAAGAAGAATGTTCTGGAGGAATGGTAGGATGGAGCAGTGCAGCCAAGGAACTGGAGCAAAGAAACCCAACACCAGATTGCCTTAGGTGGACCCAGAGCGTGTGACACTAAGGGTTTTGTACTGGGTGGGAGTGGAAGAATGATCTTTGCCTGTAGGTCCACCCCTCCCTATATGGCATCAGCTGATGTCCCATAGCCTGTGGAGCAACTGTCTGCATGATACCGTTTTTCTGTGGCTGAGAAGCACTTCCCAATTTACCACTCGCCTCGCTCAGCCAAAGCACTAAGTACAGATGTGCATATGGAGCACACCGTGCCATTGCACCTTACTCCATCGCCCTTCACTGCTCCTGAGCGTGGCTTCATCTCTCTGCAAAATAAAGGTCATTATGGTATTGGGCAGGTAGTGAAGGCTTTGATGAAATGCTTTGAAGTACACTATAGAAGTAGACACTGCCCAGGGATTTGGAAAAGGTTTAGTTTGATAAAAAGACTGCATTCTGCTGGCAGGAAGCATGACACAAAGTGGAAATTTTTCCAAGCTGAATTCAAATGAGTTGATTTTTCTGTCAGTGCGTCTTCTAGAGAATGGGTGTGCTGTTCCCTGGGCTGCGTGAGGTTTAATGCTCTAACAAGGTTCATCCTCCCAGTAAGGATCCACTGGGTAGAGCTGCGTTCAGAGTTTAGGACTGAAATTTCAAGGGGCTTGGTTTGAGATGAAGTTTATGGCCCACTGGAAGACAGTGAGATCATCTGGCTCCGGAGAAGTGCTTGCAGGGGTCTTGGTGCTCAGGATTTAGAGGTGCCACAGATTTGGCAGGGGACAGGGGCTGGAATAGAAGACAGGACCACGGTGAATTAGCCTCCTTAGGGAGGATTGTATGCCGTGCCTGGCTCCAAACAGTGCTATTAGACTCCTGCCTTCCTAAACACTACATTCTTTCACAGGTGTTTGGATTGGGGAAAGAAAATGAGGAGAAACAGGGTAAGCTTATGGACCAGACATCTTTCATCTCAACTGCACTAAAGCCATGAGCACCCCCCAGGTGAGGCAGGGTTTGTGGCACTGTGCTGATAACAGCACTGACAGCTCACGTTTAATGCCAGGCAAATTCTTTACAGCCAGCACTTATTTGAAGTGTTTGCTTCCAAAAATCATCAGCTGTATTTGGGGTGATGCTGGAAATATTTTAAACCATGTTTCAGGCAGCAAACCCAAGAGATGGGTAGAAATAGCAGCTCACAAAGGCTGGCTTAAGTGACAATTTGTATAGTGGGAAGCAACATTTATTTAGTTGATTTAAAGGTGCTCTGTAAAAGAAACATATTTTACACCTACTCCTCATGTGTAACAGAGGCTTAAAAATTTAGTTGAAAAAACGTGTTTGTTATTTGAGAACTAGCAAGATATTTTCCCTTTCTGCTTTGCCTCTTAAGCAGAGTGGATAGTAGCTGTGAGGGTGTTTTTTTTAAAGTGATGAGATGCCTGAATCTCCTGAACATCTAGGTTCTTACCCCAGGTGTCTTTCTGATATTTGAATTAAACAGATGATAACACGCAACAGCGAGTTTCCTGCAATTTAAGAAATAATCCTTCCTTTCCTGATTGCTTATCTTTTATCTTTTGACCTAGAAGGTCATAATCCTACTATTTCTCCACTCATCCTTAGAGACCTTCCAGCCAAACAAAGACATGGTTTCTTATTTTTAAAGGAAAAAACAGAGAAATTCCTCTCTGGAAATCCCAGCAAAAGCAACCAAACAAAATCTCCACGAACGAGCCACAGTGTTCAACCCTTTGAGAAAGCAACAAACTGTAGCAAGAGCTCATGGACTTTCCCCTGTCAGAACACCTTTTGGGATGTCTTTCTCCTGGTACCTGTCTTGCCATGGAATAATCTCGGCTCTGGGTCACACCGGGGATTCAGAAGCCTGGCTGCAGATGTTAACAGATGTTTCCCCTCCTTTTCCAGAGAGCGGGTGCCACCTGCATGTCTGGAATCCACTGTCCATTGATTCCTGTAATGAGATGACACAAGGGTTTAGTCTCTCAGCTTCCAGGGAGCTGCTCCACCCACAGAGGTGTCCTGCATTTCAGTCACAACCCCATGCAGCGCTACAGGCTGGGGGAAGAGTAGCAGGAAAGCTGCCCAGCAGAAAATGACCTGGGGATGCTGGTGGACAACCGACTTAACATGGGTCAGCAGTGTGCCCAGGCGGCCAAGAAGCCCAACAGATCCTGGCTTGGTTCAGAAACAGTGTGGCCATCAGGAGTAGGGAAGTGTTTGTGCCTCTGTTGGTGAGGCCGTACCTCAAGTGCTGTGTTCAGGTCTGGGCCACTTCCACCACAGTTCCTTCTAAAAGAAGGACATTGAGGTGCTGGAGCGTGTCCAGAGGAGAGCTACCAAGCTGGTGAGGGGTCATGTGAGGAGAGGCTGAGGAAACTGGGCATGTTTAGTTTGTAGAAGAGGAGGTTGAGGCGAGACCTCATTGCCCTCTACAACCGCTTGGAAGGAGGTTGTAGGGAGGTGGGTGTTGGTCTCTTCTCCCAAGTGAATAACAATGGGGCCAGAGGAAGTGGTCTGAAGTTGCAGCAGGGGAGGTTTAGATTAGATATTAGGAAGAATTACTTTACTGAAAGAGTGGTCAGGCACTTCAGGTCATGCTCTAGTGGCCGAGATTGTAGGGAGTGGGTTGTGTTTTTATGTATGGTTGGACTTGGTGATCTCAGAGGTCTTTTCTAAGAATAGCAATTCTATGATCCTGTATATGAGGCAACTCAAGATCAGTGTCATTCCAGGGGACAGGCTGGTTGCTGGGATGACAGTTACAGGCGTTACTCTGTTAAACCACAATTAAAGTCTGCTGCTGGTTAATGGGGAATGTTTCAGTAGAGCCAGGAGGCAGATTGTCTCACCTCTGCTCCATCGGGTGTTAGGATTCCTGTGAAATATAGGCAGATGTTGGGCCTGGCATGTGGCTCTCAGTAACTAGCTCCTCCATAGCACATTGATGTGGTACATGCTTTCAAGAAGGATCAAGGGTGGTGGTGGGAGAATGCACAGCCTCTCCAAAGGTGAGACGTTTCACCACAGGATGGACAGGGAAGTCACAGAGCAACCCCATAACCTTCAGGCTCACAGAGCAGCTGCACACTCCAAAGTGATGTCTGCCTGACAGTGTGGAGACACCCCAGAGTTGCTTTCAAAGTGGCAATGACCATGATGTGTTAGTTTGGCATCCTGGAAGGGCTCAGGTGGCTTCCCTGCTTCTTATACCTGTGCAGGACTTTTAAGACATGTGCGAGCAGGTACTGATGGGTGAGAAATAATATCACAGCACAGGTGTATCTCCTTTGACCTGAGACTTGTCTCTCCTGTGATGACAAAATAAGTGCCATGTCTATGGCCGATGACAGTTCAGCTGGACTAGGAGATAGTATCAATAGGGGTTAAAATCCAATTTTGTTTTTTTTCACATCCAGGTCGTTGTGATTCTGGATGGAGTCCTGCTGCTTGGCAGTCACTTTAACATCATCAATAAACCTCCAAAGCCATCTGAGGCTGCAAGATTAGGAGCTACCACCCCGATGAGTCTATTGTATGCAGCTGAGATGAAGAAAAACAGTCTGAGGACACAGTCTACACATCATCTTACAATAAAATAATAATTACTGGAATTATTTGTTGGCTTCTTCCAGGTTGCTCTTCAGCAGGCCAGCCAGGACGCACTGCCTGAGTAGGCAGCGAAGCAGCGGGAGGCAAAGCCATAATCGGCTTGTGCGCTCTTTGATTATTGTTATCCAAACTAAACAAAGATTTGTGGTTTACTGGTGTCCTTCCTTCCCCTGTTTGTTTTGGGTTTTTTGGGTTTTTTTTTCAGATTAACTGCTACCCTGCAATGCTGTGTGTATTAGCGATATTGCAGGAACCTGCTCAAGAGATAATCCCTGCACCCCAGCTTAACGATTGCACCAACCCTTTGTTCAGAAGAAATCTGCTGCTTACCACGGGCTCCCATTGCAAGCCTTTTGCAGCAATAAGGGTCTGTAAAAAGCCATAAACGCTTTACGGGGCTATAGGAATAAGAGTCTCACACGATGTGCTAACTAGGAATGGGGGAAGGAGTCGGACTCGTCCATGTATATCTGAGGCTGCTGCTTGCTCTAGATCACTGGGCTCTGATTAGCACTAGGGCTTCAGCCCCCGGACCGCTGGTGATAGATGAGGCACTGCAGTTTTGCTGCGCTGCTGGTGGAGGTTATCTATCGATAGTCACTGGAAGAATGATTAATCCTTGCAATTACCATGCGCTCTCTTGTCTGACATCCAAGCTCAAAGACTCTCTGATGGAGACCCAGTGGCTCCTTGAATTTATATCTCAGCGGGTAGCCGGGGTTTTTAGTTTTGAGACGTCAGAGGTGTGCTTATGTGGCACTGATCCCTTACATGTTAAACTTTTATTTCCTTCCTTACTGGAACCCTGGTCTTTCTCCAGAAAGTGTGTTACTTCTGCAGCAAATCCTCGGGAAGGTGGTTTGCCTCATTTTGTATACATTTCATTTCTCGCACGGAACCACGGATTCATTCCCGCAAATCCAGCTTGCCTAAATCCAACAACTGAGCCAGCTTCAACTCCTTTGCTTATTTCCTCTCTGCACAATTTCTTGCAAATTCTCGCCTACTCTGAGAGCTAAAAATATATCTGGGTGCTGCCTGGAGGCCATCAGAGAGCAGAAAGGGAAGGGCAGCCCGAGCTTCATATGCATTGCTAAGCACGGCATGAAGAGCCCTCCCCGCAAATGGGGATGCTCTCGTAACAGGCACCCATAAATACAGAAATCTGCCATTCCCAGAAGCAACTGCATACAGAAACACTCTCGCTCCTTCTATTTAGCCAGCACCAGACTTTGCTACAGAGAGTGCAATTGCTGGTGAGAGCTCAAACTCGTAATGATACCGAACAGGTGTAAACTGGAGGAACAGCTCTGCGGGGAGAAAAGCCACACCAGCTCCCAGCCCGGCAATCAGCAAAGCCTTCTCCTCCAGCTTCGTGTTTGCATCGGGAGAGAAAAGCAAGCTCTCGTCAGGAAGGAAACCAAACACTTTCTGAAGTTTTCCACCGACTGTGAATTTCCTTTCGGCTTGTCAAACTCTTGTTCTTCTACCAAAGCTCTCGGGAGCACAGGCTCTCGCAGCAACCACTGCTCAGGGGGAGATGAAACCAAGATGTAGTTTTCTCTTTATCCAAGTGGGACTTTGTCCCATATACATGGAAAACGTGACTTGCTAGGTAAAATCTAAGCCCTGCAAATTAGCTCAGATCTGCCCAAAATGACTACTGTGATAAAATGTTTATTATAGAAGGGCTGGTAAACTCCCCTCGTTCTTATTTGTTACTGCTGCGTTGAGAACAAAGCACATGGTGTCATTGAAGAACAGAGTTGCGAAATCCCACATTCCAGACCGAGAAGCAGGAATGATTCCCAAATTAGGCAAATGACATGTGAAATATCAGTAAAACATCTAAGAGGAAAAACATTAAACACACACATACACACAACCCACCCCCCCCAGAAAAACCAAACCAAACCAAACCAAAACCACCCCGAAACCTCATGAAACAAATTATGTTCTCCAAAACGGCCACGTTAATGACTCTTCACCTCAAATACATTTACTCAAAGAGTCCTCAGTGTCTTGAGAATATGGAGCTAGGATTGCAATGTTAATTTAAAATTCGGGAGCAATATTTACATATTATTTATACAGCAACAATCTGCACATATTTCCCTGGATACTGCTGTCTGACACAGATTTTGGATGTCTTGCTCCCCACTTTAATGGCACTTTTAGGGCTGAGACTGTAAAAAAAGCTTCTGAGATTCCCCCTCTCCAAGAGCCTATTTGCTTGTTTAAGTGTTAAGATGAAGAGCAGGCTCAGTGTTATTTGGAAAGCTGTGTCTTTGAATGGCTGGAGTTTATTGCAGGGTTGGAAACCTGGAAGATCCTACTCCATGACCACTGCTGAGATGAGGGCCCTTTTTCCCCTCTGTTATGGTTTTTGGGATTCCTTTCCAGTACGGCATTTCTTGAGGTTGGTTTTGTATTTGCCCTTTTGGGGTAAAATTTCCCTCCTCTGGCTCCAAAGGAAGTTGAGACAGAAGGACAGCTGGGTCAGCTTATGTTGTCTAATGTTAGCAGAGATGGTGGAAGTCCTCAGGAGATACACTACCTCCCACGGCTTTATGCCTTCTTCTCAAGCAAGTTCAGCCATTTTAACATATGAAGGGGAAGAGACAACACTAAATACCTTCTATAGTTCAGAAAAAAAAGAAAAGATCAGATTAGAGCTGGGCTATTATTTTCTAAAGAATCAGTCACTTGAGATTTCTATTGAACAGATGGGAACAGAGCCCAGTCTGGCCTAATTAAAGAAAAAAACTGAATTAAATTGTAACCGAGCAGTTCCTCAGCATCCCGTACAGTGTGGTGGAATATACCATCCCATTGCACTGCAGAATGGAGACACCATGGAAGAAGTCTAGGTCCTCCAGGACACAAATACAACATTTAAGGGCAGCCACAGGAGGAGACAACCCTTTGCCAAAAGAAGCAGCAGTATCTTTGGGTGCTACCCACCCACCCTGAGTTGTCCCCATGAAGGGGACATTCTCTGCAGCTCACTCGGTGAACCACAGGACTAACATGGCAGAGTGCCAGCCAGCGGCTCCATTCCATCTCCTCGCAGGTCACAGGCACAAGCTCAACTCCTCAAAGCAGCACAGGGTTTGACAGAAGTGTCCTTTAAGTCAAGAGGAAGATTCCTCTTCCTTTCAGAGAGCTTCAGAGGTGGCTCAGAGCTCCACTGAAGTATAATCTCAGCACCAGCTTCCTGAAATGCTCTGCAGTTGGGTCACGTCTGCATTTCTCTGACATCTTCACAGAATGACAGAATGATATGGGGTTGGACGGGACCCAGAGCAGGTCCACCTAGAGTAGGTTGCAGAGGAATGTGTCCAGGCGGATTTTGAATGTCTCCAGAGACAGAGACATCTGTCGAGATGCCATCCATCCTCTAGTGACGCAGGGTTCACACAAGAGGTACGGATGATGGGACCCCTCCACTTTGCAGAACTAATTTCCAGGGTCACGCCTCTGCTCCAACACGTGTCTAGACGTCGCTGATCAGAACCTAACCGAACGCATGTAATGCAATAAGAAGCATCCAAAGCATTAGCCACCACCGCAGAGAGGCTGGTTAAACCTAATTATGTTCAGACTCAGGCAGAAGGCAGGATAAATAAGATCCTTAGCAGGCAGGGGACAGAGCAAGGGTACAAATGGAATTAACTGCACTTTGCACATGGGTAACACCTTCCTCTTCTTCCTTCTGCTGTGCTGCTTCTCACCTGAGCACCAAGGATTCCAACAGCATGAGCCTACTTCTTAGGGGGATCAGAAGCAAGCCAGAAGAATCCTGAGCTTTATCATTTCTAGACTGTTTGGAATACGTTTGACACCACACATGCTGGTACAATTGCACCTTGTCAAAGAGAAGAACTCTGTAGTGACAATAAATATTAATTCCCTCTGCTGGCTTTCAGCCTAAATCTTAGTAGACTGAAATATCTGCCGGGGGAACATGAAAAAAAAGCCAAAGTAGTAATAAAAGTCAAACAAAAGTGCCAGATCCAGCATCTACCACTGCCCAGTTTATGCAAGTCAAGTAACAGATGTTTCAGGCTGTGCCTTGCAGAGGAAATTACGCTGCTACGCTCACACAACACAGCAAACCCTGCTGCAAATTTGCAGGCTATTTATTTCAGGAGTAAGTCTGGCTCTATGAAAAAATGGATGTGAAAACAGAACGACTTGGCTTGCAATGCCTACAGTGCCCTTTTGCCAATCCAGCACGGCAGCAGCAGTGCCGAGATCCGATCAGCAATGCCGAGATCAGATCAAAGGCTATAGTGGGAAAACTGCAGGGCCAGCAATGCCTTTTTTTCGTGCTCGAGAAGGATTTTGTGCTGCCCACCCATCCTGTGTCACCCCACGACAAAGTGGTCAGTGCTCGGCTCTGAGCAAGCTTAGTAGCAGTCTTGGAACAACATCTCATCTTGCCCAGGGAACACCAAAGGAACCAACGTAGGGATTGGCGTGGGACATGGTGGCCATGTCCCACATCTAATGTTTGCCCATCACTCCTGTCTAACAGCCGAGCACTAATGGCAAAATCCCAAGTGGATTCACTCAGGATTCCCACATGGGAAGATGTGAATATGAGTTTTTGAGAATGTAGCATGTCTTTGACCAGGTACGTGCCCAGTACCCAGCACCGTGGAGCTCTGATTTCAATACACAAGCAATGGCAAACGGTTGATGTGGATTTGGACACTATGCTCCTTGGAGGCCCCTTGCACCTCTTCCTTCCCCGAGTGGAAAAGCTCTGCAATGCAAGGGCAATGGCAGGGTGTGACCCAGGGAAATCTGGCAGAGCCGAGCCACAGCTGGCAAACATCTCAGAGCAGGCAGGGCCTGCATCGGGGTCAGTGTTTACAAATAATAAATCATGTGAGCAGCGCTCACACCAATGTTTGGGAAAGAGTCTGCATCACCAATTTGACCTCCTGCCCAGCTGGATTTCTTTTTATTTATATTTTTTTTTTCCCCCAAAGAGAAATAAACTGGGGCCCCATGTTGGAAACTGGGACGCTACACAAAAGTAAGCAACGCAATAAAGCTGGAACAACAACCAATTCAGGCCATCTAGGGGGCCCTTCTGCACATTGTCCACGTCAAAATTTCCCCATCCCAAAGAGCTTCCTGCAGGAAAACACAGGATGCTTTCATTCCCCAGTGGGTGGCATTGGACACGGCACCCCCCCAGTTGGCTGGGGCAGCCGATGAGCTGCTTGTTATTTCCCCACCACCTTTCCAATGGGACACTGCCAGAAGGAATACACCTCTGCGACCTTTTCTTCACAGTTTAGTCACGCAATCCTACAGGGAGGGATCCTGCCATGCCAACCCCTAAGTACTGGGTTTAACGGAAGGAAATCAGCTGGCTCTTCTTTCCCTCCTTTCCCTGATTCACTGGGGTTTTGGTGGCAACACCACCCTGCCCTCAGGCAGCTCTTTCCGAGGGTCCAAGCTCAGGCGAACACAAAACACGGCCAGCTGGACACGGCACCTCTGGGCAGTATCCTGGTGCGGGATGCCTGGTTTATTCTCCCAGCCTGGCCAGGCGGATGGCCCTGCTCCACACGCCCGGGATGGTTCGCAGAGCTGTGGCCGCCATTTCCATGAATCTTACGACCTTTAGGATTTTGGAGATGCGAAATAGCAGTAAAGAAATTAACCCACAACCCCAGCCCTGGCAGCCGGTGGAATGGCGAAACAATGGCACATTTCATCTAGAAATGGGTGGTGTGAGCAGCCGCGTTGCGGTGGCCCCGCAGCATTGGGAGGCCAGTGGCGTGCTTGGTGGCCGCTTGGCCACTGTGCGTGGGGGGCTGATGCTGCCCGTTGTCACTACAAGCTGTCGTTTACCGACCAGGAAACGCCTTTGGCCCCGGCAGGACCCTGAGGAGCCCGGGCTGACCGTCGGGGAGGCGGAGGAGGCGCACAAGGCCGCGATACCGGCCGCCCCCCCATCACCGGCGGGCCCGGCGGCGGGAGGCGGTGCCTCTCGGGGNNNCCCCGGCAGGTGCCGGGCCAAGGCCGCGGGGCTCCGCTGGCACCCGGCCGAGGAGCTGGGAGGTCGGGGGTCGGGTGGGCAGAGATTCCCCACCGGAGGGGCGGGAGGCCCGGGCGATGTGGAGCTTCTCGCCTTTTGATAATGGTCTTTTAAAGCCCAGCTTCCAGCATGGTGTGTGTAAATGCCTCATGAAACAGCTGGGGAGCCATATGGGTGGTACCGGCTTCATAAAGCTGTGTCTTCCCCCGCTTTCACAGAAAACCAGGGCAGGGGCTGGGGTTTAGGTGCCTTTTTTTCAGGTGTGGGGTAGATGGGTCCCTGCTCGGTGATGGCTGGGGCTGAACCGCGAGGTGGGAAATGCCACCTGAATGCATGAAAATAGGTGGGGTGGTTTTTTGGTGTGAGGATGGTGGGTCCCTGGGGTCGGTTACCAGGGAGGTTGTGGGGTCTCCATCCCTGGAGATGCCCAAAGGGATGGCTGGCTCTGGGTGGCCCTGCTTGATCTCAAGAGGTCTCTGAGTGGTGTGCACCATGGGATAATGGAGATGCCACCACTGTAGCAGCACCTGCTGGGTAAAAAAGACAAATCTTTCCTTTTAATGGGTTTTATGAAGATAGGCTAGAGGAGGATAGGTTATAACCAAAAGTTGAGGTTGGTTTAGACCACAGCCCAGATTTAACTGGAAATGTGGTGTGTTACCAAACTTCCCGATGTTTTGGCGGGAAAGGTTGCTGATGCTCCCAGTACAGAAGGGAAGATGCTTCCAGTCACTCATGGAGCCGGGAGAAGTGCTGATGAGCAGCAGGAAGCTGGGCAGGGGTTTACATCTGCTTGGTGCTCATATCTCCTCCATCTATTGTGGCATAACCAGTGCGAGCCAGTTCATTTGCTGCCCTTCACGCTTCTGAAGTGGGTTGGTGCTGGCGCATGCTTGAGTTATCCAGGCAGCCCTTGAAACTGGTGTAATGCCGCCTGCTGTGAGGGACACGAGCAAATTAAACTCAGTCCCTTTAGAATGCCGGTTTTCCTCTTGGCTGGTTGCCAGAGCAGAAGAAAAGCAAGTGTTAAAGCTCCATTTGGCACTGTTAGTGTTAATTATTATTTCTCTGAGTAGTGGCGAGAGTCCCCATGGTGCACTCAAGGCTGTCCTTGTCTCATGCAGTCTATGAATAAAGAGTTGTGTGTTTGTGCCCAGTTTTGCCAGGGAAGATTGCAAACTTGCTGTAGTTTAACAGTTGCCTGACTTCTGGTAGTAAGTAAGGATGCCGGATTGCAGAGCAGCTGGTACTTGGTGGCAGGGAAGGAGGTGTGTGCCACGTCTCGGGTGACAGAAGTAGTTGAACAAGTGGAGTTGGTGAATTCTTCCTTGTTCTGTCTTCAAGCAGCTCCTTTGTATTTGCATGATGGCTGCAGCTGAATGCTCTACTTCTCCTGCTTCTGAATTAATTCCGTGTGGAAAGGGCAGCGTTCACAACAGCAGGATTATAAAGTGTGGTCTTAAGGACTGAAATGATAAGAACTGATGTTTTCTAAAAGAATTGACATCTAACTAAATTCTTCTTATGTGTTGCAGCAGCTGGCAAAAGAATGCAAATGAATTTGCTTGTTAAAGTGAGATGGTTCGAAAGAACTCAGTAAAATACTGATTTACATTCTTTTTAAAATCAATATAACTACTTTGCTGCTGTATAAAGTTTTCATGGATGAATGCAACAAAATTGGTAGTAGGTATATGAGCAAGAATTAGAAGGCTATAACTAAGTGCAGAATGAAAATCTTAAGTTTGTACTCCCAGTTCCCTTTGATCTGGGAGGGTTTATTTTCTCTGCCTCAGCTTCTTCTGGGTATAAAGCGAGACCTTGTGTCAAGGAGACCTGGCGTAAAGCTGAGCATTTCTAGCCAAAGAAAGCAAATGGATAGCCTCTAAAGACCTTTCCCTGTGCCACAGTCAGAAAGCTCAGGTCCAGGTTGAAGTCACCTTGGGAATGATGGATTAATTCTCCCGTGCCGAAGTTGTCGTTATGCAACCGGTTAGAGTTAATGCATCATTAAAGATATATTAAATAAATGGGTCCATCTGGGATGTCTTGTGTATCTTTAAGAGAACGACTGCAAGGAAAATGAAGTTTTTGGCTTCTGAGTAAATTTCTTTATCTGACAGAGCATTTGTTTGTAAACAGTTATCCCAGCTGCAAATGAGACCAGAATGCCAACAGGTATGTTTGTGCAGTGCTGCACTTGTAGCTGACAACATAGATGGGAGGAAATTCTGTTGTAGAAGAGATAAGGGATTTACCCTCAATAAATGTAAAGCTTTTCTCCATCAGAATAAGAGCTTTGTTCATGCTTAGTCAAAAACATTGCGAGTTTTTTTCTGAAGTGTCATGGATTCCTATTAAAGAGATTTTGCTGGAATTCAATCGTTGATTAAACCTTCACTGTGAAATTGCTCTGGGTTGCTGGAAGTAAATTATCATTTTAGATATGGATTGTGGAGATGAAATGAACTAGTGAGTAGCCAGATAGTCTTGTCACAGCCATTGGATTTATTTTGTTGTACGTTTTGGGGTTTTTTTATACATCTCATTTCTATGTATTTTTAGATATCTATTATTTTCTGAGTTTTGTTCAAGCAGGGGTAGATACATTTCTCCAACTTTTCAGCTCTGTTTTTAAGGCAATGCTCAGAGATTCTTCATTCCTTTTGGGAATGTTATGCTCTGAATCCATCTGATGGTCCTGTGATTCAGAATGTGGTATTACCCAAAGTGGTCTCAATTTCCTTTCTCTCTGTGGCTACTAGGGACTATGGAGGTCAGCCAAGACTTTGCTGCTTGGCTACATGTGTAAAGGCCTAATTTGCTCTAGTTTTTTTAATTTTTTTATTTTTTGGCAAGCTCATTTCTGGGCTTGCTTTCTTTCCTATACCCCCGGGCATTGCGTGTTCCCAACCCAAAACCATTTCCAGGGCAGACCAAACTTCATGTTATTCTCAGTCAGATAGTTGGGTAAGTTGCATTACCAAGAAATGCATCGTCTTGCAACAGCTCGTGAACAGTTCATGTGGCTGAATTCACTCTTTGGTCTGTGTTTTTGATTTTTGCCTCTCTACCCCCACGTTCTGCCTTATTTCTCTCTCCTGATGCAGCTCAGTTCATTTCATTGCAATGCAATTCTTGGGATCATTTCCCAGGAAACGTGATTTTTCTGATGGGGCTATCTGGGTTGGTAGACCAGCTGAAAGCAACCCGAAGCTTTAGTTGCAAAAAACCTGTGCAGTACGTGTTTGCTACGTGCCTTGACCTGTCCCCAGATGAACAGAGCCCAGGCTGGAAAAGGCTGCTCTTTATCTTGATTTTTAGAGGGAAGCTACCTGCTTATGTTGTAACTCGTGGCTTTGTTACGTTGCTGCTTGTTCAGTTCTAATTTCTTCCTCAAATACCACTTTAAGCTTAGTTTTCCAGTAACTGCAAAACTGGTATAAAATATTGAAATTGAGAGAGGTTTGAGTGTAGGATACAGGCCCCGTTGTTCTGTAGGCAATAGCTCCGGGCCATCCAAGGCTTAACCCTGAAAAGTTTGACTGATTTTAAATTAATTGTATTATAACCAGTTAGAGTATTCAAGCAACGACACGAGCTCTGCCAGGAATAGGAAAGAAAACCTCACCATTAAAATGACCTTAGGTGGAGAAGAGAACCCCAACAGAGAACCCAACCCCAAAACGTATATTTGTGACCTACATTGAAAGCTAAATTTAAGCTGGGAGTAGTTTAGTTAAGACAACTGAGAATGACAGATGGGACACTAGTGCTGGGTCTCAGAGGCCCCTTCTTTGGGAAGACTTGGTTGTCTTGATGCGAGTATTACAACAAAGTAGTGGAAGGGAGGGAGAAGCACTGTCCCATGCTGTCCTGGGCTCTTTAGAGCTCTGATGGGAATGGTCACAACAGAATGCTGTTTCTTCTCATAGGATTTGCTGTCTTGAAGAGCATAAAAGTTTCTGTAGCTCTGCCCTATAAACCAGGGATACTTCTCAGATGGTATTGGTCTGTGCTATAATGTTTGGAGGTAGAGCCTGGCACTGGTACTGACCACCAGATGCGAGTGGCTCTATTTTAATTGCTTAAAGACATTGCTGCTTCATTGAACCACAACAATATCCCATTTAGGTGTTCAGAAGCTATTCCCAGCAGCAGTCTCCGGGCCATCCCTCCTATTAATGTGCAGTTAAACAAGAAGACGCTTCTGCTCTTTGTGGCCACATATATTCCATCTTAAGGACTTGGTTAGAAAATGCAGTGCCTTCAGAGTGCTACAGCAAGATCTAGATCCAGAAAATGTGAGGACTTAGCTCCATGGTTTAACTTTGTTAGATACGACAACGTCCAGACAGATCAACAGTAATGGAATATTACAGATTTAATTCATCAGCTGATAATAAAACTGGAGTTTCCCCAGGTTTATATTCCATAAGATTTTTTTTTAACAGCCAAGAGACTGTTAATGGCAAATAAACCAATCCCAATTCCATTCCTGATATAACAATATTGCCGTTCAAGGAGGAAGGTGGTTGCTGGCTTAATTAACCTTCTAATAAACATTGCTAAAAAGGGATGGGGGTTGGTTTCTTTAATTTTTTCCAGGTCTCCTCCCTCTGCATCTCTTGGCAGGAAGTGTTAATGCTAGATTAGAAATACAGAGACCTCTCTCTCTGGGTCAAGAAAAGCATTATCTTTGAATATGAGGCTTGTTGACTAAAATAGATTAGAGGCGTAAATAATATAGTGAACTAGTGAGTTGACTTGAGCGTTTACTCCGCCACATGATGCCTCGGAAAGGAGGATGAAGCACTGCACATGACTGGTGCTTGATCAAAACAGCCCCCGGTCAAAACACAGAGACACAAAGTCAGCGTTCTGCTCCAGCCCCTCTCTCTGTGTCGACCCTCCCGACACTGCACGGTGTGGTAGAAGGGAAGGTGTCCATCTGAAGGAACCGATCTCGGCGTGGTGCTGCAGGCACTCGAGCCCGAGGGCAGCACCAGTGTACAAACACCACTGCTGCCAAACAGCTCAAGAGGAACTGGAAACAGGCCCCCACCTTCTAAAAGTTACTCTAAATCTTCTCTCAGTTAAGCACTGTGCTCACTGCATCTGCCTTCTGCCAACACCAGTGAGTTTGTTTTGGTGGGAGCAGCACTGGGTCTAAAGTGAAAGGTTAATATCCCTGGCGGCAGTTAAATGGGCTTTTTTTTCTTCATCGTGATGATGCAGTGCAAGACCTGAAGCTGCTCCTTCCAATTACGAGGGGTGGCTGAAGTCAGAGAGTAGAAGCAATGTGATTATTTATTTATTTATCTATTTATCTATCTATTTATCTATCTATTTATTTATTTATTTCTAAATGGAAGACAGTTTTCTATGCTGAAATACCCAATACTGCTTCTGCCCTGGTTAAACAAGTCCTATGAGGAGAAGCTGAGGGAACTGGGCATGTTTAGTTTGGAGAAGAGGAGGTGAAGGGAGACCTCATTGTCCCTCTACAACCACCTGAAAGGAGATTGTAGGGAGGTGGGTGTTGGCCTCTTCTCCCAAGTGAATAACGATGGGGCCAGAGGAAGCGGTCTGAAGTTGTGGGAGGGGAGGTTTAGATTAGGTATCAGTAAGAATTACTTTACTGAAAGAGCGGTCAGGCACTGGAACAGTCTGCCCAGGGAGGAGGGTGAGTCACCATCCCTGGAGGTATTTAAGAAACAAGTAGATGTGGCACTTCAGGGCATGCTGTAGTGGCTGAGACTGTAGGGTTTTCTGTGTGTCCATGGTTGGACTTGGTGATCTCAGAGGTCTTTTCCTCCAGGACGATTCTGTGATTCTTGTAAACCACTCGGAGAATATCTCAGCTTGTTGTTGTACAAAGGGCATACTCTGCTGGCCACAGCTTCCAGCACAATTCTTTTTTGTTTTAAAAAAAAAAAAAAACCACACAAAATGAACACAGCTGGAAAGGAGACCCTGTCTTTGCCCACGAGGGCTCACCTCTCCTGGTCCTGTCCAGGAGGTCTCCAAAGTTCAGGAAACACTTGCATTCTCTAGTTCCTGCCCTGTGCTGACTCTGTTCTCTATCTGCAAACAAAAGATCCTGCCTGGTCCCACCCTCTGGATAAAGTGCTTTTTCTTTTGTGTTGTCACTGGTAGTTACTGGGATCCTGCTGAGGTTTGGGAGTTTTAATGTGCAATGGTTTCCTGGTGGCTGGCTTGTTTTACGTGCATGTGGGGATGCTCCCAAGGCTTTCCTTTTAA
Source organism: Jacana jacana (assembly GCA_013400555.1). NCBI lineage: Eukaryota > Metazoa > Chordata > Aves > Charadriiformes > Jacanidae > Jacana > Jacana jacana. Next base: position 651,498 of record VZTM01026022.1, on the reverse strand, counting down.
CTGAGCTTGGGTGGCTCTTCTAGTATATATGAAGCCTATGGGAATCATTCAAATGAGCAAGTGTCAGAAAATGGACCACTGAAAAGTGCAGATTATTGACAAATTAGCTAGGTAATCTCATTAGAATTAATAGAGGATGAAGAGGCAAGGAAAGACCCTTTTCCCTGCCAATGGCAAACAACCGATTGTAGTGGCTTAGCCAAAACCCAGCAGCAAAACGGGCTTTCTCACTTTTCTAATTGAGCACTGTGGTTAAGGGGAGGTTGTGGAGGATTAATAGATCGCTGTGCAGTGAGTTCTGCTCTAGGTCCTCTTTAAAGTGTAGCCAAAATAAACTAATTAATGGCTGGAGGGTAAAGGGTTCTGGTTTCCCACTTCTAAAAACACCTATTCTGCAGTAATTGCTTCAAACACTCCAAAATTAACTGTTGCAAGATGAACTCTGTAGAATAAGTTATGTTTTCTAAGGGAGGGAAGGAGAGAGGATATCTCCCAATAAAGTGGGCCTGCTACAGAGGTAGGGTCTTAAATGAGAAAACCTCTGGAAACCCCCTGTGGACTGTACATGAAAGGCAAAGAGGTAAGTGAGGCTGTGCATGGTTTGTTCTGACAGGTAGACATAGGTTAGGTTTGGTTTGTGTTTAGGCTTCACAGCATGAGTAAATGCTTCTTGTAAAAGCAATGCATTACTTGTAAGATGAGACCTCCCTGCATCACTTTGCTGCTAGGTCTTGGCTGAGAAGCAGAATAATACAGAGAAGTGTTTTCAAAAGGATTTTCAAGTGTTTGGGTTGACTCCTACTGTATTGGATATAAAATTGGTTGTTTCAACAACAGCAGTAATAGAACAAACCACCCTGTGCTCTACGTGACACAGCGGCAGAGATTGCTGTGAAGATTAGACGACAGGAGACTTCTTTCTTCTCACTCCTGATGCGACCTTAGCATTCAGTGCGGGGAGGAAATGAGAACTGCTCCATCCCAAGGGCTGGGACCTGTTTGTTCAGTCTTGGACAACTGCCCAAAAGCAGTGCTCGGCAGAGGCACTGAGAATTCCACGTGTGAGCTGGTCACTGGTTTAAGCTTCCTTTGCTTTTAGCCTGGGGCGGACCATTGCGGTGGAGATGCAAGCACAGGGCTTGAGCCCCAGGCTGGCTCCCTGATGCTCACACCTCGGTTCTTGCTGCTCGTGTAACTCTTTGAAAGGTTGCCTTCCTGATGTGAAAATGGGAGGGTTGAATCCAACAGACCTTCCCTGATGTGCCAGGGCAAGATTTCTTGACGGTGGAAGTGCACTCATGAGCTGCTGTCTGCTCGGAGCAGTAGTTGTGAGTACCAAAATTTAGGGGCTGCTTATTTGTGCCTGCACCCCTTCCCTTTCCATGCTTGGCAGTTGCCAATTTTGTTTTGGAAGAGGGGAAGAGGAAAATTCTGCAGCTTAACCAAAGCCATCCATTTTTTAATCCCTGAAGGCTAGCCGTATGCATCAGCCCCTTCGTTAATGTATAATCACAAACTGGATTCATGCATGACCAGTGTGACCCTCCTAATATGCCTGAAAGGCGTGGGTGAAATAAAAAGGTCCTGCACAATTCAAGCTAGAGGCAGAAAATTAGTTGAAAAGCCATGCCCAATCGTTTGTTAATTGAAAGTAAGTATAGAAAATAAATCTCTCAAAACTGTGGGACGTGCAGGCGCTTGAGCATCTCCAAAGGAAAGCAAGGCTGGCGTCTGTAGGAGGAGAGGAGTTACCTTAAAATGATAGTTGCTAATTTTTCATAGCACTTACAGTGTAGAGTGTGAAAAGTCTCAGACAAGACTCAAGGTTGTTGCTCTGGGAGTCCTGAACTTGGCCTGACGGCAAGAAAAGAGAGCAGGCTGTTTGTACCCAAACATCACCACCCCTTTGCTCCTTATAATCCTTATAATCCTACCTGGAATATTCCCCTGTCTCAGCAGGGTTTAACCTGGGCTTTCCAATTCTAAAACTAAACCCTTGGCTGCTTCAGCAGATTAAGCCCATGTCTCACTTATTAAGCGTGGCAGCAGGAGGACACAGTGGGCTGTGGCGCTCGTATGGCTGCCCGCGGTGCCTGAGGATCTCTGGTTTGTCAGCAACCGAAAGACTGACGTTGATCTGGATTGCAGCTGACAAGAAACTGCTCTACACTGATAGGGACAAACGGTGGCCTTGGAAAGACAGTGAGAGGGGATGCAGGCTGGCTCCACAGCCTTTACATCTGGGGAGGCCTGAATTACACAGGGCAGTGGTTCAGTGTTGGTGGGAACAGCTTCAGCCTCTCCAAGGAATACAGTATAACGACCATCCTTCTCTTCCCATTTTTGTGTTTCAGGTCTGGCAAGAGGATTAAGAAGACCAGGAAGTATGACATAATCACCACTCCAGCTGAGCGGGTAGAAATGGCTCCTCTGAACGAAGAAGACGATGAGGACGAAGACTCAACAGTGTTTGATGTGAAATACAGGTACTGCTGCGAGCCCGTCTGGTTAGGTTTGATCACTGAGGTCTTATTAGTGAAGACAACTTTTTTCCTCTGCTGTGCCAGCTTGGCAGGGGATGAGGCAGTCACAATCTCCCTTTCACTTTGTGTAAGCACAGTCACTGTCTGTTACAGCCCCTCCGCCTGTTCTCAGCACACGTTACTCTGTACTCTCCTGCTCTTGTAATAACCCCAGTGCTACCCCTAGGGCTGCCTGCCCTCCTCTTTGCTCGGCGGAGCAGCACGATGGGATACACGTGCCCCAGATAGCTAACAAGGTTTAACAGACTGAACCTCCCCTCTTGGGCAGCTGTTCCTGTGCACTCTCGGTGCCTCCACACATGCTGGATGGAGGGCTGTGGATCAAGGGCTACTTTCCCAGGTGCTGCTATTGCCGTGAGCGTGGGAGGGAAGGGATAGTGAATCTCCACCAGTCTCTGGGTTTGTACTAGAGTGCTCTTGTGAGGTTCTGTGACAGAGAGGACTGTGGTCCCTTGCTGATGTTGTTAGCAGTTATCCCTTAGCAACAATCTTGTCTTAAAAGTATTTCCCTCTTTGAAAAAGCTTTGTGACAACCCAAAACTTATTGTGCCTGTTCTGGGCCTGAGATTTATAGCAACCACTCAGCACATGAAGATGATGTGCATTGATTTACGGCATCAGGATATCTGCATCTCTTATTTTTATTTGCATCAAGCTATCCACAGCATTTGAGTTGCATTCTCATCCAAATAAGGCCTACTCTAAAATCTGTCTCACTTTGGCTGAAATAAGCTCTCCTAATTATAAAACCACAGATCTTGACAACTCCTAACTGGAGATTTTACAGACTTTACTCATGTTGCCCGGGTCCTAATGTTGGAAAGGGGGAACAATACATTTGCTCTAAGCACATGTGTGCCAGCATCTCAACACATACCACCACATGCTCTGCTGGCTGTTTTCAAAATAACTGTGTTATTTCTGTATAAAAGTCAAGCAGTAGTTTGACCCATGAAACAATGAAGGGTGTGAGTTGTGCCTTCATGTGTAAATAATTACTTCTTGAATTAGGCAAGGACTGACAGGAGTCTTCTGACTGTTGCCATTCTCTGTGGTTGCCCTGTGTTTGTTCTAGTAATTTCAGCTTGCTTCAGTTTTTACTTTTGGACTGAGACTGAGCTTTGTTAAACTCAGAGTGCAGAGATCTGTCTCACCATGGCCTACTTTAACAGTCCGTGTCTCCTGCCCCTCTTCCTCTTAACTGAGTACTTTCTCTGTGAACTTTTGGAAGCAAGACCCAGAGGGGTTTTCCAAAGAGTAAGAACAGAAGATTCACCATCATGGCAATGCTTCAGGATAAGATGTCTAATAATAAAATACTAGATGAACAAAGAAGAGAGCTTGCTGGAAACCATCTGACTCATGAGAGCTGTAGTTGTGTTATCTGATGTTGCTTCCCTGGAGCACACACTGTGCTGATGCTTTCACAAAAGGTATTTGGTCTTCTTGGCTTCCTCTGCAGTACAAATGGCTCTTCACCTTGTGTGATGCTCTGTTCAGAGACCGTAGGGGTTTTTGGTTCTTAGCCAGCTAGCCCTCTTCAGTTGTGGGAATCATTCCTTTCTGCCACAGTGCAACAGTTATTAAATTCCACATTTTCTCAAGTCCATGCTGTTTCAGACATACATTTGTTTAGCTCAAACAGAGCTGCCTCAGTTTAAAGGGGGAGATCATCTTACAGACAAGCCCTGAGCAGTACTGATTTGGGGAAAGCTTCTTTGAGGATACATTTGCTGTGAAAGGTGTTAAGCTCTCTTTGTCCTGTGTGAAGCTCAGAGACTGCATTGCCAAACAGTTCCTATTCTCCCGTCCCAAATAAAACCACTTCTTTGCAAATGTGAATTGCTGAGTTTGACCACTGACATCCCCATTAGACCAGTCAGGAGGTTCTTCATAGATGTTTGTGTTCAGATAGGAAGAGAGGGCTACAGCTGCAGAAAGGGCACCTCAGACATGCCTGCAGTAAGTCGGTGAACTTCTTGCAGTTCTTCTGCTGAGATTCCTTCCTCAGTGTCCCTCTGCCTCCAGAACTGGCATTCAGGAAATAGTTGCCTTGTGCCATGTAAGGCTTTCATTGTTTTTTGCAGCTGGGTGCAGATTCCAGGAAAACAGAGCCAGGGAAAGGAAACTTTATCCTTCTCTGTAGTTAATGGGAAGTTATAAACACCTGCAGGTAGCCACAGGACTGGAGAGACAGAGTTTGGATATTCATCAAGTGCCTACAGTCTTAAAAGAGCCTTTGTTAATTTCTAAGTCAGGAAAACTACTTCCCCTCTCCATTATCTCCACCCCCCTCTCCCCCCCCCAAATTGTGTAGATGCATGTGAACTTGCAGAGGTATTGCTGGGGATGGTCTGTAAGGAACGGGGTGACATTGCTCTCTCAGCTTGTTGGCCAACTGAAGCAATGTGTTAGGAGTTGCAGCAACCTGGAAGCAGTTGCAGTGGGGACACGGGAGTGACAGGTGTCTCCTGGTGAGCACTAGAATGAGTGGGCTAGAATATTCCACGCTCTTTCTTTTGTTTATTTTTTAATTCAAATGAAGGTGCATCCTTGCCAGCCATCAGTACCAGTTGTGGTGGCCATTTGGATTTATTCAAGCAGCCTCCCAGTGGTGGTGCTTGCTTGGCTTGTGACATGACAGAATTCTGGCTGGCTGTGCTACCAAGCCTTGGCAAGGGGATTCTGACCAGGTGCTGCTTTGGTGACTGCACCAGGGTTGCTTTCTGAAAGGCTGATCCACTGGTGCAGTGCTGTGGCTGACAAGAACCATTATGTGGAGTTCCTTGATTCTTTATTTCTGTGTGACACCCACTGGCACTGAAAGATACGCCCATGGGCTGGACTGGCCATCGGTCAGTGATATAACATGGGTGCTGCCATAGCTACATCAGGAACCAACTTTCTACAGCCATTTAAACCTACAATTTCAGTCTCCTTGGCTCCTGAATATCACATTGGAATTAGCTGGAATCTTTTGTCCTGATGGTTTCTGATTTAAAGGCTGTGAAACCATGGGAAAAATGATCCATTCCCCATAAAGTGATGATTTGCAGTGGCGTTTGCTCAGTGCTTTCCACTAGAAAGGCACCAAAAATGTTTGTAAAATACAGGTTTCTGGGAAAACATGAGAATACAGTGAAAAGGGAACCGTTTTTCCACAGAGCAATGCAGTAGGGACACGTTAATTGTGATGGACTAGAAGCATTATTCGATTCAAGTGTTACTTACGTATACTGTAAGACAGTCCTGTGCTTTCGGGTCTCTAGGGTTACACCAAGGAGAATTCTGAAGAGCTGGCTGGAGTGCCATGACATTAGGTATCTCCTATGCATGATACTAAGTTCATTACCCCAGTATTAACCTATACTGCCTGATACACAGGTCATAAATAGAGTCCTGCTTCGGGTTTGTAGCGCAAGTCTTTGCTGAGGAGTATGAGGCTAGGCTCTGGGCTAGTTTGTTTGAGGTCCCCTCCCAACTTTGAAAGATCTGCATTGGTGTCTGGGGGAGAAATTGAGATTCTGTGCCGTCTCCCCCACGTAATGCAAACAGCACTCTAATTAAAAGGCAGTTGGTGTCTAGCAGCAACAGGGGAGAAGCGACATATACCTCTGCCATTGTTCTCATGCAGTTAATTTTCTCTCCTTTAATGCTTTGCCCTTGTGTGTATTTGTTTCCAGTCTTACACGTGACATCAAAGCACAGCAGACTCTGTAAGTTGGACTGTTGGATGAAGGTTGTTACTTTCTTTTTTCTTTTTTTTAAACCTTTTTTTTTTTTTTTTTCAGGAGGCTTTAAGGTTTTGGGCTTCTGGTAGATCCCACCCCTGACTTCCCTTGGGCTGTGGAGCAATGGGAAATAACCACCTTCCTCCCATAAAGCAGGCTAATGAGATGACTTCAAAACCTTAACCAAATGGGCTCCTTTCTGTGGATGCAAAAGCCACCCACTGCCTGCCTCTGACAAACACAGAGCCGGGCATGGGCCAGATTAGATACCCCCTTTGCTGTCTCATTTCAGTGGCAGGGAAGCACTTCTGTGGATGGCTTCTCTAATCCTGCAAGCACAATTTCCACGTGACAAGAGGCTGAAAGTGTAGATCAAAGATTGTCACAGAGCAAAGGTGCCAAATGGCTTCGACATTAACACCTCCTTGAAAAGCTTTGTGGAAATCATGTTTTAATATGGAGGGTGGGGGGGTTTGTGTGTATTTGCTCTGGTGTTGAAAGAGGTGTTTGGATAAAAAGTTCGAGAATTGTTCTGAAGTTATCACAGAGCTACAGAAAAAAGGCAAACTGAACGTGGGAGGGGTGTTTGTTTCTTCATTGCCAGTTCAATCCCTGCTGTCAAAGGCCAAAAGGTATCCCTGTCCAATTGATTTTTTTTTTTGACAATATGAACTCTATTCATCATCATTTTCCAGATGTCAGATATTTTTTTTTATATTTTATGATGGGATTACACTTGCTGCACAGCTTGGAAAATGAGTTAGTGGGAAGCTAAATCCCATTGTCCAAGCATACTCTTTCTCATCCCATTAAGAGATCTTGATTTTAAGGTTTCCCTGTCCTCTTTTGCCGTGTTAGCACTTTCTTTCAAGAAGGCAGGAGAAAGTTGTGCAGGTTTCACGATCTACTTGATGGGGTAGGTCACTGATTGGTCACACAGTTGGCGCTGGGTGATACTTGAGAGAAAAGACTGAGGAAAAGTAGGTTACGGGCAAATGTCCCCAACAAACTGGTGCTAGCGGCTGTCCCCTGTCACAGAGCACTTTGCTTGTTTCATGTAAGAAGAGAAAAGAGATTAAAACAGCTGCAAACCCCCCAGTTTCTGAAAAGGTAAATAAAATTGTTAGCTTATTAGCGCTAGCGTAGCTCATTGGGGGATTTGTTGTCAGCTTCAATAGAAAACTGAAAACAAGTACTGAATAAATCCTGTGGCGCCTTGCACATGAAAGGCTTTCAAAGCACTTCAGTAATCTGGGATATCAGCAGTGTCTTCTCTCCCTGCTGACTTGCAGCTGGTGGAGGCAGAGCCTTCTGCTCTGGCCGTGCTTGCCCAGCCCAGCTGGGTGAATTTCACAACCGTCCCAGCAGAGCGTTTCCAGTCCAGGGTGATACGTGAGACCCTGGAGTTGAGGAAGAACTTGGAATTGAAATGCCAGAGCTGGAACTGCCCTAACTCTGATGTCAGGCTTCTAAATAAATCCTGGAAAAAAAAGCCTCAAGTTTATCTTGGGGTGGACTGAAGCCCCCATCCTTCCTCTTGGCTGAGTGAAATTCCTCAGTTTGTTTTCCACACGGATTGTCAGTTTTCCTCCTAACAGCAGTAGCACCAGCAGAACACAGAAGCATTTTAGGAATGCGTCTTCCAAAGTGCTCTTGAAAGCAGAAAGATTTATGTGTAAGGAGTGGTGGCAGGCAGAGGGAAGAGGAACATTTATTCCACCATTGTGGGACTGAAGGGCTTTTGAGAGCCTGCTGGAGGTTTTAGAGGAGAGATGCACTGCGTGTAAAGGCTGGATTTGGGATTCGTCCCCTTTTCAGGCTCCGATAGCATTGAACTCTGTGGAAACATCTTCATCACAGTTGCAAGACTCAGCCTTTGATGTGCCTGAGTCTTTTGGGAGTCTGTAAAATACCAGAGTTACATACACTATTGCTGTCTTCTCTTTGAGTAGGGCCTTTCCAGATCTCAACTGTGTGTGCAGCTCTGAATGGGGCCTGCTATTGTCTGCTGGTTACAGCAAGGTGTTGACTCTCAAGGGAGCAGCTTTAATGGATTTTTTTATTATTTTTTTTTTTGCCAGTGAAAGCCTCAGGCCACTCTGGATGATGTTAGGTGAATTGTGCTGGGGTTTGTAGCAGCTTAATATATATATATAATTTATTTATTTTATTTTCCAGCAGGCAGCAGCGACAAGTTGTGTGTAAATGCAGGGGTATCATTTATCCTCATCTGAAGGGGGTGCAAATCACTAACACAATCGGTTGCTTACTATAAATACAACAAATTGCCAAAGCTTTGGTGCTGCTGGTAAGGATTTCCCATGGGTCCACAGCAAGGCAGGAAAGAGATGATGAAAAAGCAATTTTAGTTTGGGTTTTGAAGGCCAGGTTCTTTCCTTGTGTGGCTGCAACAGTTGCTGCAGAGCCCACTGTGTTTTGCTGCCTCGTTCAGTCAATTATACACCGGCGGTGCAGTCCTACAGGAGGGCTCTCACCTCCTTCATGGAGTGTAGCAAGTTCCTATTAAGAATTTTTTATTTGAACCCTGAAGCAGCTAAAGCAGTAGGGAGTCGGGAGGAGAATCCACAGCAAGGAGGGCGGTCAATGTGTGTTGGTGTCCACTGGTGTGGACACAAATAAAAGCTGTGAGGTCCCAAATGCTGTTACACGTGCAGTGAAATCACAACCCGCTCCTTTCTCTGCTCTGCACACGGGCTGGGCAGAGGATCTTTGAGTGCCTGGGTTTTGTATGAGGTACCTCTGGTTTTTACTTCACTTGGTGTAGCTTCTCCTGGCATGTTGTTAACATCACATCGCTGTCCAGTGTCACCATGGAAATCGGTTGCTGGAGAGAACTGATGGCAATCACAGTGAATAATGATACCTTTTGCTTTGTGGCTTGTTTTTTTTTTTTTTTCCCACTTCACACATGGGCTCTCATCTCTGCCTGTGAGCTATTTAATTGCAAATCTACAGCTGTACTAATTCTTCCTGCTTTCCAGGTAAAGCAGCTCCTCGAAGCGTTGGTACCCTGCAAGATGTCATTCTGCTGTTGAGGGACCTGCTGAAGCCATAACTGTGAAAAGAGGAGGCTTTCATCTCTGCAGCGTTCTGACCAAACCGAGCCTCATCTCCTCCGGGTGCTGTCTGTACAGCAGGCTATGGATCTTCTGACCAAAACGTCGCCATTTGGCTCCCTGGTTTCCAAACTGCTGTATTGGAATGACCAGAGTTCCTCCTTGCCAACTCAGCTCTATCCTGCTTTAGGAGGGCTGCAGTGTCACTAAAGCATGAGAAGAAGCAGCCCTATGTACCAACTTGTAGCTCATCACGGTCTAAATAAGTTTTGAAGAAGAAAAGGAAGATTGAACCAAGCTGTCCCAAGGACTACTTCTTTGCTAAAATCTTAATTCAGTGCTTCAGTCACTGTTTAACTCTGGTCATTGTTAAACAGATCATGTGTTTAATAGAAAAAAGAAAGGTGTATTATTTGGGACTTACAGAGGCAACTTAGGACTTTAGTTGGTAGAAATGTAAGCCATGCTGAAATGCCATGCTGTCTTTGGTGTAGGCTTTTTGTGGGAGGGGGTGAGAGGTGGAGTCATGTAGAAAATATTCTTGACTTGCTACTGAATTTTTTTGTTTGTTTGTTTGAAAAAAAACCCAACAATTGCACTAAGCTTTCGTGATGACATTCTCATTGTCCCAAGGAGCTCTGATCAGACCAACTTGAATAAATGAGACCACAGGGAAATAGGAAGAATCAGGCATGCCCTAAACTACAACAATCTTGAATTAAAGAAGATATATTTTTGTAATTTTCTGCCCTTCCACAGGGAGTAAAAAACAGTGTTTTGTACTGTCCTGTGCTTACTGTAACTTGTCTACAATTCATCTATATTACCTTTTTTCTAAGCAAAATAAGGCCTCATGTGGAATGATTAGATTGCAGAAAGAACACCTCTTATTTTCATGGAAGCTTCATGTCAGTGATTTTAATCTGTACCAAACTGGAAGTTTTTCCCCACCGCCTGCTTGACAAATCCCCTTTGACTCCAGGACGTGTCTTTAACCGTCGCTGCCTGCCGTGCTTTGTGCTGTGGAGGTCAGAGCTGTGGGACCAGACGGCGAGGATTAGATTACTGCCTCTGGATGGATTGGGTTTAGGAGACCACAAGCTTGTACGCTTTCCAGGCCATGGTTAGAAAGGGCAAACCTAACTGGTTTAGTTTCTTTACTTTGTGGTTTTTCTGCTGAAGTAACCACAGATGCAGTTCAGACTTCACTTTGACTTTCTCTTTTACTTGCAACCCTTAAGACCTTTTATGGTGGGTTTTTAAGCTGGCTGGAACCTTGCTTTTCTTGGGGGTAATGCGTGTTTTCCTGTTCCTCAGGATTGTCCCACTGTTTGCTTGACTGTTTACCAGTCCCTGCAGCTACAGCCCCTCAAGGAGGCTGCAGAGTGTCTGGCAAAACACTGTCCTTGCAGCGAGCTGCCAGTTTTGGGGTTTGTTTGGGGTTTTTTTTTGCCTTTTCTTTTGGAAGGCCAATTGGGATTTGAGACTTGCTGAGAACACTGAGCTGCTTTGTCATGATACCACAACCGAGGGCAGTTCTGCATTGTTCCCCAGGGCCCTGCAGTCAGTGAGAGGAGGTGAAGGGGAATTTTTAAAGATTTTTTTTTTTTCTTTTTTCTTTCTTCTCCAGCAGCATTGAGCTTTCCTCAAAACAGCTCCCATGTTGCAGCTCGCTTTCTCTCGCCGTGACTCGGCAGAAGCTTTGCCAGCAGCCCCCTCAGCCCGGGTGGAAGAATCCCCCAGCAGACTGTTGTGTTAAGATTAGCCAGCGAGGCAATATAAAAACGCTGTGTTGTTTTTATTCACGGAGTGGAGTCATTCCCTATCACTGTTACCAAGCAATATTTAAAGGGTTTGCTGCGAGGTGAGGATGGGCTCGAGCAGGTTGTGTTCTTGGTGGGAATTGCAGGGACCAATAAGCTGGATGATGCTCTGGGTTGAGATAAGACCTGGGGCTTTTTCCCCGCTGAGGTAAAACACGTTTCAGACTTAGGCTGGTTGATTCTGAAGGAAATATTGTGTGTTTTCAGGACCAAAGTACTTTGAAGACGGGGAATTGGACTTAGGCAGACCAAGTCCTTTTGAAGTCAGAGAAGTGGTGATGCTGAGAGGAGAGAGAGAGGTTAAAAGCTTCTGTTTGCGTTTGCAGAAGGAGGCAACGGTGTGAGGTGGTTGCTCTGGCTGCGCAGACACCATGGCAACGTGGTCATGCCCACTCTTCCACCAAACTCATTAAACTGAGCATTGGGCATGCTGGAAGGAAGAGTGGTGGAGGGGGAACGAAGCCTTCTGTGTGCACAAAAGAAAGGAGAGACCAAGTTACGTAGGAGAGGGATGAGAGGTAAAGGTGGATAAAGGACACTTCTCCTTTCCAAGGGCAAGTCAGTCCTTGAAATCCAGACTTCCACCAACTTCAGGTCACTTGCTGAGTTGGGCTGGCAAAAGCTGGCCGCTTTCCTTGCTTGGGGGTAAAAGTTCCTACTGTTTCCATAATGTGGCTAAGCATCAATGGCAGACAGGGACCAGGTATGTAAGACGTTGAAGATGGAGGTGCCCAGCTGCTGTTGGGATGCTCTGGCTCCTCGGGGAAGGTCCCAAACTGTGTGCCATAAGCTAAGAAGTGCTTATGGGGAAGCAGCAGCTGCTTGGTGGAAATAAAAAGCCAACCTCACCAGTTGCTCGTGGTCTTGGAAGTAATCAGAATGCTTTGTTTGATCCGTGGTTGCTGTTGCAAATGTGAGGCAATGTTTACCTCTACAGAAGTTGCTGTATGTGATTTAAAGTGTCTGGTTAAATATTCCATAGCTATATTTAGTTAAGATTTTAAGGGCACTTGATGTGACTCATCTAATAGTATATATATGAATATTTTTTTAATGGTAGGAATTAGTTTAAAAGATAGTTTTATAATTTGGACTGTTTGGTTCAGGTAGTTCTAGGAGTTTGTTGGAGAAGAAATAGCCATTAACCACTACATGAATGTTTTACCTTAACGTTCTGTGTATCTTACACTGCAGATTTAATCTCATTGTGACTGTAATGTGTCTTAGTGTCTGCTGCTATTTTGTGTTGCGTAGTCCAACTTGCTTTGTTCAAGAGCAATTTTAAATGCCTATTTTTCTGTTACAGAAAACAAAAAGAGAAACGTTATTAGAGATGTCTGCCTGTGACTTGCTCATTGCTCACGAAATCCACTGACTGATAGCAGAGTCAAACGGAGCAAGGAAATTGGAGGTTTTCCTATTTGTGTGCTGGGGGAGGGGGAAGCCCTGCACAGGGTTGCAGCATCTTTGCTCCAAACCGAGCCCTATCACTGGAGGTTACATTTGAGGTTGCTGTGCCGTGCTTGCCTGCAGAATTAAGGCAGAGGTGCACAGAGAGCTTTGTATTTGGGTTTGGGGGGCGTCTCTTTTTTGCCTTTCCCCCTGTAAGATGACTGCAAATGCTTGTTTAGCACACTAACTTTTGCTGTCCTGGTGCTTATCTTAAGCTCTCAAACTAACTTCTAGAGCTCTGCAAGCACTAATGAAGCTGGAACAGATGAGCACTAATACATTTGAATGTTTTGTCCATAACCATTCCCTCTACTTCACTGTACGTGGTATGATCTCTGCAGGGTGACAGACAATGGTTTTCATGACAGTTTTTTCCTTCTGTTAAATGAGTTTCTGCTGCTGCAGTTTCTGTGTGAGGAGTTACCAGGACTGTGTGTTTTGTTTTCTGCAATTGCTTGAACTTTGTTTAAAAAAATGTTTGAGAGAATTTGTCATTGTGACCAAAGCTTCCTTTTAAGAAAAAACTGGTAAGACTAGTGTGAATGGACTTCTGATGTTTCAGCAGAAACTGCCATCATTAAACATGTTCTTGAAATCCCCCTTGTCTTGTGTGTTATGTTTAGGGAAGGAATGGGAAAGGGGCTCTTGAAGTTTGGTGAATTTGGGAACCTTGTGATCCCTCCTTGGAGCCCACAAGCTGCAGATTTGTTGCCCCAGGCTCCAAGCCCAGTTGAGTGAACCAAGCCACATCCCCTCCCAGGGTGGCCAGGCCACACCAGAGCGGTTGAGCAGACTTCCTTCCACTTCAGTCTTGCTTGACCAAGTTCCCTGTCTCTGAAGCAATTTTGCCTTGTGGCCTTCAGGGCATGGTTAGATGAAGTGCTAGAGATAAGGACCAGGACAATCTGAGGCTCACTTGTTTGGTTGGTTCTCATTTTAGCAGTGCTCTGAAGGCTGTTTCTCTCTTGCACTACTTTTTACATGGATTGTAGACACTCTTAGACCCTGGAGGAGCTACAGGATGGACTGATCTAGTAACCCATACATGAATCTGCCCCTCTTTTCTTCCAGGTGATTGCTCCTGCCTTGATGTCTTCATCTCTCCAGTAATTCAGTCTTGTAGAGAGAATGCAGCTACTATCCAGCCAAAGCCTTTTAAATGATGTTCGGTCAGTAAAGTAAATCTCAACCTGTTTCAAAATACTTATCAAAATGCAATGGGACCACAAGGCAGCTGTTGTGCCACAAAGCTAGTTTATGTAGGAAGTCTGAGACCCATCATGGTGAGACCCAATTCAACCCAACATGGAGCTGTGGCTAAACGGGACAGGCCTCTCCCCATAGCACAGGTTGCCCAAGTGAAGATGTCATGGCTGCAGTCCCTGGGTGCACTTACCTTTGTTGATGAGATCTCAAGTGGAAGATGAACAAATGATCAAAAATCTGGTGTAAATTATTAGCTAATTAAGAGCTGGAAAGCTAGAGCTTGATGAAGCTGTTTGCAGCTGGGGCTCTGGGCAGAGAGGGCAAGGCTCAGTTTTTAGCCCTTTCTGAATTTTGACAGCAAGCACGACGATACTACCAAGTTTTTGCACAACAAAGACTCTCAGACAAGTCTTCAGATACTTTTTTTTTAAAAATTGATCCTATTAAATGATTATTTCTACAATATCTAATGAGTTCTGCACTGGCCAGAGTATGGCATGACTTCCCCTCTCACCTGTACGTGGCTGTTGCCACCTTCCTACACCTGCTGCTCTGACTTGCAAGGTCGTGCACGATTGTGAGGTTAAATGGACAGGTAAATAAATCTAAGACATTTTTAACTCTGGAGAAGGGAGGAGGTGCCTTTCTTGTGTCGCTTAATGTCAGTGATCTTTGGATGCCTTGATACTGATAACTGCAAAATTGTCAGTGATGTTTGGCAAGTGGGGTCAGAGAGGTGTTAGCTTCTCCCAGATGATTGGGATTACGCTTGACAACGAGCTCTATTAAGAGCATGCATCAGGAATGGCTCTAATTGCTTAAGACCAAGTAGTCTGTGACCAAGCTGCACAAAAACATCATTGAAGGTAGTTTATCTCCCTATCAGCTGGCAATTAGCAATTTGTATGAGACCAGAACCTCTTCTACCTTCCTCTGGTTTCGATTAGGCATCTTCTTCTCAGAGCTCAGCCAACTAAGCTGCCACTTGGCTGCTCTAGTGCCTGCTTGCTCATAGCACGTTAAATGAGCTGAATACAATTCAAAACAGCACTTCTATCTTGTGAAAATCAACTCTTCAGTTCAAGAAAGCCGTATGGAAGGGGTGGCCATTGCTTTTAAAGCTAAGCAGGAAAGGATTGTACAAATCCAGATGCAGTTCTTGATGGCTTATGAGGCATAAAGCTGGTTTCCAGGCTTTTCACTCCCCTCCTGCTGGTTTCTCATAAGCCTCTTTGTTCAATTGCATCTTTCCATGTTGAGGGACTCCTCCCAGCTCCAAGGGGAGAACCTGCCTAGGCTGTGGGTGGACAAAGCAGGGGGAGGCAGGTCCCGAGAGGTTTGAATGGCTGCTTTGCAGACTCAACCAGTGTGTTCAGTCTCTGTTTTGGAAGAGATTGCAATCTTAAATGCCAGCCTTCAAAGGCTGCCAGCCCTGGCTTGAGGACACACTTCTTGTTGTTGCCCATCACTGCCCACCCCATCCCTCCCACCGATCTGCATGCGAAGCAAAGACTAGAAATTCTTGACCAGGGTTTGTGCAGATGGGGGACTGATGGCTTGAAAGATGAGGAGGAACAAAGATTAGATGACCTACTGTGCCATTTCAACCAGCTTGATTTATTTTAAGGCTTTTCTACAAAGGGTGACACATAATCTACTTAAAGCTCTTCCTGACTACTCTGGGATTCTTCCACTGGCC
Organism: Jacana jacana; assembly: GCA_013400555.1. Lineage (NCBI taxonomy): Eukaryota > Metazoa > Chordata > Aves > Charadriiformes > Jacanidae > Jacana > Jacana jacana. The sequence goes on along the minus strand of VZTM01026022.1, from coordinate 635,967 downwards.
CTTTCTGAGTACTTTAATCTAATGCCCATGTTAGTGTTCTGGCCTAGCAACAGTTCAGCAAGAGATACCTGCTCAGGACCTTTACCAGTTCCAAAACCCAAATGAGCCAGTTTGGCCACCTTCTCCAAGCAGCGTTAGGCAGCACAGAGTTCTCCCACCCTCAGGGACTCCTCTGCCAAGTCTAAAAGCCAGTGAAATAACTGTGGCAGCACTCCCACTTACACACAGACTGGCGAGCCACTCACTCTGTGCTATGGGATCACAGAAGCCAAACTCTCTCCTCCTCCAGACTTAATGGCCCTGCTCACATTAAATCCTCAGCTGGGAGCTTCAGGGCTGCATTTCTTACCAGGTGACAAGTATTTTTTGCTGCCCTGACTCTCTTAGAGGAGACAGGAGAGGACCAGGCTTGATGTGGCTGATTCCTCATCTGCTCTGATGCCAGCCCAGAATAATCACTGCGCTGTTGCTGAGCAAAAAACTAAAATAATTAAATAAAACACTTCAAATCATTGTCAGTTCCTTGAGACTTCTCTTATAAAGCCTTTGCCTCCCCCCCATCAGGTATTGCCCCCCCTGCCATGAGTTTACAGACTGCCTCTGCCCTGACACAAACGTGTTTACCTGAAGAGAAGCTCTTCTTCAGAGACTTTTCCTTTCCTCCTGCCCTCAATTCATAAAGGTTTAAGCTCAGGTCAAGAACATTTGACATTTCCCCACTTCATTTCTGCCTGCCTGTCAGCAGAGTTGGCTCAGCAGCTCCTTTTGGGCAGTGTCTGGAATTACCCAGCTCTCTCTCTCTCCCTCTCCTTGTGTAAGGACCCCTGCAGCTCAGATCCTGGTGGCATCAAGATGCTTCTCAGGTAAGCAGAAAAAAACCAGCCTATCTAGGCAATTTCTCCTCTTTCTTCTCCTTGATCTGATAATTTTGTTTGTAGAGTTGGACCAGTTCCTCTTGTTGACAGTGAAGCAATGCTGTCAGTGAACACCACCCAGCTTCCTCTGATATTCCTCCCACCACCTTCCCAGTTACCTTACTCTCATCCCCAGTTGTGGTTTACCACAGATGGGCGATGCCCTTGTAGATAAAGCTATGGCAAAGGAGAAATAAGGCTGTTTCTTTTTGAGAAATGAGAAATATTGCTATAACAACCTGACAGGGATGGGTCTTGCCACAAAAGCAGGCATTGGCTAGAGGATCCTCAGGACCCACTGTTTCCCAAGACTGACTCAGTGACACAAACCTACCAGCTAATAAAAGCCGTGTGCCCAGCCTGTACAGCAGCAATCATAGAATGGCTCAGCTTGGAAGGGACCTTAAAGATCATAGAGTTCCAGCACCCCTGCCATTGGCAGGGTCACCTCCCACTACACCGGGTTGCTCACAGCCCCATCAGTGAATATCTGTCCCCCAGCAGATGTTCACCATGTGATGCTCCAGCTCTAACCCGGTCCCTAAAACCACCACAGGCTTGGGTACAGCAGGTAGGGGATGTGGAGGCTGTGCTACACTCTAAGTGGAAACACTCAGAGGTGACATTCACCATGGTCCCTGCACCCCAATGAGCACAGCCCCAAGTCATCACTCACTTCTCTTGCATGGTCATGGACCACCCTTTGGCCGGGATCTCTTGGGAACCAGCAAACTTCAGTATGACTTAATTCAAAGTTCCAGTCTGAGCTCCTGTTGCTAAGACTCAGGTCTATTTAAGCGGCATTAGCATTCCTGAAGCTCACTAAGCTTAAATAAAACAATAATACCTCTCAGGATATGTGCAGACAGGGCGAGGTTTTTGCTGAAGAGCTGCTATTTAATGAGCTGTTCAAACGAACAACTTACTCTTGTGCCTCTGTGTATACGTAGTATTTTTTTAAATCACATATTTGCAGCACGTTGTTTGCTACTGTTCAAGGAAACAAATGATTTGCTTTTAACATAATCACTATCAGAAGTAAGTTATTCAGCTTTCACTGCTTAGAAGTTAAAATGGGAATCTAAATTTCTTTCTGGTTTCTTCCTCTTTTTTATAATAGATATACAAGCTGCAGGGCACACTTTTATGCTCCTGTAGCCAAGATTTTGTAGAATTGACTAATAATCTATTTTGCATATTTATAAACACTTTATTATTTATTAATGGAGCATTTCTGGAGTAAATTTATAATCCTGCCATGTGATCTCAGCCTTTCAGAGAAAAATGGTTGCTCATGTCAAAGAGCTGGAAATTAGAGCTGGCGTAACAAAGAAATGAGGGAGAAGCTCTCATTAGCGTTAAAGCAAACAGGCAGGAGCCTTTAGCAGGAATGAAGACACGCACATGAGGCGGCTCAAAGCCCCCCCTCATTAGATGTCAAACACAGAGCACAGCACTCAAGGTATATCGTTTCCCTGCTCTGCTGTGGGTATAAACCACAAGGACATAGAGCAGCCCTAGAGCCACGTGAGAGCACTGATCCAACACACCCTGTGCCCGCTCTCCAAGTTGCCATCATCGCACTCGGCCGCTCCACCTCCAGGTGTTTTTAGCTTCAGGAGCTTTGAAAAAAGTGCTGATGCCCTCCTTGGTGGACCAGGTACAAGTCTGCCATCACCTCCCCACATTCCACCCCACTAACGGTGGAAGTCAAAGGTCACTCACCCGATGCCGCTATCAAAGCTGGATTTGTCTACCCAGAGCATTACCAAACCACTCAGAGATGGTTTGCAGGAGCAAACAAACATATGCACATATATGGTTTCTGATACCACCATTGCTTCACCTAAAGATCAAACTAAAACACCTATCAGGCACTCAGAAAAAAACCTCTGATTTAATTTTTCTACCTCACCTGTCTATAGGAAGCTCCTGAAGATACATCCCTGTTGAAAGTGCCAAGCTCCTCCGGTGTCCCCAAGCTCTTTGGTAATGAATCATCTTCCAACCACCTTCTGCCACTTGCAGTGATTGCTCACCTTGTGCCCTTTATAATTTTCTGGTCTTGATTGCTCACCTTGTGCCCTTTATAATTTTCCGGTCTTGAAACCTTCCCCCCACTTCCCTATCTCATCAAGTAACCCAATGCCTGCCAGGTGCCTTCCTTGCTAAAGATACTCCTCCCGCCCCTGTCCTCATTTGTCAGCCCCAGGTGGAGGTGGAAACCTAATGAAGAAGGTGTAAGGCTACAGATCCAAAACCAGAGTTGGCAGCTTGTGTAAAGATGTAGTTGTGGACTGAAGGTTCCTGAGATAGGGTTATCTAGGTCACATCCCCAGGATGCTGAAGGTATCCTAGTGCTTGCCCTGAGGCACTGGTGGAACATGCTGTTTTTGGAAGCCACATGTCCAGAACTTCACAACACATGTGGCTTCAGTGGTGTTGCATGCATTTCCTAGCCCTAAAAGATGCTTTCTCCTGGCTGCTTCCAGCCATAAAATGAATGAGGCTCACTACCCTGTGCCAGGGCAACGTTATTCAGGCATTGCACTCTGTGGCTGGGCTTGGCATCACCACCCGCTGCAGGGCCGGCTGGCTTTCTGCAAACCTGAGCTTCCAGCTCATGCCAACCTGTGCAGCCTGAACCAAGGGAAAGACCTTGCAGAGCTCCATCTCTTAACCAGGTCCTTCCCAGGTTGGACAGGACGCAACCATCCTACACGGGGGGCTGCAAAACCTAAAGCTCCAAGAAACCTCAGGTCAAAAGCCCAGGAACTGCATCCGTTTCTTTCTGATCCGGAGCTGGGAATCAGGGAGTGTGTAAGAAGGTCTCTCTTGGTAAGGGTGAGGTGATTAATGAGTCTGGCTCATAAAAGCTTGGCCAGAGAACTGAGGAGACCTGCTGGGCTCTTCAGCAGCAGAACAGGCAGCCAGGTGGAAGGTGGGTCTCCTCCTGGCACCGGAGAGCTGCTGTGCAATTTGCCCTGCGCCGGAGGCATCAAGGGGCTGCTGCTGTTATGGGGCAAAAGCCTCTGGAAGGTGAAGTTTTCTGCGTGCATTTTCATCTTATTTTTCTAAGAGGAGCTCAGAGTTTTCTTTGATTTGAATTTCAGAGGAAGCCGGGCAAACCGGCTGCTCCTCGCCTCCTGACAGGGAGCAGGTGGGGAAGAACAGGAGCAGAGGAGAGAAGGTGAGCAGAGCGGCAGTTTGGCAGCGTACCCAAGTGTAGCAGCACGTCATTTATGCCGTTTAATTGTTCCCTGCAACTTGAATAATGTGGAAGGCATTAGTAATAATAGCAGCTTCATTATGTTGCTGTTTTGATGTGCTGTCTAAAAAGCTGAAATCTGAGGAAGGACATTAAGAACCCAGCATTTTAGGCACCCTTTGGCATTTTGTTTTTTCGGCAGAACCTGAAAATACTTCAATGAGGCCTATTAAGGCCTAATAGCAATGTGTGCAAACAAAGGAAACCTGTGTGCAGCGTACAAATAACGAGGTGGGGTTAGTCGGTGGTTGTGGTGCTGCAGTGATGGGGCTTGGCACCCCATGTCTTTGACCCTCCCAGAAATGCATGAGCTGCTAGGTCAAAGACTAAGAACCCCTGCTAGGAGGCACCTTAATTTAGCACAGAGCAAACCATGTGCTATTGGTTTAGAAGCCTTGTTGGGTTGGAGGTGGGAGGATACGGGGGACACGGTGTGGCTTGAAGAGCTGGGGGAAGAATCTGTTCTTGCTGCCTTGGCTGTTGTGGAGGTCAGCTCAGCCCCCATTGCCACATGTTTAACGTGGGCAATACCTTAAATCTTCTCACTCAATGGATTCATCTCTCTCTTCATCACGTCCTGCTGGCTGGCTCTCGTCAGTGGGGTGTCTGGAAATGCGTTGTGGCACCTCTGAGCACCCCGGGGGTGTGTCACAGCTTGGTGTCATTCGGCCTGCATTAGGCTTCGGTGAAGCGCGTACTGACCACGAGTGAAGGAAGGAGGAAGGTTTTCCTGCCAAACATGTCAGTGCTGCCGAGAGAGTGGAGAGATAAATGTGGATTTTATGTGCTGCCAGTTCCCCACTGACGAGCCCTTATTTTGTCTCAGTCCAGACGTGTTGTTTTGCTTTTTTGACTTTTGCCCTCCCAGCGGTAAATAGGCAGAAGGATGGATCCTCCTCCCACCACCACTGACACAAGTGTGGAGTTATTGCACTGCTTGCAAGAATATGGATGCCTCATGTATACCAGACAGGCTGATTTTCTTTTCACCCCCGTGCACAGAAGGGAGACGGGCTAAAGAGAGGTTTTCACGGGGCTGGGGATGGTGGAGAGGTGGTTGCATGGAAGATGTTCATGTGAGATGCTGGGGTTTGTCACAGCTCAGGCTCCTTTTCTTCCTGAGGAGGTCTGCAGCCTGCAATGTTTACACCGTCGGAGGGTGTTTGCCATCACTGCTGCGATGAGTTTTCCTGACGCTTCCCAGGAAGCATGGGCTCACTGAGAAGGAAAAACTCAGTGCAGCAGCAGCCTGGGGCGATAGGAGGTGAGAAAATCCTCTTGCACACAAGGCAAGAGGCTAAGCTGAGATTTCACAGTTTGCTGAGACACGGGCTTTGCTATGACCCACATTTGTACGTGATTTATTATGGGACCAAACGTAAACAAGACATGATGGAAGAGCTGGGGAAGGGCAGGAGTGGTGAGTGGCTCCCGGGGAAGCTCCGGAGGCTGCGCTGGTCGGAGCTGGGCTCTTGGCGCTGGGATCAGTGATGCACCGAGTGTGCTGGTCCTAAATCAAACTGAGGTGCCTGACCTGCTTCTTGTCAGCTGATAACAAGATGAAATCAGTGACAAATTCAGTGCTCTCTGGGCAGCCTCCGAAAGCTGCTGATGGGAAAAACAGAAGAAGAGCATCAGTGGTGATATCTCCAACACACCTGAATCTTGAAATAAATCATCCAGGAGAGAGTTGGGGCTATTTGTGTTCCTCCAGCTCTTTAAACTATGCTGTGTCCCTGATGCCAGGCTATCCTACATCTAGATACATGCCTTGGGTGAATGTCATTCTCTTTCCAGATGTCTCTGTGTCACTCAAAGGCCACCAAGCACATCTAGGTGACCTGGGTGGCTGCTGTTAGCTTGTACATGACTTCTTCAGGGTATGTGGGCACAAGGAATGATGGTTTTTCTAGACCCTGTCCCCAGAACATACAAGGGCACCCCCTTTTCTCTTTTCCTCCTCGCCCCATTCCTCTTCCTTCAGATTAATTTATCTCTTCCTTCTTGTGTCCCTTATGGAAGGGGGTACTTATCAATAGTCTAACACCATTTTAAACACTTAAGACTTGAGGGAATGCCCACAAGTTGCACCAGGGGAGATTTAGATTAGATGTCAGAAAAAACCTTCTCTCCCAAAGAGTGGTCAGGCACTGGGATGGCCTGCCCAGGGAGGTGGTGGAGTCACCATCCCTGGCGGTGTTCAAGAAGCGTCTGGATGAGGTGCTACAAGACATGATTTAGTAGCTTAGTGGGTAGTGTTGGTGATAGGAGGACGGTTGGACTAGATCTTGTAGGTCCTTTCCAACCTTGTGTTTCTATGATTCTATGATTCCATCCCCCCAAATCTGGGGAATGTAGCAGGCATGAGGGCTTTTCCTTTTTCCCTGTGTATGAAATCCAGTCAGTATTACTCATATTTTCTCAAGACAAAAGATATTCTTTGTGTTGAGGTGACATGATGGATGGAGTGAAGATGAGATCTGAAGGGATCGGTGAAGATGGCACTTTGGTAAAAGATGGATGAAACATACAAAGAATTCCTTTAGTCACAAAAAGCGCCTGCCAGGTTTTTTTTATCTCCTCTACATGATGGAAGAAGAAACCTGGAGCGAAAACTTGCCTCCAGACGAGCCAACAGCAGGAGTGCCACTGATGGCAGCCAAGCCAGGACATCACTGCTGGAGCTGCCACAGCTGCAATCTGCCCATGCCTCTACCAGGGGCTACCATGGGGTGGGTGCACCTTTGTTTTCTCCTGCCAGCCCCATTAGAAAACCGGGAAGAATGATAGAATGCCTTTTGTTATCCATCCTTCTCCTGCAAGGCAAAAATACTCATAGTCTTGTGTGAGCAGAGACCTTTACAGAGAGACCTAGGTTTGCTGTTGGCTTGGGCCACAGCAGCCATGTTGGATCACACTGCAGCCATGTGTGATCCAGGCGGCATCTGCACGGTCACAGCTTCCCTTCTTGGACACCTGGGCCAAACAGGGCATTCATGTGTGTGTTCCAGACTCCACCTGAAACTAGGAAACATCAGCACTGGCAAAAGGGGCTTACTTGGAGCTGTGAATGTAGGTCACGCTGAAGATCAGTGACCTACATTTCCCAGGCTTGAAATCGCAAAAGAAAGTAAGAGTCGTGGGAGCCCTGCCACCATCCTGCTGCTTTCCCTGGGGTGGGAGAAACCAGCCCCAAAGGTCCAGAATAGTGGGAGAGATGGCCTATTTTAGGGAAAATTGAGATGCTCTAGACTGGCTTGGAAATACAGTTTGTGAGACAACATTGTGTTCACACTGAAAGGGCTGTCGGCACCCTGGAGTGGCTGTCGTGTAAGGAACCAAGGGTGCCTGGTGTGCCAGTGGGAGATGCACATCACCCTTCCAGCAACAGTCGAGGCTTACTGCTCTGCAAAATGTTAAATCACTTGCCCTAGCTCAAGCAGGCCATTTTTCAGGATCCCCCTCTAGGGAGCATGAACCAGTGAGTCCCGCTCCCCTCTTTTACTCACAGCTCTGTTTCTCTTCCACCTCTTCCCTCCAGACCCACGTTCTGCACTCCTGATGCTCCTGCCCCTCCTCAGACTCTCAAGAACCCCGTAGTTTGAAAGGATTTGAAAAGATCCAAAATTAAGCTTATTTGGTGTTGATTGGTACTTCATTGTGTTTCATACAAGGTTGTTTCCTAATTAATATGTGTGCCTTAGCAGACACCTGTTTGCACACTCCTCTACACACCCTGCCATCTGCAAGGTCTTCTAGTTAGGGTTTTGAAAATGAAAACTGAGCATGGACTCAGGTTCAGGAGCTGGAGCTACAGAAAACCCCACCCTTTGAAGCCACATGAGGCTCAGAGGAGGATCACGGTCTTCTGCAGAGGCCATCAGTGCGGAATCCAGAGCTGCCGTGCCTGGTCCAAACGCATCCTCCGGGGTGTGTGTTTGATGTTGGAGAGATGGAGCACGCTGGACTTCAGGTTGGGTGGGAGGTCAAGAGCCAGAGCACAGAGTTTCTTGGCAGGTTTGGGCAATTAGCAGCCCTTTTTGAATCCCCAGCAGCCTGCGTGCTGCTATGTCTGTGTCACCTGTGTATTCTCATTGGTCTTTTTTAGCATTTGCAGTTGCTAAAGCCTTTGCGGGGGATGAAGTGTTAGATACCCTTTTCACCTGCCTTGACGTTAACTGAAGAATTATTAGTATAATAAACATTTTGCCTTGTTTTTTTTTTCAAGCCTCGGGGTAGAATGTTTTGTGGAATTTGACTGCTGATCCAGCCCGTGTGGCTTTTGTCAAAATCCTAAATACTGAACTCTCCGCTTGCCTCCCTTCTGACATCATTAATGATAATAATCATCCCCCCACAGCTGCTAATCCTCTTTGCAGAACGCTTTGCCAAGTGCCGGTCGGCAGAGTCTCCTCTGCCCTGCGTATTCTGCAGTCATTTATATCAATTCAGCACGACCATGGAAACGACCTGGTGGGACTTTAAACTGCTGTAAATGACCACAGAAGATGGAGGCCAGTGGAGATGGGCACATGCTGATCAGGGGTGGCTCAGACAGCGATGGAAGTCCGGTTGGCTCGGAGTTGGAGCATTGCTGCTGTCCTTCAGCCACGTCTCACTGCAAAGGACAACACACGGCGGAAAGGCCACGCATCTCATGCAAGAAAAATCATGGCAGAAGACTCTTGCCAGAGCAAGGATCTCTCCTTCGTCTTGCCTCAAAGATTCAGACACCCCAACTTTCTTGTATTTTAAACACTGGCAAGGTTTAGCCTGGTTGCTGTGTTAGAAACACCCCCAAGCAAACAGAACCTGCAGGTGATTAGCCTGACCCCCTGCCTGAGACACCGATTTATTTTTTACATCTATCTTCTCTTGATGTGCAGGTGTTAAGTCTCAGCTCATTTCATGTTCCTCTTTAAAACCATCTCTGAAGAGATGGGCCCCCTCAGACTAATACTAAAGTTATGATTGCAGGGTCTCTGGCCAGCCTTTGCGATGGGCACAGATTAATCAAGCACCAGTTACGGTGCGGATTCAACCTCATGAGAGAATGGCAGGACCTCAAATGCCCCCTTGTGTAACAGGAAGCTTTTATTTAACATTCTCCAGCAATCTGTCTCCAAGAGCTTTAACAAGGTGGGCTACTGTTTCTCTCCTCCGTCAGGAAATGAAAAGCTGCAGCAGAGATACTAAATTATCTCCTCAAGTTCACACATTTTAAGGCCTGCCTAGTACCAACCAGGAAAAAAAAATGCCATTAAATATACCTCTGATAAAATTTTCGATTCTGTGTGCTTGAAGTTTTCCATGGGAACGACATGATTTTTACAGCTGTCCTTGACTGAGAAAAAACAAATCGCATCACGTCAAGATGATCCAACCTGCAAATTTCAGGCCCATTTGTCTAACCCAGAGGTGTCTCATGGACCCCGCAGCCCCACAGGGAAACGTTGCGGTTAGCAAAGGAGGAACAGGGCATGTTATTTCCAAACTGTGTTGCCAGTGGGGGCATCTCAGCAACATGAGTGAATGTCAGATGGGCTGAAAGCTTTTCAGCCTTTCTAAATCCTCATGTGTGTGCCTTTGGTTAGTTTTCTCTCCGGTGAAAATTGTCTTCATTCCTCAATCCCAGCTGTGACACTGCACTGGGAAAGCTCTTCTGCCTGGTGGGTAGGTTGGCATTAAAGCTGGAGAGGAATGGAGCCCACTGTTTTGCCTGCTGAAAGGGTCCCTCCTTCCTGCAGCAAGCCTGTGCTCTTAAAAAAAAAGTAAAGTTGTGTCTTGCCTCAAAGTTTTGAACTGTTCTCATGCTCGACTTTACGGTAACTGTTGTGGAAACAGCTTTTCTTTGTGATCTGTAGAAGACCAATACTCCAGGTAGCAGCCTTTCCCCATGTCTCCTTCCTGGTTGATTACAGCCCTGAGATGAGCCTTCATTCTTTCTTTCCTTCATTCTTTCTTTCTTTCTTTCTTTCTTTCTTTATTTAATTTATGAAACACCTTGCAGCGCATTTATCAGCACATTGTAAAATCTTATCCTTAATAATTAAAACTACAGCTGTCAAAATAAATGGCTGAGGTCCATTTTGGCAATGTTGTAAAATATTATCCTACCAGGCTCAGGGAGGGGAGATTGTTGGGTTTTTCTTTTCCTTTTTGTCGCGGTTGCACGCTGGCAGCAGGGAGCCTGGCAGTGCCCTGTAATCAGCAATGAGTTTCCCAGTCATTAGTTCAAATTAGAGCAGCTCTGATGACAAGTCGAACGGCAACTCCAGCTTCTAATGGCTGAGCAAGGTTCAGGCTGAACCTTCTCGCAAGCCGAGCAGAATGGTTTATTTTGTCCCGATTTCTGAAAAGAGGAACAGGCACAAAGCAGTTGTATAACGCCGTGTTCAAATGGGTTTGTAGCCAGGAGATCTGGGGCCAGCAGCAAGCCTGTGGCTCTGGGTAGAGAAGTAGAAATCTCAGCAAGAACCAGCCAACTTCTTCAGTCTGGGGAGGTTGCAACCTCGGCATGTTTTGCAGACTCTGGTCTCCCCATCGCCTTTTCTTTGGGCTTCACATCCAACCCACCTCATCTTGATCTCCTCCTTCCAAAATAGCACTCGGAAAATGCTTTTGTTGGCAATAAATACACATTGGGTTGGACTAATCCACCGGTGCAATGTCTGCAGGCAGGCTTTGAAATGTGTGCGGCAAGCAAAGGGCCTCAGAGATTTAGGGCTGGAGGTGGTAGGACTTTTCATTTGGGGCTTGCTTAAAACTGCTGGTGGGGGCTCTGGCTCCCAAGGTCTCTGCCCCAAGCAGTACAGCAGCAAGACCAAGCTCTTCACATCTCCTTGACCTCCGGTTTCTCTCCCAGTCATTGGTTTAACCCAAGGCGATTTTCCTACCTGGTTCCTAACAGTGATGGTCCTGACCCAAGAGCTGCAGCCATGGAAAAGATGAAAGTAAGTTATGGCTGAGAGTGTGATGTGAGCTCCAGGTGAAAGCTGAGCTCTGCAGGGATGGGGAAGAGGTGCTGTGAGCTTGCACAACTTTTTTTTTTACTGGTCATATGATACGTAGGGTTTTTGAAGTCACAGCTCTTGAACTTGAGATTATTAGAGATGCTCAGCTTTCATTAATACAACAAAAGCTGTGAGTTTCTAGCCCTCATGGTTACAGGGGAAAAAGCTTGAAAAGGGACACTGAGAAACATAACAAAATTAAAAATAGATGGCATACAGAAAGATCCCCATAGGTATTATTCTGAACTAATTCTGTGATTTGGGAAGAAGAGTGAAGCTGGGGGTTATCAGCTCCAAAGCCTGTACTTCCTTCCCAGGAGAGAGAAGCATCCCCAGATGGCAGAAGTGTTTCATGGATGTTTTCCCTGTCCTCCCACTGCTACTCTGGGTTGTGGTGGCCCAGCCAAGGTGGAGGTGAATGTCCCCAGATCTGCAGCATGCCCAGGTCTGGCAGAGGCTGGGCTGTCTCTGCCACATGCCTCTGTCTGGCGGCTGCCACCTGGAAAGAATATTTTTGTTTAATAAAAGGAGTAGACCAGAGGAGCAGGAGCCAAGAAGCCTAGGGTTCTGTCACTGGTCCTGCCACTAACTTGCTGTGTGATCTGCAGTGGGTCTCCTAGACCAAGGCATCTTGACCCTGTAATGCCCAAAACATCGTGTGTGAGCAGTTGGTTAAATGGTTTGTAGAAATACAGGGCACTCGCCTCTGCAGAACACCAAGCTATATTTTTAAGTGCCTGGCTTTAGCTATGGAGATGACGGTAGAACTGTTCTCGCCTCTGTTTTCCTTATCTGTGGAGTGAGGATAATAGCATTGGCTCATCATTATGAATCATGTTAAGCCCCTTCGTTTGAGGTGGGAATAGATGTTTCAGGAAGAACCTCAGGCATTTAGAACCTAAGTCCCAGTGAAAATCAGTTTGCAATTAGTCTTAGATGGTTTTTGAAATTATTTTCCCCTTGTATTTCCCTAGTGGAGCATGAGGTCTCATTTATTGCACATAACTATTGCTTTCACTCTGGAGCAGGAGCACTCATTTGAAAAGGTTTTCCCCAGCTGCTAAGACAGCCCTTCTCCAGATTCTGGAGACCTGGGGCTGGACCCACATCTCATGGCTCCTTGTGCCCCATGTGATCTCTGAGCTGACTGGCCGATAGACATCGTTGGCTTCTCAGCCAGGAGCATCCCAAATCACTGCTGCTCTTGGATTTCTCTCCCTTCACAAGTCTGGCTGAGCCCTTCGGGTGGCTTTTGAATGCCACCTCCCCTGGGACTTGTTAAAGTGCTTCATCAGTGCCCATCTTCCTCTGCAGGGATGACCTTTAACTCATCTCTGCTGTTGCTACCTGACTCGGATCACCTCAGAAGAAAGGTTGCCATGGCGATTTCATATTCAGCTCAACCAAAAAAAAAAACCAGCTTCTGTATCTTATTAAATGCTCCCTTTTGACGACCCTACATGTTGGAAAGCCAAGGCCAGGGGTTGCCTGCATTCACTGTGGCCAGGAGTTTGGTCACCAGGAGTTTCCATGCCAGCCAGCATGGCCATTCCTTATCCCTTTGCCAAGCCTAAGGCTTTTGGATTTTTTTCCCATGTTAGGGTAAAAGCTGGGGCTTTAAAGCCATTAGTATTACCATGAAAACACTCCTCTGCAAAATGTCAATCTGCCTTTTCAAGGGGATTTTTCACCGCTCTAATCTAAACTGCGCTGTCAAATGTCAGGCGCGGATGTTTAATGAGGATCAGTTGGAAGCCCTAATTGGATGGGTATTCAATGGTCTTCTTTTTTTTGGTTATTGTTTTATCCTTGGGACTCTGTTTTCACAGAGATCCTCGTTAAATTTTAGAAGCTAATCTCCATTTAAACTACAAGTTTAGGGAATCTTGGTCCTCTGGGGCTGCTTGGAGCAGTGGCTGTTGTGGGCTTTCATTGAATGTACGTAGAAGGCAGAGAGAAAACCCATCCAGGATGCTTTTGCAGGAGCCACAAGGACCAGTTTTGGGCTCAGGCAGTTCCTTTCTTGCAAAAGGCTAAGTAGCACAAGCAGTGAGAACTAAGGTCTAAAGGCACCAAGGTCATGGGAATGATGGAGAAAGAGCTGGGGAATACTGAGGGGGTTGGCCCAGGTTCCCATCTCAAATGTGAATACACACAGGCATGAGGAAGAGGTCCAGCTCTCAGAGAGGTTCACTGCATTTATCTCCAGGCGTGGGCACCCACAGCAGGAGGTAACAAACCCCTGATCCCTTCTCTTCCAAGACCATGAACTACCCCAACCTCATATCGGCCCTTTAAAACAGCTAGAGATGATGCTTGCATGCCCTGCGGCGGCCTCTCCAGGCCCCATTACCTCCCTTCCATCATGTGCCAGTGTTTCCCTGCTGTGGCCTCTGTCAGAGACACTGCACAAAATGGTTTTAGGGCGTCTGTCACCAAGCACAGAATGCATCGTGCCGTATCATCTTGGAAATTGCAGCTGAAACCCCTCTGAGCCATCCAAAAATCATCCCAATGTCCCCCGCATCCCACCTCCTGGCACGTGGTCCTGCTCCCTATCCTCTGGCAGGCACTGGGTTTCTGGTGGCCAGATGTGTCCGATGGGGAAACAGCAGCTCGGGAGCCCCCCTGCGCTTTATTGTCCTATGCAGCACGTGCTTCCTGACAGGAAAACCTGTTCCAAAGGCTTTATTTCTCCGTGTGAACTCATGTCCTGAACGCTTTTATACAAACAATCGTTCTTTGATTTTCTTTTTTTTCCCTTCCCCTACAAAACAATTTATAGCAGATGATTTTTTAAAAACATCCTGGTGTCCTATAGTTGTGCACTTATTGGGTTTTTAATTAAAACCTCGGGAAGACCATAAAAGACAAATCACTAGATGCGAGTGTTTCCACACCCCGTTTCACATTAAACACTCATAAATAACCACCCTCCCCTACAGCACCTCCTCCTGCCCCCTTTGCCCTGTGGGACACTCAGGAATCCAGGGTTTTAGCAGACCCTTTGGCTGGGAGCTGGCTCCTATTCCAACACACAGGTAACACCTTCTCTCCAGCCCTAATTGCGTTTCGTTTCACACCTGCGATTACCAAAACGACTGTTTTCCAAAAAGAAAGCGCAGGATGTTCAGAGCTGCCTGCCTTCTCAGATGGTTTTCAGCCAAGAAATTTGTGCCCTCTTGGTCTCTCCTGGAAAGCCCAGGAGCAGGCTGGTGGGCTTGTAAATCTGCCCCTTCCATAAAACCCTGAAAAAAGATGCCGTGAAGCCCGTACTGGAGGCAGGTGAGACACGGAGGTGACAAATCATAACTCCTGCCCAGTCATTTCTAGGCATTTGTTACGGTGTCTTAAGTCAGCTGCCTCAACAACTCCCCTGGTCTCCAGCCAGGAATAAAAGCGCTGAAGGAAATCAAGCCGCAGTAATTTCCCCAAACCACAGAGCTAACACGCATGGTAATTAATTCTTTTAGTGGAGAGAAGGTTTGGGGTTTTTTTTTGGTCTGCTATGAACTCTCCCAGGGGCTGACACAATAGCCCATCTCCTTGGCGGTCATCCCATGGCTTTAATCATGTGTCGCACACAATTCTGCAGAAAAATTCAGGAGAAATTTGTCCAGCGTGGTGCCTGAAATTGAGCAGCTGAGATCCATCCTTCCAAATGGAGATGTGACCTTCTGAAGCAGGAGATAAAACCCTGGTGGTGCTGGGCTCAGTGGAAGTTGCCTCTTGACTTCAGAGGGGTCAGGGCCTGTCCCACCATGTACTTGACTTCTCAATGGAAGGGACAGCATTGCAGCCTGAGACTTGGAGTCGACTGGGGCTCATTATTTGTTTTAAAGAAAAAAGCAACACCCAAGTCCAGGGCTTGTGGTTAATACAGAGCTGGTAGGAGCAAAGTTCAGTTATGGAAGAACTTCAAGGGTTCTTTCTCCAGCTTCCTTTAATTTGTCATTGAAGATTGCCTGAATTATACTTGCAAACCTCTTTAAATCTGGTCACAGATGGAGTGTAAGTGTGATGTTATTGAAATTGAAGGACACAGCTTACTTTCTGGGGAGTAATACATTGCTCTAAGCTGATACAGAATAAGTAGGATGATTTCTGTTTTGTTTTCTTTTAACCATGTTTCTTTCAAAGCTTCCATCCATAACACAACACTCACCCACCCCCGTAACTAATTCATTATTTTACAGCAAGTAAAATCAAACAGGAGACAAATGACTGTTGTTTAGTGCCATTAGTTTCAATGGCTTTACACAATATTTGAGTCATTGGCTTGCCTCTTGGTTTGGAGGAATCCCAAATCTGGATGAATCTACGCACATTATAAACCATCCATGGGGCCAGGCCAGGCCCGCCTAACAGATGGAGGTCCATATGCTTTGGCTCTGCACCCATATGGAACGCTAATATGCAGTCCAGGAATAGAGCATGCCTCTTCTCCTCTTTTCTAGCAGTGACAAATCCAAAGTCATTTTCAAACACAAGCCGAGTTAAGCAAGTTCATCTGGAACCTGTGCAGCAAGACGCTACAAGACTGATGGTCCAAGAGCAATATTTTCCTTGCTCCGTGGTTACTGCTGAAGCCTAAATGGCAGCATTTTCTAGAAAGCAGCGTGTCAGGCTTTCCAGAGTGCTAGTTAAAAAACCCATTACATTCCTACCATGTGCTTTAACCTTTGCTGCCTGGGTCGTGCAAGAACACGGAGTGCTTCATCGGCCCTGGCTGGAGGAATTTCTCCAGGCAACCAAAACGGCAAATAGCTGCGGAGATTTCACAACGCCCCGGAGGTTTTGTTTGCTGGAGGCACACAGGATTAGTATCAGATGGACTGCCACCATTTCAACACGGAGGGACTTAACTTTTATTGCTGGCTGCACTCCTCCAGCAGCGCTGGCGGGTTTGTTCCAGCCAGGCACTTTGTGGGGGGACAACACCCCCAGCTGCTTTTTGACATTCAAGGATGCTGTTTGTCCTGGTGCCTAATCCTTGCTCAAACTCCTTGTTTTTCTCATCAATACAATGCAACAGATACAGCTCAGCCCTGTTTTGAGCATGTGAGCTCAGTGCCTGCACTGTGCAATATTAAAGGAGGTCGGTATTTAGGGGGCTGGAGATAGCTGCTGCTGGCTGGGTGCTGAGGATTCCTGTGCAAACTGAGAGGGAGATATTTCCATCCATGTCATTTACCTTCCTGTTTATTCTCAGGTCGTGTACAAGGTTGTGAGAGCATCACAGTGGGAAGGGTTGGTGGGTGCTGATTGTGATTCTTGTAGAAGTGCTTGTAGATTTGCTTGGAGATGATGTTTAGCAGCTAAATGCATCTGCCTTCAGCTGGATTGTGAATGTAATTGGCATGTGACGGCTTTGCTCTGCATCGGGCTAGGTTTGATGGAGCTGAACAGGAGTTATTCCCAGCTGGAAAAGGAGTTTATTGCTGAATGCCTTGATGTTGGTAATACTGGGAGAGAAGGGTAGCCTCTGGAGAGGATGATGATTTTTTTGGTTGTCATTCAGGCCTCTGTCCCAAGTCTTTCTTCACGCACATGCAAGACACACAACTGTCTAGCCGGGGGGGAAATAAGACATATAGTCCATTCCCCACTGGTGGTGGCCTCTCCAACCTGGACCTTAAGCTGGGAGTCCCTTAGTATCCACAGTGAGGAGATGACCTAATGTGGGGCTTGGACACCAGCCATCCATGACGGTACTGAATTTACAGAGGAGACTTGCCAGGTCGTGGGTGCTCAGTTGTTTTCATAGGGAAAAATAAGACTCAGTAGAGCTGGAAAAAGGGAAAACTAGAAAGAGCTTGATGTGGTCAGAAGTGGGGACACTGTAGTGAAATTCCACCATCTGCTGCCAAAGGCAATAGAGGAACATTTAGAGGGGAAAATATGTGTTAATAAACCACTGACAAATGTGAGAAAACTAAAAAGTAAAGAAACTAAAACACTAAAAGAGTTAAAAATAATGTGTGGTTTAACAAAGTATTATACTGGAGACCATGGTTATGTGCCTGGTTTCACCTCCTGACACTGAGGGGCACTTTGGAGCAAACCACTTCCCTGCTGTTCCCTGTGGGGCTCTGAAAGCTTTAAGCTTTAATTTCCATAGTTTCGAGCCTCTCTAGCATGAAATTAGAGTGTTTAAAATTTTAAAAGGCGTGGTGGTCAAAAAATAACATCTATATATTAATGTCTGTAGATGGCACAACCTTTTTGTGACTATTTTGCACAAAATTCAAAATGAATTCATATTGGGATCAGCTGAACCATTTATGTCATTTAAGTGAGACTGGCCAAAGTCCGCAGTGTTCAGTGATATTCCCAAGCAGTATCTAAAATGCAATGTAAAAATGAACACAATTTTCATCATATCATACCTTCAACATAAGTTATTGTGTCCTTCTTGGTTGTGAAACTGGTATCTCAAAAAAAAAAAAAAAGGAGAAAAAAAAAAAAGAAAGAAAGATGATCCACTTGTATCCTAGCGCTAAAAAAAACCCCCTCAGGCTGCTTGAAAAAAGATTTAAAAAACCTTGTAATTCAGCTCACAAGGACTATTTGCACTTTGTTCACTAATTATCTGGGCTCTGATGGAGGCAGAGGTTGGGTATTGACCCTGGCCCAAGCCCTGGCTGATGAAGTATCCAGAGGAAGGTGATGGTCACACTCCAACCCTCGTTTGCAGCTGGGAGGGAACAAAAGTGCTGTGCTAATGCGTTCCTCCTCTGCACAGCTCTGCAGCACACATACAGACCAATGAGTATGGTAAGAGACAAATTAAACTTCTTGTCTGAAGGATTCCTGTTCAGCCTGGACAGACCTGGAATGACAGGCTACCTCCTCGAGCTTCCTTCAGCGGGGACCAAAACCACCAGAGTGGGCATGAGGAGAGGAGAATGAGGGAAGGGGTGCTCTTAGCGATGCTCGGCAGCATCAGAGGTTTCTTGGCAGGGCTGGCCATTGGCCTGGAGGCACAAAGAAAGCATGTGGCAGATCTGAAGGCTGGGATGTAACCAAGCGAACCAGGGTTGAAAAGAAAAGCCGTTCAGGCAGCTGTGCTCCTGGCTGTGGTGCAGCTGAGCAGGCGAGACAAAACCTTTATCCCCAAGCTGTTGTAAGGGGAAAATGCCCCAGAGGACCACAGACAGCTAAAGGATGTGGAATTTGGCCAGAAGCACCCATTAGACTATTGCCTCAAATAGACATGCTGGGAAACACAGCCCTATACTCTGGGCTTAGCTGGGTGGAGACTCAAGTTAACCTCTATTTTACAAGTCCAGGTGCCTTGCTGTCATCCAAAGGGCTTTTGGCGCAAATGTGCCTAACCCCTGTGAATGGGGTGCCTCCCTATTCCAGAGCCCCCAACCAGCATCACCAGTTTGAGCTGGAGGGAGCAGTGGGATGGAGGAGTGAAGACCGAAGGGAGCTGCTGCTGTCATACGTGGTAACAAGGACAGCCACAGTGCAACATGTGCACCTGCATCCCTGCCTGAATAGCATCACTACTCTTTTTTTGTTTCACTCTTAATGACAGGAGAGCCTTAATTGGGCATGAAGAAATTCATCAAGCAGCAGCCTGGTGCTGCCGTCAGGTCCCCACAGCATCTGGCAGCTGCCTTGCCACAGCCCCGCGGCTGCTCAGTGGCTGGTGGCTGCCCCAAAATAGCCCAAATAGCATCTACCTACTGCAAGCACTGCTGCTCCATGTGTGGAGCAGAAGGTAAGACCAAAACTCTGCTCCCCCTGCTCAAAAACAGCACAAGGGCTCTGCAGCTTGCTGAGTTGCAGGGGCTGGGACTTGTTGGAGCTATTTTCTGGAAACGGAGATGATCCAGCATTTCCAACAGGGTCTTCAGTTTGCCAACAAGTGCAGAGCATAATGGACAGCCTTGAACGTGCCCTAGGAACCACCTCAAAGTGGCAATGCTCTGAGGACCTGCTCAGAGAACTAGACCAGAGGACCCACTAAAGCAAGGGCAGATTTCTGTATGGCTTTGTGCACAAAACTCCGCAGTGTTTGCACATATAAACTCAGTGGTGTTTGCGCATATAAACTCAGTACCCGCGTGACAGTGAGGTAAAAGTGGTGCTCAGCCATCAATTTCAATAGCTGCAGGGTCTTACTCTTGGTTTAATGCATTTTTAAAAGTGGGGTGAGCAGGATCCATTCTGGGAACAGCAACATCACCAGCAATTTCATCTCCCTGGATAATTTGCCTATAACTTACTTGTGCTTTGATCCAGAAGCTGCTTCAAGGACATGAGAAATCCCTTCTCCCATCCCCGTTTCACTCCCCAGCACACCCCCATTGTGCTGCTGTTAGATTCAGCTCAATGAGCTCAGTAGGCACACTGAGGACATCCTGGTGGCTTCAGACGTCCCCCTGTCAGAGCACAGCCATCCACCCCAGATGGGCAAATAAGCCCAGCCTTCCCCTTTACTTGACTTGTAAAGAAGGTCACAGCATCTCTCCATGTAATTGACATGGAATTTTATGGTCTTGTCCCCCTTCTCATCCACGAAAATAAATTCAAAAAATAAAACCCCTGCACATTTACTTAATTTCTTGGGTTTTTATTTAAAAAGAAGGTTTGCTAACAGCAATCAGTGCCGAGGCCCAGGCCCCTCAATACAACAGTTGGCTTTAGTGGTCCCTGAAGCTTCATCCCTGCTCTGTCCCTCCTCCCCACCGGGGACAAACCAGGGAATTATCTGCCTTTAACAACCACTCCTGAACCACGGGAAGCTCCTTGGGATTGCAGGCTACTTCCATCTTGCAGCAGCTTTACTCTCTGTCTCCTCTATCTCAGGAAACCCCAGCAACTTAAGCGGAGGTTCACAGCCAGGTTTAGCTTTATTGTGCAACTAAACTCAAATAAAAATAATAATAATAATAATATTAGAAAAGGCCCGGTTTTAAAAAAATACATTAAAGAAATAATCTTCTGGCATTGGAAAGAAACATCCCCTCGGTGGCAGATTAGCCCACATTTATCCACTATAATGTTGCTTATACCTTAATCTCAGGCCTCTTCATCTGACACTAATTAGGAGGCTGGAGGCTCCGAAGGGTTCAGTAGCTTCTACGTCCCAAAACATGAAAGCGAGTTTTTCCTTTTGCCACTTGAAGCACTCGGTTTTTAAAGAGACAGTGTCAAGTATTTCAGCCCCAAACAATACGCTTTTTACCTTAAACACAGCAGTAGGAGGAGGCACGAAGGTGATGAAACCCAGCCAGGAAAGCATTGCAGGGCATGCCCGGGGCTGGCCTCTGTACTGTTGCCTGCTTTCCCACAAATTAAACCCAAAGTGCACTCACTGAACCCCAGACTCACCTGCATTCTGGCACTGAGTGCTTATTAGGAGACAGAGTAGGCTACAGAAGCAGGCAATGAAACAGGCTAATCAGACCAATCTAGTTCCTTCCCTCAAAAAAACCCCAAAGTTAGGAGAAAAGCAAACGTAGTTGTAAAAACACCTCTATATTTCGGGCTCTCTCTGAAAAAAATGAAAACGGGAGAAGGATTATTTCTTTGACATTCATCACTACTCCAGCTTCCCATCAAGATCCATCTGACATCCTATTTAACTGTTCAGAGCAAGAGCTAATTGGAGCTTGAACGAAAGGAGAGCACGGGACTTCAGGAACAGAGCGCTGAATGCTGGCTCTTTGCAGAGAGAGGGAAAATAAATTATTTAGACTTGACAAAGTCCCTTGAAGTCCTGTGGTCTTTCTGCTTGGCTGGGTCTCAGGCCTATCACCAATATTTCAGCGGTTATTTTTTGAAGAGGGAGAGAAGGCAGGCTGCTTAGCAGGCGGCATTTGGGAATTAAGAGCTAGATGTACTTATGGTTTTCACGAGCCCTGCCAGATGTTGAGTGTCTTTGACTGGGGCATAGTAAGATACCTCATGCTCGTGGTGCCAGTGTGCGGCAGCAAACTTCCTTCCTGACATGTTCCAGCATCTTTGCTCCTTACTAAATTGCTCCATAGGATAAGAAGAGAAAATACATGCTTCACAGCCTCCTCGCTGTCCACCCAGCTCAACACCAGTGTGCCCATTCTCTGGAGGCCCTCACACCTCCTCTCCCAGCAAATGCCACCATGATGATAGCTCCCTGCCACCTCCTGGAGATCAAGCTGCAGCTCAGGAGGCTTCTCCCTTGTCTCTCCAAAGGTTGCGCTCAGCCCACCGGTCCATGTTTTGAGTGGATCTGTGCTCAGCTCTGTTGGGCACCGGTCTCCACTGGGCAGGAGACGGGTGCTGCTTGGTGCCACAGGCAGTCCCTCGGCTGTGAGAACCGCCAACAAACCTTCCCTGCCCACCCCGCTCCCTGCCCCTTCCCCTCCCCGCCACGAGCACGGGGCCAAGAACGTGCCAACGCTGGCATCCTCGGCCAAACAAACTAACTACCAACCTCAGACCAGTACAACAAACGGCTTAACGTTTACCCATCACCTAACATACCCTCAAAAACCAAGGCCACCTTCACACCTTTTGGGCGTAGGTCGAACACCCTTCCGAGCCCAGCAAGCCCATGGCAAGGGCTCTTGTCCAGGCCAGTCACCCCAGATGCTCCCGCATCTCTCCTGCCCCTTCCTTGGTGAACACCAAACAGTTATAATACTCAGGTCAATATATATAGGTACCACGTATATATATTTGTGTCGCTGTTCTGCGCATTAACAAAGACAAACCAACCCCACCAGGCACCACCTGTCCTTTCCGCCCCCTCCCCTTCCTCCCGTGGCTGTGCAGAAACGCGGCCGGCGACCACCCTACGTGGCCCCATCGCACTCCCCCACAGTCAGCTTCAAGGCTCCCTGCTGGTGCAGCGTCTTTAAGGCTTTGAACTCCAAGGGCATGGTGTGTGGGCTGGCCTGTGAGGTGTAGCCGTACTTCAGGCTGTCATAGTAGTGGTACTTGACCGGGTTCTGGTTCTGGTCCAGGGGAAAGGGCCAGAAGCCGTAGAGATAGATCTGGTTGCAGAATCGAGTGGCTAAGGTGTACATGAGGAGGCCGGTGGTGGGTCGCTTGATGTGCACCTTGTTCGTTAGCCAGTACCTACAAAGGGAGAGTAAAGGAAAGCGTGTTATTCCCCCTGCGGCACATGAAGCTCGTGTCTTGCCCGTTTTCTCTCTCCAGCCTCAGACTGAGATATATTGGTCATTCAAAGTGAGAGGTTTCTGACTAGCAGAAGAGTTCTCCATGCCAATAAAAGGCCCCTCTAGGGATTGCTTCATGAATAAGCATCCTCCTGCTCTCTGTCTGGCGGTTACATCACACTTGTTGCTATGGCATTGAAGCATCTCGGGCCTCGGCAATCCTTTATGAAAAACAAATTGCTTGCAACGGTGGCCTTCAGTACTTCAGCCCACAATTATCTTCCAATCAACCTAGGAGATCAATACCGCAGTCCAAACCATCCACATGTCAAGTAGACTCCAGCAACCCCTCGAATCAGACACACTCTCAACACACACAAGCTGAGAATTTTCATTGACGAATGAAGATTTTTACGCTGACAGTAAACACAACAGGGCTGTAAAAACGTTTGCCTTGGAATAAAGGGTCACCAAGGCTGAAAGTGCTAAACCACACTGCTGTGTTCCTGTTATACCCAGCAATTGCTACTGTCATCATGGACCAAAACACATCACCACGCTCTGCAAGAGCGGTCCATGAGATACACAATGTGGGACGTTGCAATATACACCACGCGATACGCAGGTCAGGCGGGCTTGCTGCTGAAAAGTGAGTTAGTTTTTTATGAGGGGTGGCAAAAAGAAGAGGGGAAGGAGATACCCTGGAGTAATGCATGAGCAGAAACGGTCTCAGCAGCTGTATGCTGATACCGGCATACGTGAGCCGGCAGTGTGCACTGGCAGCCCAGAAAGCCAACCACATCCTGGACCGCATCAAAAGAAGAGTGGCCAGTAGGTCACAGGAGGTGATTCTGCTCTCGTGAGACTCCACCTGGAGTACTGTGTCCAGCTCTGGAGTCCTCAACATAGCAAGAACGTGGACCTGTTGGAACGGGTCCAGTAGAGGGACACAAAGATGATCAGAGGGATGGAGCACCTCTCCTGTGAAGACAGGCTGAGAGAGCTGGGGTTGGTTCAGCCTGGAGAAGAGAAGGCTCCAGGGAGTCCTTACAGCAGCCTTCCAACACCTGAAGGGAGCCTACAGGAGAGCTGGAGAAGGACTCGTTGCCAGGAAGTGTAGTGATAGGACAAGGCGTAACGGTTTTAAATTGGAAGAGGGGAAATTTAGATTAGATACCAGAAAGAAATTCTTTCCTGTGAGGGTGGTGAGGCACTGGAACAGGTTGCCCAGAGAAGTTGTGGCTGCCCCATCTCTGGGAGTGTTCAAGGCCAGGATGGATGGGGCTTTGAGCAACCCGTTCTAGTGGGAGGTGTCCCTGCCCATGGCAGGGGGTTGGAACTTGGTGATCTTAAAGGTCCCTTCCAACTCTAAACATTCTTTCATTCTACAATTCTATGATTTTGGACCACTGAGAAAAGTTATCACAGATCAACACCCTATAAGAAGCCGTTTCCAGGGCCTGGTGTTTATTGCACAGGCAACTTAACTGGTTGCAGAAGAACACTGCCAGAGGAGCAAAATCAGAAAGCAAAAGGTTTGGGGGAGGTTGAAGATGTTCCCCCACCCCCTGGGTGCACTCCCTCCTGCCCCAGAACCCCCACATCAGGCAGGGATGGTGCAGGCAGTGCAAGCTGACATGTCCCAGCCCCTCCAGGCTGTTGGGTTGTTTTTAATAGATACTTCAAAGGGCCTGGGTTCAAGTGAGTGATAAGACACATGAGGAAATGGAGCAAAGCACATGGCATTTCTGTGCTATCACCCAGGTTTGGGATCCTGAGCTGGGTCCTGCTGTCACCCGTGGAGGGGGGGAAGTGTCCTGCTCCTCATTGGCAAGTTCCACCCACACTCTGAGGGCCTGGTGCTCAGACAGTGGGAACCCTTGGGAGAGCTGAGCCTTAATCCTGCCAATTAGCTTTTCACAAAAGCCATTAAAATTTAGCAGCCAAGGCACACAACGTACTTGCTTGTTCTCAGCCAGATAAGAGAAAAATTGACTTTTCTGGTGAATCAAACTCTGGAAGCAGAGTGACTGCCTTGGTGTGTGCAGGAAGGGCATGGCAGGGTTTACTGGGATCCTATACCCCAGAGGTGTCCAAGCACCTGAAGCTTCACCAAAGGATGAGTACAAGGTTTTGGGAAGGAGGTCCTTCTTGCCTGACGCATCTTGGCATTCAGCACAAAAACGGAGCAAGTAACTGGGGCAAAACCAGTATCCCAGAGTCACAGCATCAGCATTTTCTGGGCTTGCCTGGCCATATGGGTTGCGCTATGGGGACACAGCAAAGCTCACTGCGGTGCCAAAGTAATCTGCTCCCATAGGTAACCATAAAACAGCTTCCTTGATGAGTTTATGGGTAAGCACATTAGACCCCTGGCGTGCAGAGACAAATGGGAGATTATCACAACCATTTAAGTCTGTGAATTAGAGTATCCTCATCCAGCGGGGAAACTACCTGGGAAGAACTGTCAAGCCACATAACTGATTGGTTTAGGGTGAAAACACAACCAGCTGGGTTCGTCTGGCAGTTGCTGTAGCCTTAAAACTCTCCTTTTATCAATTTGCCAACAGGAGCATGGAAAGATTGTGCTGACCTCCCGGCCTGCCCAAAATATTAACTTTTGGGTTTTGCTGAAAGTCTGTAAAAACTCCATGAATGTACAATGACCTTGAGAGCATGACAGAGTGACCCCTGCACAAGGGTGCAGGACATTCATGGGATCACCAACGTTTTAAGCATATTAATGATGACAAAAATGACCTGGGTCAAACAAAGACGGGCTCTACAGAAGCACATCGTCTTCTGCAACCCAGCCTGAACAAAAAGCCCTACCAAGATCAAAAGAAGTGTAGAACCAGCGCCCAAAAGTAGATCTTTAAAAACCAACCCATCATGTCCACCTCAGGACATACAACCAGTGAGCACTCACTCAGTAATATTGGGGCAGGGAGCAATCACAATTCATATTCCTACAATAAATATAAAAAAACACCGGTTCTTTTACCCACATTGCCTTTTATTGCAGGCACAGCACTGGGAAAATGAGAAGGATGATAAACCTCACTCCTACAGCATCATAAATTCTCACTGCTGGATGCAGCTTTGGGAGAGGGGGTGACGGACTTCAGGCTGTCCCAGCCCACCCACACAGACAACATATGTAATATATAATGCCCAAACCATAACATAGGCCATACCACAGCACTTACAATTTGTTTCCTGGAAAGCGAAGGTGGGAAATCCTCCAGTGAGGTCTGGGGAATACTGTTTAATGACTGGTTTGTAATGGGAGCGTGGGAGCTGTGCGGGAAGATCTCCCTCTTATCTCTCCCACCACCGGCCAACTGAGACAGCGGCCACATTCCTGGTGCAGGAGAGAACAGCTGGGGATGGAAATAAAACCTAATTAATTCTGTAAATCCAAATGAGGTTGTCTGGGCGCACATGGGATGCTGTGTCAACAGCGCACCTTTAATATGTGAGGTCCGGGATTTTAATTAGGAGGAAAGATAATCTTGAAGCAGGCAGTAATTATTTTTCAAATTGGCTACACCAATCACCATAACTATTAACTGCAACATTTTATGGAAAGGGACAGCAATTAAAAGAGAAGAGCAAACAGCAGTCCTGAAACCCAATACTTCCTTCCTCAGAGCTGTTCTCACAGCGTGGACCTCCTTCAAAAGCCGGTGCTGTGTCGTTTCTGTAAATAAACCCTCAGGGGTGTAAGGAGCTAGAGAGATAGGCTGGCGACTGAGCGGGAGGCAGCTAGGAGCAGGAACCGTGATTCCGTCAGGCAAAAATCATCTGAGACAGCTCTTATTTCGGATCATGATAGTGACAGATGGAAAATGCCATCAGATCTTCAAGGCCATCTTTTGTAAGAACACAGCCCAGACACAAGCCCTAGCGCCTATTTGAACTAACACTTGATGGTAGCCAAGGACAGGGGCTTCAAGAAGAGCAGCTCAGAGAGTCTCATCCTAGCTGGTAGGTGGTTCTGGTTGTTCCTCAGCAACATTGAGTTTCAAAAAGGTTTCCAAGAAATTTAAGCAGCCTCCTGAGCAGAGCTGCGTAGCGCTGCTGACAGTTGCCCACACACCAGCATACGCCTCCTGTGAGGGGCTGTGCTGCAGCCCCAGGGGAAGTGACCCCTGTATTTGGACCTTAAAGCCTGGGTGGGAATCCTTCAGGAGACCAAGTGCTCTGAAACCGCCCGTAGGAAGCCACAGGGAAGCCGGGGAAGGTGCCAGCCTCCACATTGCACATCTGGAGCAGGCACCCCACCACACTGTCAGCGCTCGTCCTTCCCCAGCATCACTGAATTTGAGGAGCAGAGCCTGGCCTTGATTTGGGGTGAAACACTGGGTGCAAAACTCCTCCCTGCAGGTGGTGTTTGAGGACCCCTAGTGAGGGCAGGGTCCTGCTCTGTGCTTACCCATCACCTCCTGATACACCTGAGAAAACTCTAAGGTAACTTGTACCCTCCAGGCAAGGGTTAACCCACAGGATAAAATGAAGAGAAAATCCATAGCCCTGATGAAATGAATAAAAGAAAGCCAGGTCAATGAAGAAATCAAGTTTCAGCAGTATCAGCCGCATTATTTAGTGATACAAATCAAAGTAGCTGAAATAATGCAATTTCAGATTCTTTTAAAACAGCTTATTCATAAAAGTGTGACACAAACACAAGCTGTTGTGGAGGTGCTAGTCCTTGACTGTCAGAAGCATATTATCAGTCTGCCACACACATCCTGCTCCCATTAACACTCATGAAAAACCAACTACAGATAATGAGAGCGGGTGCCCTGATGGTGCTCTGCGCTCACAGTGGTGCAGGCAAGGACAGGACCTGCAGTGCTGGAGAAGCACAGAACATAGCCCAGCTGTTGGGTGGATGGAGATGAAGTGCTGGAGCCTAGGGAGCCAACACCATCCCTTCATCCAGCTTCTCCCAGCCCTTTTCTGTCTGTGTATCCAGTCTCCTCTGTCACCAAAATAGCTGGGAGCCATTTAAAGCGATGACATATATGCTGGACAAAAGGGAAGGGGCAGGTCTCCATCCAGATTCATGCAGACACTGACTCCAAAAGATGGATCTGGAGTCTGATTTGGGCTTTATCCCATTGCTGGGCAAAGCCCAAACACCAAATCAAGCCTCTACAGCCAGACTGGATGTGCATGGTGTGGTTCAGGCCTGGTTTTGGTGACTTGGAGCAAGCAAATCAATACTGAATCACAGATAAACAACTCTTTTCTCCTCCATGTCTTGAGCTTTGCAGTGTCCTTTCAAACACACACAGTACTCAACACCCACAAGTGAAACTGTTCCCAAACAGCCAGAAGAGGAGGAAAGTAATTGGGAAGAGGATTACCCTATTTCTTTCCTCTTTCCTTCCTATGCCTTTCCCTTCCTTTTGGCAAAGAAAAGACGAAATCTTCTTCCTGATTAACTGGAACAAATTAACTGTCTCAGGGTCCCAGTGCAGACACACCACAGCTCAGATAACAATGTGCCTCATTTGCTCAAGCACAGAGGGGTGAGAATAATTGCTTGCACAAGGATTTATTTGTGGGATATCCACTGATGTCACCCCCCCGCCCCTGTCTTACTGGGCACTCGTAGTCCCCCACATCCTAGCCCAGTCACAGAATTGGGATTGGCTATTTTTCTGTCCCTCTCCTCTACAGACTTAGGTCATATTCATCCCTCACCTGAGCCCAGGACCACTGTCCTTAAACCATCTGTGCTACCAGAGAGGAAAGGCTTTAAGGTATGAGTCTCTGGGGGCAGATATTTCAGAGGAGCCCTTGGGAACTTAAGGACCATATGGAAAGAAGCATGAAAAAGCCTGCTTAGAAACCCCACAACTGGGTGACACTGGCTAATTAACAGTAGAACTGATCTTGAGACAGAGTGAGAAAAGAGGGGCTCAGAGGGCTGAGAAAGGAAAAGCAGCAGCTTAGGTTTGATCTGTTAGAGAGAAGGGGAGCCCATGGAGGGATGCATAAGAAAGGGGTGAAGTGATCAAAGCAACAGGTTAGAATAACCCGCACACATGTGTCCTGTGTGGCTACAAGCAAAGGAAGCCTGTTGGAAAGGATGCAGCATAATGAGGACACAAGATGAGGAGGCACCAGGGAAGGGTTTCCACCATGGCTGATGGATGGGAAAGGCAGCAGCTGAGCAGTGTTGGCCTGGAAAAGCAGCAAAGGCTTAGCCATTGTTTGGGTTTGAAGACCCAGGGAGACCCCTGAGGTAAAGATGAATCCACCTTATGCCCCACCAGGTTGCGTTTCTGAGGACATGTAGCAGACCTGCACTATGCAAGCTACAGACCTTGAGCAAGGTGACCACTGTTGTGAAGAGCTCACATGAACCTTCATGGTTATTTGGATGTTAAACCTAGCGGGAGAGGAGCTGCCAAGGAGCTGGAAGACATACTGGTTTATTTTTTTTTTCTTTCAAGCAAAACCTTAAGGGATTAGAATTCGTTACTGCCAAGAGACCCTCGTGATGGACACAGTAGAAATGCTAGACTAGATTATACATGGCAAACTGAAATGTGTCCATGAATTCTCTGCAAGGAGCGACAGTCGAACCTCCAGACACAATTATTTTCCCTTGCTTCCTGCATTTCATGTTATTTCTCTGACAAAAGCTGCTCCGCAATAGGGATTACAAGGCTTTCTGGAGACACTAACAGATGACTTATAAGGGGCTTGCTTGCTTCCCAGCCAGGAGACGAGCACTGCGTTCGCCAGATGAATTGCTCAGGAGGCATTTTACAGAATCGCTCCAAAGTGAGTCACACAACCCCGAAACGCACGGCACTGTCCCCACGAGCTGGCTCCCTGCCATGGCTCAGCTTTCCTCCTCAGCCTTAGGTAGCAACTCAGCTCCCTTTTGAGCTCCTCCAAAACGCTGGTGGCTCTCTCCCCTCCTGGGGTGAAGATGGGTAGTTTAGCTGTGTAAGAACAGCCTCTCTCCTATTTCACAGATCATCCAGAATCATCAACACAAAAAGCTATCTGCAAACATTTAAGGCACCTTCACAGCTAGGAAGGTGATGTCTCAAACGATGCTGTTAAGGACAACAAAACCAAATGCTTTTAACTTATCTCAGCAATGCACACTCTACAAATGCCCCAACCAGCATTGGAAATTATAGGAAAAAACACTCAATTGCCACTGAAGTGCATTCTGGTCTGGGGGAAAGCAGAGAAGGACAATAAATACTGCGGTTCAAGGAGGAGTCAAGAACTCACAAATGTATTTCTCTGGAAGTGAAGGAAGAAGAGAAAAGGCAAAGCTTTTGTAGCTGAATTGAAGTTGTCTGAGATAACGTTAGTCTTTGTAGAAAGTGCTATCCCTTGAAAAAAAGTAATATATATAAAAGAACATCTTGGCTGAAAGACTCCCCCCATTTCTTTGTGATTTCCAAATCAACTTAGGATACATTATAAAGGGTAGCTTTATCCAGAAAAGATAGGACATTTCTGCAACTGCAGCCCACTGTAGCACAGAGAGATGTTCTGTGGGGCTTTGTGGATTATCGATTCGCTGCCACATGCCACAAAATTTATTTGTTTCACAAATCTCATATCTGTCAAAGAAAAGTGTAATGCTACAAACCAGCATGTTCCTCAGAGAGAGACAGAGAGATGGAGGAAATCGTTGGTGACCAAATCTCTGTAATAGCAAGGAGCTCAGAAGCAAAAACATATGATAAACTTAGGAATTAGAGAGTATCACAGCAGATGAATAAGTAAACTCCTAGTGGTGATTCTGGCCAGTCTGACCTGAGGAGAGATCCCTTCTTCATCCCAAAATACATCATATCAATTACACTGAGCAGATGGTCAAGACAACCCTTTAGACGCCCAAAAGCTTCCTATATAGCACCAAGAGCATCAGCCCATTCCCCTCCTCAGCTGTGGCCAGTTCATTCAATACTGCCTGAATCACTCTCAAATCCATCCAAACTGAGGAGGCTGCACTGAGGAAAGGGTTAACCCTGACTCTAGCCTTGAACCAGAGGAGCACAGCTTTGCCTCCCAGCCCTGGCTGGTCCCTCTGCACAGCTCTTTACCCAGGCCACTGGGTAGGTGTTGAAGTGCTCCCATCAGTTCTAGTCAGCTGAGGGGCCTGCAGTTTTAATTATCTTATTCCTTAATTAGCAGACATCCTTGTTTTCCTGCTGATAAGTGTGAGAGCAGGAGGGCAGGTCAGGCAGCGCCTCCCTTGGCTTAGAGGGCAACCCCTGACGAGGATTAGCACTGGCTTCTGTGGTTATAATTGAACTAGTGCTGCCCCAGTGCAGCCATGACCCACCTTTCTCCACTGCCCCACAGCATGGTGGCCAGCCCAAAGGACAGGACTGGCATCTCAGCTGTAGCTCAGACTGGGCTCTCAGTGCCTATCATCAGCATCAGCGGCTGGACCACACACTGGTACCATATCCACCCCAGACACCCACCAACACTGCCTACCTCGCTTGCTCTCTGTTCTGACTGGTCACATCCCTCTGAGCCCCAGTAAGTTTTCAGAAGCCTGAACTCACAATCCTTGCACCATTAAAACCCACAGGAACACTAACACGTGCATAAAGGAAGATACTACTCCAAGCCCCGGGGGAGAGGGGCGCATCTCTCCATCCATGAAGAGACAGAGCCGAACTCCTGGGATTGTCCCCAGATCCCTGCATCCCCCGCAGACAAGCAGAACCTGCCAGCCACGGGTGGTGGCTCCAACATTGCTCCCTGGGAGATGCAAAGGGACAATCAGAGTGCCAGGTTGCCCACAGGGCTGCAGCTCGGGAGGGCTGGGAAGGTGCCGCGCGTTGGAAGATAAGCTCAGCAGCAGAGCTTATCGAGGCATCCTCCTCCTCTCCCGCGGGAAAGCGATGCTCAGCCTTTGCCAATCCCTCCACAAAGCTTCCTACGGGAACTTTCTGGCACCAGGAATGGTTGCCAGCACAGGATTAGCAGCCTGTTGATTTAAAGGGCTTATTACAGCAGCTTAATTCTATTTTGACAGATGAAAGCAAGTCAATTACAGCTAGAAATAGCTCAGAATTTGGGTTGTGGTGGGTTTTTTTGGTTTTTTCTTTGTTTTTTAATTCTTCTCCCCCCTTTCTGTGAGTTGTGGTATCATTTCTGCCCCTTTCTTTAGCTCAATTTTTTCTGTAAGATGCCTCCCTGGCCCAGGGAAGCCTCAAACACAGGCATTTGGGGCAGACATAGCTCTTTTTGCCCATTATTGTTGCCTGTGATGCACTGTGGCACAGAGCCTCCAATCCTCACAGCCTGCCTGCGCTGCCTGCAGAGATGCTCTTCACACCCCTCTTTCTTGCTCCTGCAGAAAATGACCCCAAAACCTGTCCTGTGCCCACACCTTGCACTGTACGTAACTCAGGCTGGGATAGAGCAACACCCAACAGGGCCCAACTTACCAGAGGAGCTCAGGCTCAGAGGTGGGTTGGGGAAGAAACACAGAATCTTCATGGTTGGAAGGGACCTCTGAGATGATCAAGTCCACACACACACAAAAAGCAGCACTCAAAGCGATCAAGAAACTTTAACGCTGAGGCTTAGAGGTGGGAGCACCAGCTCCATGAGTGAATTCCCTTTCCAGGAGAGCAAGAGGGTCTAAATCAAGATTAGAGAGGACAGCTACTGCCACTAAGCCACCGTCTGCCTAGACTCCCTAAATACCTAATGAATCGTGACTCTCCCCAGAGAAATAAAGCAAGAAAGCAAAAGCCTGCCCCATTGCCAAGACATTTACATGGAAGTCTCACTCCTAGAGCTCTCTTTCTTTTATAGCCTTCCCATCCCCCCCACACCTATGTCTCCCACACACCTGGTTGCTGTCAGG
>VZTM01026022.1:582332-597720 GCA_013400555.1 Jacana jacana | reverse complement strand
GGTGCTGCCATGAAGTCATTGGAAAAAATGACACAAAGAGTCACCGAATCGAGCTGCGGTGCCACGGAATGACTCTGCGAGGGAATGGCGTTACTGAAGCGCGGTATGATAAAACCGAACGAAGTTCTGACGTCAAAGGCAGCGATCCCTCCTCTAATGGCACATAGTAAAAACTACCAAAATGGCAACTCTATCACTGACTTATTTTCACAATAAGTAACTCTCTCTCTCTCTCATTCTCTCAATCACCGCAACTTGCAGATTCTTGGTTATTTGCAAATGATTATTGCACTGAGCTGGGGGAAGGAGGGGGGGAAACGATTAAGAAAATGCAAAGCAGAAGTGAAAAGAAACAGATACATTTGCTAAATAAGAACAGCACTATCCAGCGAAGAGGAGAAGCAGATTAATAGCTGCCTTACAGCAAAAACAAATGAACACAAAATCTAATTTACAAACCTATTAGATTTGCTATGTAAGCTGTTCACAGCTGATCTGATTGTACCTCTGCCTCCAGAACTCCTGCAAGACAAAGGAAATGCATTATTTATAAACCCAGCTCCTCTTTGCCAAGCATTGTTCAACAGTCAAGAGATCCTGCTCTGAAGGGCTCCGGAGACGGGGCTGCACTGATCGCATCCCACCCCATCCAGAAGGGAGACGTCCTGATGCCCGCGAAGGGCTTTTCACATCCATCGTCGTTCCTGCCCTACTGCGACCGTAAAATCATTCCGGCAAAAAAAGCTCCTAACCAACCCAATTAATAATACCTGCGCGATCTAACCAGCCATCAAAGACATCTGGTCTCCATCATCAAAGCAGCATGCAGCCTACAGGTTGCATTAACTACATCTCTACTTTTTTTTTTTTTAAACAAGTCAGGTGTTAGCAGTGCAGAGAGAAGGTCTCCTCCATCTCCAGGTTGTCAAGAGACTCTTCCCCTCCTTTTCAGGTGAGGCCTGACCTGAATGATCTGGTCAAGATTCCCATCACTGTCTTCAGTGTGGGCTTTCAGTTGAGACCACCCAACATCTCCATTTTATCCAGACTGAGCCACCAGCCTCCTGGGTGACTTGTGGAGATCTCCTCACAGTGAGCCTTCTCCCAGCTCCCAATGACCCATGGCAGGCCCAGGGACCTGTTCCAGCCCCCTCCAATCCCATGCGTGCCCTGAGGTCTCTTGTCTCCACCTTTGCTGTAACCTGGCTGAAGTTATGATGACAACTCATGACAGCTATTTGCATGCTGCAGCTGAGACCTGAAGTGACAGTCCCATGGCCTGACACCAGTGCACAAGGATGGGTGCCAGACCTGCCTGAACAAGACCTGTGGGAACAGACAGACAAATTTTCCAGCATCTATATGATGCTATAATGAAGAATAGATGGGACTGAACCCCTTGAGAAACCAATGCCACTCATATGACCTGTGAATCCTCACTTAAAAATAAGCACATACAAGTAGTAGCCTGCATCTAGCTGGCTGCAGAGCCCCTTCTTGCTGTCGCTTGCTGTTTTCAAAGGGGTCACAAAGAAGCAGTCACCCACTTTGTGATGCTCAAGGGGAGTCAGACACATTACCTGCCACATGCTCATTGCTGTGTTTTATTGTTTCCACTGCTTAGATATCCAAATGAACATGCCCATAGAGATGACCAAATTCTCCTCTAGCAGAAATACTGTTATCTGGAAATACACACTTTAATGAAAATGTATCTCAGGAGCACGTATTTCTACCAGTCCTGAAAAAAATATCCCAAATGCATTAGACATAAATGAAAAAGAAACAGAGTGTGTGAATTTTTGGTGCCATCAAAACAGATCCTCAGGTTGGTGGGATGTGAAGTAAACCCCTTTGTTAGGCTGAGCACAGCAGCACAGCCCTCAGCAACACATAACATCAAGCCCTTGGGAAAAAAACGCAACACTTGTCCCTTCCCTCCCTCCTGCCAGTGACCATCTATGGCCAAGTCAGAGCAATTCCTGCTCTGACACTCTCCTCTTTCCTTTGACAAACCTGAGAGCCAGCGAGCTGTTTCATTTTTTGGTGCATCAAGGGAACAGCAGGTCTAACTTATTCCTAGAGCCTACTGGCATTTAACAAACCTCTGCTTTAATGGGGTTCACTGCGGGGTGTGGGAGCAGACTGGATTAGTGTGCAAACCACACATCCTTTCAGAGACATCTCCTCTGAAGGAGCTTTCCAAATGGGATTCACACTCCTTCACACTTGCTGTAAGACAGATAGGGACTGGATTAAGGGCTTAGAAAAAGAAATGCTGCTCCCTGAATAAGTGCTGGTTCACAATCTCTGTGAGAGGGGAAAAATAAAATCATAAAAAAATCACAGAAATGAGGAAGTGGAGAAGACCTGTTAGCTCCCACCTCATCCACGTTTTGCAGCTATGGCAGGACCGATGTGAGGGATCACAACGTATTATGCAAATGCATTTATCCAATCCAACTTTACATGCCCTCAGCGACAGGGCAGCACATGTGTCCTCCTTAAATTAAGGCAGGCATCGGGGATGGAGAAGATGGGTGTGAGGAAGACATATTGAGAGCACATCTCCCAACACATCTCCCAGCTCGCTGTGTGCAGACGTGGTGGTGAAGGAAATTGGCTGCCTGGATCCTCTGCTGAGCAGCCCCTCAAGGGTCGTTTCAGTGGTTACTCCTCCCTCTTTACACACTCTGAAAAATAAAAGCTGTCTAAATACTGGAATGCAAACAGAGCATGAAGTGTTCAGGTGTCATATGTGAACTTGAAGGGGGCAGCTCACCAGTGGAGGAGAGAGCAGGGCTCTGCTAGCCATCATCCCATGCCTCGCCCCATGGCACTGGGCTCACTGCTTTGATGGCCATGAGCAGCCAGGATGGTCTCACAGGACACCTAGGATGCTGACAGAAACACCACTCCCTGTACCAGGCTTGGTTTTCTCTCCAAGCCACGGAGACTGCCTGAAGCTGGGACATGATACTTGGCTGAAGGTCTCAGCTGGTTTAATGAATCTGAAAATGCTCCTGGGGCTTCAAAACCCTCAGTTTTTTGGCCCTTTGTGTCCTACACTGCAACTTCTGGACATCTTCCCTGCAATTTCCCTTTGTACAGTTGAAGACAATGTGTGCTGTGAACATAATAATACGGGGTGCATCACCCTTGCCCAGTCCCTCTGCTCAGCTCAGCCCACCAGCTGCTGAAAACACACGTGGTTGAGTCAAGCCTGGGATCTTCCAAGGTCTGCCATACTTTATTGCCAACACAGGCGAGCTAATATCACTGCACTGCTTCACTTCCCCTACCAGGGAAGAGGAAAACATTAAGAAATGGAAGGCACTAATTAAAAGGCACGCGTTAAGAAAAAAAAAAAAGAAAAAAAGTCAGCCCATTTTATTACACGGTGCTGACCTGGAGCTTCAAATCTCTTGGCTTCAAAAGGCAAAGACCAACCTCGATTAAAATTGCACAGATAGGCATTGATTTTGAAAAGCTTTCTAGTGCTACACTGTGTTTAGATTGAATTGCCTTATTAATCTAGTTGTTATCAGTTTGATTGTATAGCCAGCTCCACAAAGTACTAACCTGCTTCCTAATCCTATTATTTACAAAATGCTCTTTTTTTTGACTGGAGTTGGGATGTCTTCCAGTGATAAGTCACATCTATATGTGCTAATGCCATATTACTGGCTTATGCCATCCTTTCTCGTTTTTGCTTTGAGATTTTCAAGCTGAGTTTCCACTATCTAAGATATTATATAGGTCAAAACACTCTGTGCTCAGATGTAAAGTGACACTGAGTCATATATCAGAGGATAAAAGAGAAAAATTGTCTTATGGTTCAGGTCCGTATTTTCTTTTTCTTTCTTTCATAATTTCCGACAAATCAGGTATGCGAAGACTTTTCTATTCACCCACTATGCATGGGCTTTTTAGGGTTTTTGCTTCCCTTTTCGTTTCCCACTTCTTAAATGATTCTCTTAATTGTTGCTAGGTACGGTTCGGTCTTGCTTCGAGCTATTTCGATAGACGGAATCAAAGCTGCTTTGACTGAACAAGTAGGTCACACAGCCTCTTTGGGCGAGCGGATCTCTAAGAGCAGGCTTTACACATCCATATTCTCAGGGTTACCCATTCAAAAACATCTTTTTCATGGATATTTTACGACACCCGACTCCCAGTCCTGCTTCCCCCCAGCATCCGTGACAATGCACATAGGAAGCGGGCCCAAGCATGGACAAGCTAGAAATTTCAGCTATACCCAACCACCCATTTAGCCACATTTGTGGAGCCCATTCCTGGTGGAACAAAATCTCTGCCACTTCCTGACCTTGGGCAACCTAAGTCCTTCTCTTCTCCCTCCTCCTCCTAAAAGATAATAATCCCTGTGGGGATGATTAAGCAGAATTTATCCATCTGAATTCCTCAGAATGAGAGTTCAGAGTGCCACAGTTTTAATCTGAGGAGTTCAAATGATTAACACCTACTAATTAAGTTTTCACAACCTGAATTGGCATTAGGTGTATTTTATGATCCTTGTTTTACAGCTGGGACACTGGGAGTGAAGTGGCTTGGCCCATAACACCCAAAAATGACAGTCCCATAAGCCAGGACAAGAGTGGGCACTATGGGCTTACAGCAGATCTGTCCTCTTGAAAATGCTGCTCTTCCCGAGAGTGAGTACTGCTCTTGCTCGGCAAGAGGACATCACCCAGAGGACCATGACAATCAATCTGAAAAGGACTCACTGGCCTGAAAAGCACATGCAGGTCTTCTGAAATAGCTGTAGTCTATACCCATAGCTATTTAAAATAATAATAATAATAATCACCACCTATACTTACTTCGCTTTTTAATGGTTGCTCTGATGTTGTCTTCAGGACCTGAATTGCTATTCTCTGTCTGAAGAGCACATGAGCATGATGCCAGGCCTGATGAGGGACCATCCACTCAAAATCACTGCCCTCCCAACCCATAGGCTCTCCCTGGGGCAGCTGGATGGGCAGGGGATGCTCACAGACCCTCCACAGGATGCTGCTTTGCGGCCAGACAGACCTAACCTCACCATAACTAACAGTTTTGGAGAGAGGGATGCACTGCCCAGCCACTGGAAATGAAATACAAACCCAGAGATCGCCCCCCTCCCAAATGTGACAGACTTGCTGACGCTCGTGGTGAGATATAATCCCACGTGCACTGGGCATAAGCCAGACCTTGCAAGGTCAGGACTAGCTGGCACCTGCACACCACCTCGCTAGAGATGGTCTCGGATGCACCCACTGCCCTATTAATTACGTGAATTTGTTTTGCTGACTAAGAGCAGCACAGTCATTAAGATAAGCCATGTCCTCAAAGCTGCAGCTCAGGCCAGTGCTGTGACATGTGGCTCAGGACACAGGTGTCAATCCTCCCTCCTCTTCCCTGAAATTCAGGGATGGGACTTCATGGCTTTTTGAGGAAAATTGCCACATTTCTAAGTTATCTATAACAGAGAAATAATTGGCTTCTAAGCAGCAACCTGTCCACAAGGTGGAGAATCAAAGGTGTCCCAGGAGCTCAAACTGGTGCAGGATTGAAGCCCAGAGGCTGGAAAATGGGATTCCTTGTGAAATGTGTCCTGGTTTTCCATCCGCACATCAGGGTCTCACTGAAAATATGGAAAAAGGCCACATTCATTGGCAAGTCCTCTTGTGGACTTCTCACTAGACACTCAAGTGGTTTCTGTGGGGTTTAGGTGAAAGCCCACTTATATCCATATCATGTTCTGCTGTCACCCCAGAAGAGAAAAATTTGGTGAGGAAAGGTCTCACTGCTGGTTAGCCCTACGCGTAAACCAACCTGCAAATTAGAAACAAAAGTCAAAGCCAGGCAAGGAGCAATGGGATGGTTTTTGAACCTTGAGATGATGGGCTCAGACACAACATGGTGCGTTCTCCCTAACACCCATCCTCTCTCATCCAGAAATGCAGCTCTGGCAGGCTCATTTCTCATCTCGCCTCCCTCTATCACATTTCATAACACACCAGGAGGAGCCAGGACATCTGACACTTGCCGATCAATCCCTGTGACATTTCCCCAGTTGCATTTGAGGTTCTCATCCATCTGGGGTGTGGAGCAGATTGCGATTAAGAGAAGCGGTGGCCGTTGGGTAGCCCTGTGTACCCACACTTTCCCGTCGAGCAAGGTTCTCTCTGTAGGG
The DNA here is from genome assembly GCA_013400555.1 of Jacana jacana. Classification (NCBI taxonomy): domain Eukaryota; kingdom Metazoa; phylum Chordata; class Aves; order Charadriiformes; family Jacanidae; genus Jacana; species Jacana jacana. The sequence continues at coordinate 591,524 of VZTM01026022.1, read as the reverse complement.
ATTAATTTGGAAGACATTTCTAAAGCGTTTGTCTGCTAGGATGAAAGCTCCCGCAATACATCTTGATGAGACGTTTGAAATCGCACTTCGATGTGTTTAAAATCTCACTTGTTCATATTGTCACAGCTTGGCAGCCCGAGTGTCAAAAACTTCCTAAATATCAGGTGCTATTTTTACTGCTCCCAAGTTTTCATTCTTCCTATCAAGCCATACAACCGCCTTTGAGAGAGCGTGCCCACATCGTGGCTTTCAGTAAAACCACCTTGCCCTACTGGGGTCCAAATGCAGCTGTGATACAGGACCTGCAGGGGCAGTGCTTGTGTTGCCAGCCTGGTGGTGCAGCATCTTCCAGCAAACCAGGCAGATTTGGTGTAAAAGCACCAGAAAACTGCATCACTGCTGCTCGTGGCACTTGTTATTACCCACCGAGGGAACTGCAGATCTGTCAGTCTCATGCAAACCAGCCTTGCTAATTTGGTCACCTCCTCCCACGCTCCAGTCCCACCTCCCATCATGTCAACCATCCTGCAGGCTCCTTCCCGGGGACCACAAGAAGATGGGAAAGTTGGAGACACTCAGCATCCCTACGTGTCAGGAGGTAACTGTGTCTGTGTGTTAGCTCCCACATAAATGAGAGCAGGGTTTGGCCCTGAGGTTGCTGCCTGGCTGCAAATCACTGTGTGTAATCACTGCAAGCGTACGCCGAGGACGCCGGAATCAAGACACATGAGTTTGCAAAACAGAGACACCTATTGCTTAATAGGGAATAAGCCAATTAGCCTGAAACGCTTATGTGACAAAACTGGCGAAGAATCAGCAGGAACAGCACAGCTTTGATAACTAAAGAACACGAGGAAATGGGAGAGACACCAGGATGCTGCTTGGGGATCACTTCTGCACTGGGGTATCCAGAGCACCACAACCAGATCCCTGTCCCTGACTTGAGCCACCCGCCTTGAAAGACCTGTAAGAGACGGGAGGATGCTTGAAGCAGCCTGATGGTTACTGTTGCCCATGAGGAAGCCATGGCCCAGGACTTTGAGGCTCTGCCCCCAAGCCAGCATGATCTTTCCCTGAGCCAGAAAAGTGTCTCTGGCACCTGTGAAGTGTCAGGTCTCACATCCACATGCATTCACCCCAACGTCAGCATGGCCCGACTCCATCGCCCCCCGATGCCCTTGCTTTATCACTGCTCTAAAGACAAAGCACTCACACACTCACAGGGCTCAAATGTCCGACACCTCACCTCTCCCCATCCTGCAGGACCTTATTCCTTTTCACCCTCTCAGGTCTTCCATCAGAAGTTTAATCCTGGCATCGGTTCAGTTTCTTGGGCGCTGTTTATGAAACAGCCAGCGAAGAGAAAGACATTGAAGCAGGCAAAAAGGATCCAGAGAGGGGATTGGGACTGGGGTGCCTGAGTGTCTGTGTGTTTACCTTCCTGTTTCTGGAAAAAAAACCAAGAGCCCAGCAAAGATCTAGAAAGGAGCCAAGACAAAAGCCTCACTGTTCAAAAAAAAGAGCATGACTACACTATACATTTTTCCTGAGATAATTTTTTTTCAGTCAACAGCGCAGAGCTATCAGGGAGCGCAAACAGCAGCACATCGGTCTTGCAGCAGATCCTGTCACCCTGAGCATCCGTGTCCCAAAAGACAGAAATCCCGGTGAGTCCTGCAGCATCTTGGATGCCAGCTACTTTGGGAAATGGGAACAGAGCAGTATGAAAAGACACTGTGTCTGTAGGGCCCTAGGTCCTCAGGCTCATCCTCCCACACCCTTCTCTTGCCTACTTTTCCCACTGCTCTGAGGAGCCCCTTGGAATACACAAGGTCTCGCGTGGTTTCTTCCTTCACTGATGACGTGGATGCTGAGGACCTCTCCTGGGCAGTGTCATCCTCCTGGGATGGTTCTTCTGTACGAGCATCCTCAAAATACCATTGTGTGCCTACACAAAGAGGGTTGAGAGCATCTGGATGAGAGTTGCACCCTGAAACCAATAACTCCATGAGCTACTTGCCCACCATCACAGGCACCCACCAGCAACAGAGTCATCCCAGGACCTTAGCAGGAACTTAGTCCCCAGATGACAATGTCCAAATATCAAATATTGAAAAGCCAGTGTGGTTTCAGAGCTTGGCCTCCTCTTTCCTCCCTTGGCTCATAGAGCTACAGTGTGGAAATCCAGGCAGCAGTAAGAAGGAAAAGTTTAATTATCAACTGAGCAGCTGCTGGTTGACAACTGAGTGTGCTTCTGGGTGTCTGAAAAAGAGCTGGAGATGCCTCATGACGATGCTTAACCTTCACAGGGAAAATATGTCCCCTGTTGTAGCTGCTAGCTGAAAGTTAGATTCTATTCTTGAGGATGCCAGTAAAGCCTGGGCTGAGAGGTGATGGGTCATGGTGGAAAACCTGTCCTTCGACGTAGAGCTGCCAGCTGCACCAGCAACACCCGGAGCCCACCACGATGATGTTTGACTGAAGGAGGCCTTGAGAGAGCACTTCAAAACTGTGTTGTGACTGTTACAATATGTGCTTTTAAAAGCAGTCCTGCCCACGGAGAGCACTGGTCAGGGAGGGACGGCGTGCTCAGCATGCAGATGGCTGCTCTGGGTTAGGGGTTTTTTTTGGCATTTGTTTGGAATATTCCCTGTGGATTTCTGTATGCAATAACAAGGATTTCATTTGCAATAGCAATAAGAAAGAGTCCAGTACTTAAATTTGGAAAGAGCTGACCTGGTACACGAGCAGCCAGCTCGATGAATCAAAGGCTGTGCAAACAAGGAACCTCAGAGGGTCAATAGCGGGGCCAGCAGTTAGTGACACCAGGGCGATGAAGCTGCTGTCCGCCTGGCAAACAGGAGCACCCTTAAAGCTGACAGTGTTTCTGCCTCATAGTGTTCTCCCCAAGCACGACGATCACAACAGGGCTGGTACAGGGACTCCTCCTGACGGGGTTACCTGATGGCAGGACACGGCATTTCTGCTGTGGCATCACTCACTGCTTCAGGAGGACCATTCCAGTCCCACCACCCACACGCCCAGCACCTTTGCCATGTGCCACCCTCCCGGTTCATCTTCCTACTCCTGGCTCTCTCACCCCACACCGCCGCCGCTACCGTGTTTTGGCAGCACCATCCCCATCTCCCTGGATCAGCCCTTTCGCTTTCTATCGGAGCTGGCACTGCTCCTGTTGATGAGGATGCACCTCCCAAGGCCACCACCACCATCAAGGCTCCTGCTCAGCCAAGAGAAGGCATTATTTAGGTTTACAGTGGGAACAGAAAGAAAAAGCAGCTGTAAAGATACTTTTTTTTTTCTTTTCTTTTTCTCTTCCTTTCTTTTTCCTTTTGAGTTGCAAGGGGCAGAGCTGTTGACACCCCCCTGCTCTGTCACAGCTTCTGCTGAAGGACACCCTGCTCCCACAGTGAATCTACTGTGCCAGGGAACTCCCTTGTTTCCAGAGACAACTGGGGATGGAAACCAGAGACATGGCAAAAGAATTATTGTCTGATGTTGTAGTCTGGGCTTATTTCTTGCTGCTGAGGATGACCCAGGCCCAGGAAAAAACAAAAGATGGAGGCAATTAGAAGTCTCCCTTTGGAACAGCCGTTTTATATATCGACCATGCCTGTAGATGTATTTAAGTAGTACTGGTCTCAGGGATGAAAAACTGAAATACCTGTAGCCTGAAAGCCCAAGGAAAGATAAGGGAGCTCCTGTGAAATGCTTTCCTGGAAGATCAAAAGCACATCTGGCACTCAGGTAGGCACCGATGAACAGATGTTCGAGCAGAATAACCACGGTTGCTGCAGAGAATACAAGAGAAAATGGAACCCTTTGTCCACATCTGGGGGAGGACAGGAGGGCTCTTGGTGGCTGTGGGCCCTGCTGTGTCACTGCTGGCTGCAGTCCCAGGGCTTCGCTCTCTGCCCAGGAGAACAGCAGGGGCACGGAGGAGCAGGCACCATACTGCTGATGGCTGAGGCACTTAACCTCACCGTTAGCTGCTCAACAAGCCTTCGCTAAATGAACCAACATTTGCAACTCCTTACTCTCTGCAGGGAGAAAAAGGTTTCCTTTGCTCTCCAGACTGGAATCATGCCTTTGCAAGGTTAGAGGTGGGAAACAAAAAGCCAACCTGGGCAAAAGGGACACTTGAAGCTTCACCTGGGAGGTGCTTTACTCTCTTCATTGCTTTGGTTGCTGGGGGTGGGACTGGCCATGGCTTCAGCAGCTCTGCACCCAAGAAGCACTGGCTGGGGACGTGCATCCTCCTACCACAGCCACTGCCCTCCTCACTGGCAACCTCAGAAATTCCGTCATTGGGGATCTTGCAAGATGCTGACTATCAGAACTGGTTGGAAGAGTAATTTTTCACCAACTGTACTGGAAAGCTCTTAGAGGGACTGGTTGCATTCACAGTGCTGGGGTTTCTTTTTGGTTCCACTCAATTGCTCGAGGGTCTGCTAGTGCTTTCCATCCTGCTGCTCCCAGCCCTCCTGCCAGACACCATTTCCCTGCAGGTACCACTGCTCCTGCCGTTCCCTCAGAGCTTAGCTAGGGAGGTTTATCTCCTTCAGCTTGCTCTAGGCAGGAGCACAGGGGTTTTGGACATGTTTCTGTGGCAGCCACCCCTGCAGGGCAGCAGGAGATGAAGGAGTGCTTTACAGGGAAGAAGTGGAGCTCTGCAGCCGACCTGAAATTGCCTGCTTGAGCTCAAGTTATTGTCAGAAGAGTTGCAATCAAAGCCTACACCAAGCATTTTCTTACTCAAATCAGTGCTCCAACATTGCTTTTATTTTCCAGCCCAATGGTTCATGGAGTTTTTGTTAGATCCCTGCCATCCCCAGCAAGTACAAAGGCCTCTCCATTGGGTCCATTTACATGCATAGTTACAGGGCGCCCATGGGCTTCTGTCCTGCAGGGAGGTTTTACTCCTCCCAACCAACCTGGGTAATTGTTGGCTCGTGTGTACCCACTGGGTGTACAAAAGTGTACGTTGGTAGCACATAGAACTTTTTTTCAACAAAACTTTCTGGTGGAGAGCAACTCTTCAACTGACTCTGGGTCAGGCACAGTAAATCACAGCCTAAAAAACCTAAGCAGGACATTTATACCCTTTAGACCAACCTTGACAAGAAGCGTTAAGACTACAGCTCACTACAGACCGCTTTGAGCGAGCTCTTCAGCCACCATAAAAGACACAAAATCTCTTTGTGGCATTCCTGAGCCTTTGAAAGGCAGGCATTAGAAAAGGGCACACAAGGAAAAAGTGGCAATTTACTGACAAGCTTCCAGGTAGGCCAGCAATATTAGATACTCCAAGTCATCACTTAAAAAGAGCAGAATATAATTCCTCTTGTAATCAGGATGGAAAGGCATGTGCCCTGGACCAGCAGAGAAAAGACTGACTCATATTAAGTCCAACCCATTACCAAGTGTCAAGTGCTCCCTAAGATGGCTCACACGCTAATTTGAGAAGTCACCTGGTGGCAGCGGGTCACCAGCTCCCTCTACAGACAATCAGGACACAGCCGGACCCCTGCAGAACTGCTACAGCAGACGCATAATAACAAAGAGTCCCTTTAAACTGCCGCCAAGGAGCAGAATTTTCCTCCTTGTCACCGGCAATAATTATTCCACTCGACGCCGAGTCCTTTGTCTTCCTCCACGGCAAGAGGTCCAGCCCGTTCCCTTACCCTGGGGTGGGTGAAGAAATGGCCGCGATTGCATTAGCGCTCCCCAAGGCAGATGCCAACGTGCCTTTTGTTTCTTTGCAGGGAAACAAAGAGCCGGGGAGATGGAGGGAAAGGTAGGTGCTGCCGGGCTGCGGGGAAAGTTCAGCCACCTGGAACCAGGTGGTTGTTTCGGGCACAAAGTGCCAAGACCGCTCGCAAGGGCAATACTTCAGCCGCGCGCGCCGGTGAGCGCGAGGAGCGAGCCAAGGCGAGCGGGACGAGCAGGCCTGCCCGCCCGCTGGCATCCCCCAGCACCGCTGAGCAGGCAGTTCCAGTGAGGCCTGCATAGGTGACACACACACACACAGTGACAGGGATGCAGTGGGATGAAAAGCGGCGGGCAGGGGTGGCTGCAGGGCGAGAGGAGCAGGCTAATGAGAGCGACACAGCGTCGGGAGCGAGAAACTGCTGAATTATCCTCCTTGCCTTGACACCTCTTTGTTTCAGTATCTCCTGTCTGCAGGAGGTGGTATAATAATATCTGGAGGAGCAAGACGGGACTGCTTAAGGAGCAAACATCTCTCTCAGCATCCTCTGCCAGGTAGAGCATCTCCAGCCACTTCCAGCTCCTTACCCCCCTTCACCTGCGATGCTGGCAACTTGCTGTCCAAGGAAACAGCACATTTATTTATTTTTTTGAGTCCTTTTGTCAGTAACACTATGCTCTTACTCTGTACCTAATGAACATTTTGTTCTTTCTTTCTGTGATTTCTCAGTATTTGTAGGTGAGAGAAATATGTTCCCCCCTGCTCCTACCCGTATGAGGCATATTCTTCCAAAGACAATCCAAATCACAGGCAGGGGGCAGGGTATGTGTAAAAGTGGGCAAGCTGTTCACTCCTCACAATAATTAGAGAGTGTTTGGATGCCAAGGAAAAAGAAGAAAAGAGTTGCACCTGCCTGTATTTCCCAGCCCCCCTTGGTGGCTGTGAGCCTGCCAAGGGGACACCTGGCCAGCTCTTCACTCTCCTCAATGCCTGGGCTGTGCTGGCCAAAGTGAAGCAGGTCTGTGGGAGTGTGGAGGAGGATGCTGAGCCACAAAATCCATCAGACAAAGGTTCCTGACTGGGGGAGAGCTGCACAAACACCCGGTACTTCCCAAACCTCTCACAGAGAGGAGCGGTTCCCTCCTGGACAGAGAGAGAGCTCCTGGAAAACTTTGGAAGGGTGTCTTTCTCTACACTGCTGTTCACTTTTGCTGTCACATGGTCCCCTTTACCTACAGGTCCTGTTTGCAAAAGATACTGTAATTACGTGGCCCTCATAGTTGAAAACCCTGAACTGTTGCGGGTTGGGCACTCAGCTTTTTCCAATCTCCCCAACAACATACTTCAGCCAGGTCACAGCACCATGTTGACCATCCCTGGTACCACGGCAGCACATGGGAATGAAGTGCTCTTTGTGCCAGGCTCCTGTGCTAAGAGCTTAGGGTGGAAGGTGAACAGCGTTCGGCCCCTTGCTGCATTTGGGATGAGGGAGTTCATCAAACCTGAACCACTTCAGAGACACAGTGGGGAAAAAGAAGAGCGCGAGAGAGTGCAAAGCATGAGAAAGGGTGAGTTTGCCCTACTTCACCATTATTTCTTAATATAGCAGGGTCCCACCTTTGCTTTGTGTATCCCTGTATCAGAAGCAGCACAGCTGATGTGGGAACTTAGGTATGAAAAACCAGTCTGGCACTAACACATATCAGGGGGCACCAGGACCCCTCCTTCACTCCCCGGGGCATAAGGTGCTCCTCTCCTTTGCTAGTTACCTTTTGCACTATTATTTCTGAAATGCTGTATGTAACATGCTGATGGCTGCTTCTACAGAACTCATCTGACCCTGTTGCCGTCTCCGCCGTTGCACTGTTTGGCAGTACTTCCTTGGAGGAACTACAGCAACAAACTCAGATGCCAGGGCTTGGAGATAAGCAGCCAGCAAACATCTAATTTCCATACAATGTACAGAAAAGAGAAGAGGAAAAAAAAAACCAAACAACCAACAAAAACCCAGCACTAGGAATCCCTAATGAACCAGGGTGAAAAACAGGACAAGAAAGTAACAAAATGGAATAGATTTTCAATAAGGGCACAGCAAGTTCTAGCGGACAGATCTAGCAGATAGACAAGGAGAAAGAAAGAACAGAAGCCGGAAAAGAAGATGGGAGGAAAGCAAGGGGATCAGAGCAGCCTTTCTGATGGGGACGACGCTTCAGAAGCTTTTCATTTCCTTTATTATTATACAGATAGTACCAGATCATTGCAGAGCGACAATTAATCCAGCCTGGTAACCCACAGTCTGGTGCTGGACGTTTCTGGCCAAGGCTACTGACCTTTAAGCACTTCTTGCCTGTGGCACCCAATAACAATGAAACAATGGCAAACGTAACTTCATTTATAATTTTAGCCCCAAGTACCAGGTATTTGTTTTGATGTGACACCCTGGGCAATGCCACCTGATCCCAAACAGAAAGACCTTCTGCCATTTGGGCATGACAAGTGCACCCCACATTACTAGAATAATTTGTTTTTCCAAGCTACTGTAGCGAGTTCCTCAAGTTAATGCAAATCCTCCTCTCTGCATTTGTTCCTCTCATCCCCTGAGTTTCCAAGCAGCCCCCAGAGATGGGATTTATGGGGTGCGTAGGGCTTTGCTCCTTTCCTCAGGCTTAAGGGCTGCTTTAGTTGCTGCCAGGCAGGGCACCTGCAGGCAAGCACCCATCCTGGAGGTGACCATGGAGGGATGATCATGAAGCCCATGGGGACAGAAAAGTGGGTTCAGCTCTCACACCCTGCTCTGTCACCCCTTCCAAACTGGTCCCTGCTCAGTCTCTCCCCACTCCACCGACTGATCCATGCTCCAGCACCCTGCAGATTGGTCCCTTATCCGTCATCTCCACAAGCTGGTGCCCTCTCCACCACGCCCATCTGGACCAGCACCAGCACACAAGCCCTCTGGGCTGCAACTTGCCCCGCTATACCCAGCCAACAAACTACCTGCACCAATATCCCGCTTAGGGACCTGCTCCATCAGCCCACCAACACCTGAGCATTGCCTGCACACACACCCCTCTCTCCAGACCAGTATCTGCTCCATCATCTCTGACCAGACTGGTACCCACTCCAGCATCCCTACCCAGTCCTGTACCTGACTGACTATTCCTACTTGGACCATGACCTAAGTGTCTTTAACGGGACCGGTACCTGTTCCAGCTCCCCTACCTGGACTGGCATCTCCATGTCTCTAAAGGGACTGGCATCTGTTCCTGCATCCCTAGTTGGACCAGCAGCTGCACCAGCATCTCTATCTGGACCAGCACCTCAACGTCTCTAATGGGAGCGGTACCTGTTCCAGCATCCCTATCCGGACCGGTACCTCAGAATCTCTAACGGGAGCAGTACCAGCTCCCGCACCCTTGCCCGGACCGCCGTGGCTGACCCCCGGCCCCGTGCCCCAGCGTGCCCCG
>VZTM01026022.1:447013-582169 GCA_013400555.1 Jacana jacana | reverse complement strand
GTCCCGCCCCGCCCGGCGCGGGGAGGGGGCGGACGGGGCGGGCTCTGCCCCCGCCACCCCCCGACGGGAAAGTTTGCGGTGCGTCCCGGGAGCGGCTGCCTTTCGTCCCGGGGATGGGACACTCACACACACCCGCCGCCCCCCCGTGCCTCCCTCTGAGCGGGTTCCCCGCTTTTTGTTCTGGGTCCCCTTGCGCGGCCGCGGAGCGTCCCCTCCCGTGCGCGCACCAGCGCGGTGTAGCAGGGTCTGCTCCGGGCGGGGCGGCTATGGGCAAGCGGGTGGGTTCTCCCCGAAAGGGCAAAAACTGCGATAAAATAAGACAAAGCTACCATTTGCGATGGCGGCGATTGTGCCTTTTCCTCTCTCACAAGGTGCGTGCAATAACCCGGAGCTTCTGGGGTAGAAAAACCTGCTTTTGTTACAAAGACGCTAACTAACTAATCACACCTTTCTCCAGCACTATTAATAGCCATTTTTGGTAACAATAATTCTTTGCATTGCTAGAAATACTAACTGACATAACCGTACTGGTCCTGCCACTATACTTGGGATCCCACTGGAGTTGGAAGAGGCAGAATTTATTAAGCAGAAACCACAGAAGGGGCTCTGCTCCTCAGGCACCTGGGTGCATCACTGCCACACTCGCAGTCCCTGTTAGCAACCTCTTGCAGGCTCTCTAAGTTTTGTTATGGAGAGAGAAAAGGCTGTAGTTTCCTCCCAGAAAGGGAGCTGAAAGTGTGTGAAAGTCGGGAAGAAGGAAAAAGGCACTGGCTGGACAAAAGAAAGGCCAAAATAAGACCAAGAGGTCCTTTCCCTACATCCCTGTTATCTGTTAGTCCAGTGCTGACCCTGGAGAGGAGAAACCGGCCGTGACAGGGTTAGGTAAGGCCAGCCTGGCAGTGTCTCCAAATCCAAGCATAATTCTTTATAGCCCAGAAAGTTGCTGAAAATCAGAATATCTGGTGATACATGCACCGGAGAGGGACGCGGTGGATTTATAATGCAGCAGATAGAAGCGGCACAGATGTGTTGAGAGGGAGAGATACTAATTGCTTACATATTTAAAACAGCATCTTTAGCCTGAATGGGAGGCACCATTAAGCAAAACAGAGCTATTAACTGGGGCCACTTGGAAAGCTGCCATTTTCCCTTCCGTGCGTGGCTTTTCGCATCGGTACAGAAGTGCCCTGCTCAGGGCGTGATTCGTAGCGAGGGGGCCGAGGCCATTGGCACTGGGGTTATGCGTGTCCACACGTACAGGGCAGGGGGACACGTGTGACAGCAGTTCCATAGGGGAAGGCATAGGCAGCAGAAGACTTTTCTTGCTACCTGGATGAAATGGTGGAAGGAGCCCGTTAGGGCCAGTGTGATTTCCTGGGGGCTCTGAAACTCTTGTAGACAGAGAGGACAAACAAATCACTGTTACGTTTATAGGGGAAAAAATACAACGTAGGTGAGTCTGGTACGATTACACTGTAGTATATATGGCAAATTTACAGTCCAGTATACAGCTTTTATAAGAGAGCCCCTGGGGAGAAGGTGATGTTAGGTGGTGTGAGTAGCCCCATAATTTACCTTCTGCGTAAATCTGAGAAAAACCTCATTTTCCTTCTGTTTTAGTTATCTTGGACTCCTTTTGCTCACTCATATTCTGCAGTTGTCTGGCAGTGTGACTGGCCTGAGGATGAGGGAGCAGGCTTTGAGGTGACCTTGCTGGTGCAGGGACTGCCATAGGGGCTTCCTGAGATGCGGTGGGACAGAACACCAGTCCCCTGTGACTCAGGAGCACTGCGCCACAGCTGGCTGCCCGTCTTGCACACCCTCAGGAATACAGATGGAGGGATCTGCTCCTGTGTCTTTTTCAGCTCCATCCGAGGTGGTGTTTCAGCTTCTTTTGTCTGATCTTTCTGTTTCAGTTGCCAATCACAGTGGCAACGTGCAAGAGGGAATCTCAGAGGAGGCTGAGCAGTAAGTGGGGGGACCTTTCAGCGCGTGGTGGGAGATGGCTTGCCTGGATGAGGACTCTCCCAGGGCCAGGGATGTCCTATCTGCTGAGATGTTCCTTCTGCTGAGGAGTAGCTTGTGTTAAAAGACAGGCTGGGATTTGATTCTACTCCTGCGTAAGTCGATGGCAATGCTGCTATTAACTGAAACGAAAAAACCCACCTCCTTGCAGGGTAAGCTGAGAGTTAAGCCTGATGCCCTTCACTGGAGAGCTCCACTGCTCAGGGCTTGCACAAAGAGCTCTGTGCTTGGTGTCATCTGTTGCTTTATTCCTATGAAAGATGGAGGTCGGAGAGAAAGGTCATTCTTCAGCTGATCAGGCTTCAAGCACAGGGACCAAGACCTTGAAGTTACCGCTGGTTTTGAATGAGGAGGCAGCAAGCTATCTGGAAGATGCATGAACAGTGCAGCTCGCTGACTTATTTTGTAATCAATTAATGAGGCTGTATAACATCACCGACTGCGACTCTGCAATGGAAACCTGGGGATCATGTTGCCTTGCTGAGGGCTAAATTCCTCACCTTCAGGAGTCTTACAACAGCGATAGAAATAAATGAATATAATAGGTAGTGACCGCAGGAGAGGATATTTTACTCTATGCCCCTCCTTTAGAGCATCCTGGCCAGATTTGGGGGAGGAAGGGATAATACACCCTGCTGCGATGCGTTCCTCTTTATCCTGAAGATACAGCAAACTGCTTTGGAGCAATTGCCGTAGTTTCTCAAGCACTAGTCATTCTGCACATCCAATTCGCTCTGAATCCTCACATGATTCAGCTTAACCAGGTGCATAAATGTTTCAGGATTGGGTCCGTAAGTGTCCAGAGCCTCAATTTTATATCTCATTTGTAAGATGAGTTGCAGGAAGATGAGAGCAAACTGTCGCGAATAGACTGTTGTGGTAGAGTAATTTGTTCTGAAACATAATAAAAGGCTATTATATCTTCTAGTTCCTAATAATTTGAGGAAATAATTCTGTATCCAGAACATTTGGAGTAAATACAATAAGGTGTACTGAAAAAAAATAATATCTTAGCGTAATGGCAAAAGTAACTGCACCAGAACAATATTGCATTTTGCTGCTTTGAAGGGAGAAGAGAAAAGAAATGGCATTTTTACATTTTCTTTTGACCTTTGAGAAATATCAGGAATATGTAATAGCCATATTCACCAACAATAGCTCAGAGGGTTCCGAGAATAAGAGTTAAACACCTAGGGACACTTACAAACAACCGGCAGAGAGGCGATGAATTTAAGATGTGGATATGAAAGGCAGAGATACACAGAGAGTGCACAAATAATACATATTTAAAATGCTTTTAATCTGTGAGAAGCACCATTGAGAAAGGTAGTGGCTCCTGAACAAGCAAGGGAGGGACAGAGAAGATGACCCACGAGGTCTTTGCCATGCCGCGACGAACGATAAAACCTGGCGCAGCGAGAGGTCTCAGGAGACCTTTCTGCATCAAATTCGTAATGCTGTGAAACGCACATAACCTTTATCGTAACTGTAGGCCAAAATGAACAAAGTTTACAGCCCATTTTATACAGCTAAACAGAACTGTGATGTGATGAGCGGGGATGACAAATGGGAGCCTTGTATTTACCAGGGTCGCGACGTTTCATTGCCTCATTATTGCCAACAAACCCGCTTCTAGGTGCTTTCCCCAGTGAAACCATCACTCCTTCCTGCAAAAGCCAGGTGACTCCCGAGGGGCATGCAGTATCTTTTCCTCTTCAGTAGGTTCAGTAAGTTTGATGCCCTCCATCTTCTCCTGAATTGCTCTCGCTGGTCTCTGCATGGAACAAGGGATCAAGGCATCCCACTCCAGCATCACAAGTCCACAGCCTCTTTGCTCATGGATGGAAAAACGCTGGTAATAACCAAGCAGCTTCCAGAGCTGTCAGGCTCCCCACCTGGCTTTATTTGTTCTCTGGTAAATGTTTTCCAGCTGGACCCCAAAGCAGCCGGGTCCACTGCTAAAGTGCATTCACCTGCCTCCTGGAGGAGCTGTGAGTCTTACTAAAGGACTCCCGAATGCTGGGACAAATGATTGTTTGTAATAAGGAGGGTAATATGAATCTGGTTTATTTTTGAAGAGCAGACAGCACTGAGATCCAGCCCTAGCAGAGCTGTTTAGACGTGTCCTAGTGTCTGCGAACCTGAATTTAGCGACGTCAGAAGGATTCATAACTTTCTGTGGTCTGTTTCTTGCTGAATTCAGAGCAGAAGCTCCCCTGCTCCTCACCTCTTAGGATGGGAAGGAGAGCCCTTGCTTTCCTTGGAGAAAGAGTCAAAACCCTCATAATTTTCTCTTCTTGGGGATTTTTGCTGTTGGAAGAAGGACTCCAAGTCTGTCGTCTTCTTTACACCCAGAGTGGAGTAGCAGCAATGAGAGCTTTGGTGGTTCACAAGACAGCTAGAAGTAAATTAGAATGTATTAATTTCAAGCTCTATTAGGATTTTAAGAAAGCAAAATCAATAGGAAAAGATGGACTCAGTAGGGAACGTGACCTTATTTTCCCAGTGTCTGAAGGGGAAGCGCACACAGTAGAGAAACAAAAATGCATCTGTAAAACTTCAGCTTCTTTGATGTTGAAGGAAAGTTAAAGTGCTTACGTAAACAGGCATCATTTGACTGGTGCTTAGGAGAAGTGTCATAAAGAGAAAAAGAAAAAAGCCAACAATAACCCATGCCAAAACCCACCCCAAAAATCCCTAAATCCAACCCCATCCATTAGTCCATTCTATTTCTCTCTCTTCTGCAGTAAATTGCAAAAATGGTGTGATCTGTGCAATATTTCGTCAAATCGGCCTCACCATTGTCAGAGCAAAACGTCTGATACAAAACAAGAATGATCTTTCTTTCTTTTTGGTCAGATAAGCTGGTTTGAATTCATAAAAATGCCACATTCGCAACGATATTGATAATTTGCATGTGAAAAGCCTTCCACCTGGTAATGAAAACAATTTTTCAGTTTCGCCACCACTAGTCGCCAGAGATAAGGTCTGCTGTCCTCCCCTCCACAATTAACCACGCAAACACAAGAAAGGGAAAAGGTAGGGGGGGGAAAAGGCAGAATATGTGTGATGATTGCAAATTGTCCATTACCTGAACCCGATGCTAAGGTATTGATAGTTCCAGTTGCGGCTGGTACCCTTTAATAGCCTGGCTGTGGCTGTGTGCTAAGCTGGGCATCTCCAGGTTGGGATGGCAGAGCTGAGTATATGTTTGTAGGAAGTTTTTACGCCATATTAGTGTCATTTTGGGGAAAAAACCCCACCTAAACCAAGTTTGTTTGCTAACCCCCTTTGTGGCTAGCAAGCCACTGGGTGGCAGTGCTGTGTTCATGTGTATATATTTATATATATATATATTTAGAGAATAAATCTGAGGAAGAACAAATGAAGGAGCTAGGACTGTTTAGTTGGAGGAAGAGGACGCTGAGGGGAAACCTCATGGCTCTCTACAAGTACTTGAAAGGACATTGTAGAGAGGTTGGTGCTGGTCTCTTCTCACAGGTAATGAGCAATAGAATGAGAGGGAATGGGTTCAAGCTGCAGCAGTGTAGGTTTAGGCTGAACATCAGGAAAGAATTCTTCACAGAAAGAGTGGTCAAGCACTGGAATAGGCTGCCCAGGGAGGTGGTTGAGTCACCATCCCTGAACGTGTTTAAGAGTCATTTGGATGTAGTGTTGGGGCATATGGTGTAGGGGAGAACTTTGTAGAGTAGGGCTGATGGTTGGACTCAATCCCAAGGGTCTTTTCCAACATGAATGACTCTATGAATCTCTCTATATATATCTCTAAACACACATAACTGGGGGGGACTCTCTTCTGTGGGGGTTGTTTCAAACCGGGGTGTATTTTGCTCATCCTTGGTACGCTGAACACCACTGTGATGCCCAAGGCAGGAGATGACAGGGCTGAAAGAGGCTTCAGTTTTGCAGAGCGTGGACAATTGCTGCATTCCCATTGACTGGTGTGAAACTCCACAACCAGAAGGAGTGAGTGCCTGAAGGTCAATCCAAGCTGTCCCAGCCTTGCTGCAGACCTGCACTCACAGCGTTTCTCTTGCCCTGTCATCAGAGGAACAAAGAACCCTTTTGCTGATAGCCCTGAAACAGAAATGGCACAAGGTGCCTGCCTTGTTCCCTGCCTCTGTCCCTAGCCCCCACATTTTGCCCTTGTTCTTCCCAATCCATAGAAAAATAGCTAACTCAGCAAGGCCATATTTTCAGTGACAGAATACATGCGTGTCCTTGGTTGTATCTGAAACATGCACATTTCTTGCATACGACCAGAGATTATCTGAATTTAACGACACAATTCCCCCAAGATAATTCCAAACTGGTAAGTATTTCTCACTTACAATGGTAGATTTTAAGTGCCTGATAAACAGATATAGGTTTGAGATGCCAAACTGAGACCTCATCAGGTTATGAATTTTTTCTCTTATCTCAGTTCAAAGCTGCAAAGTCATGGCATTTCTTTTAGGTTTCTTGGTTTTTTTTTTTCCCCTCCTGCAGTGCACCCTCACATCATGGTACTCCTGTCTGCATTTCACGGCCCTGAAAGCACAGGTCATATTTGATTCTAGTTTTGGCCTGTTTCAAGTTGGCAGGTTTGATTAATCTTGTCCTGTACTTGATAAATACCCAATTACTCTCCACAACTCTGTTTGGGGGCGGGGGGTGGGGTGGGTGGGTAAATCTACCTACTTTATATAAACTGTCTTACATGCAGGCTGAAGAAATAAGCTGTGTATGGGCACCCTGAAGTAAGAGAGGGGGTTTATTGCAAGATTAATTTGATATCAGACTGCTCCTGCTTATAAGGAGAAAAAAAAAGGGCTGGAGAAGATGACACAAGACTAGATAAAAGAAGGAGGAAGAAATCTTTATGACCCTCCTTTGGGGCCATCCAAATAAAGAAAATAGTGCTATTAAGCACTCAAAAATCTATCACTTTAGTGATGAGCACACCTGAGGAAACCTGCAGGAAGGTTGTCTTGCCTTTTCCAGGCCTTTGTATGGGCCTATGGAAAAATTTTGATCTAAATCTTTGTGAAATGTGCAGATTACAACAGCAATTAAAGCAACCAAAAAAAGGGGGGAAAAAGAAAAAAAAAATCACATGCACACATGGCCCTTTGCAAATGAGAACTTTTCTGCAAGGAAAACATGAGATTTCACAATATGTTCCATTTAGCAAAAATTACAAAATCTGAAGGGGTAACATAAAGAACGGAAGTTTTTCTTCTCTCCACCCATTGCTAACAGTTAAAAAACTGCTGTGCAAAAGGTCTTTAATGCAATACCTCATTTCCGCTCTAGAAAGTCACTTGGTTTCTGTCTACAGAGGCTGTCATTTTGGCCCCCATCAATAATAAATGTTTTTTTTTCTCCTATTTTATACTAATGTTTCTCATTCTTCTTGTCCTTTGTGGTGGGCAGAGCTGTTGAGTGAACTACTTGCACTCCAGAATACAAGGATTTTTGGAAGAGAAGAATAGAGCAGAGGGATTTCCCCCAAAAACCTCTAACCAGAAGCTAAGAGTGTGACCCCCAGGTTAGCTCCTTTTGAGGGCAAGTACAGGACTTCTTTGCTTAGAGGTCACCTAAGGGCTTGCCTCTTGGTGGTTAACACCAAGAAGAAATCACCTACATTTGATCCCAAGAGCTCTTAGGGCATTGCAGACATCCCAATCACAGTAGGAGCAAGCTGGGACAGGATATCTTCAGTATCATACTTCCCTTCTGGATCCTAAATTAAAGAATTGCAGAATGCCAGGTTGGACGGGACCTGAAGGATCATCTGGTCCAACCTTTATTGGCAAAAGCAGAGTCTAGGTAAGATGGCCCAGCACCCTGTCCAGCCAAATCTTTAAACTGATTCTGTGATTCTCATTTAGAGGTTTTGAAAACATGACCCTGGTTGTGCAGCACCATGCGCCTGAAAACCCATCTCTTTGGAAACCTGATTTGTCAGTCCAGTGAACATGTTCTTCAGGAAGGAAAACTTCAGTGCAGCTTGTGCCTAAATGTGATTTTTGCTCTGATCTGAGATCGTTAGTGTCCTCTGTGGCGAGGAACGTGAATGATTGATCTGCTGTGGGATTGCATCGAGCACAGCGAGATACCAACATAAGGGGGAGAGACTGTACGTAACACTCCTGGCAGGTTTAAGTGCTCTGTACAAATGGAGAAGGAGTGAGGAGGGAGAAAAAAGAGCCAGCGTGGGGGAGATAGACCACAGGCGTGTAACAGACTTCCTGACCTGGTGATTTATTTATGGCATTCCTAGAGGGGAAGAAGCCATGCAAGGATCATGAGCCTGCGCACCACAGTAAGTGGTGTGCCCGCATTCATTTAGCGAGCAACAACACAAGGCACAAAACCTGCCGGGGACAGGGAAATGCTTCCACTCTGTGTGAGGCTATTGAATGATTAGAGTCAGGGAATGAGAGAGTTTCATTTGATGGAACAGCAAAGATTTCCCTTGCTCCTTTCTATAAATAAATTACAGGAAGATTCTTGGTCTTCCTTTCCCTAAAAGCCAGGTTGTTTCCTCTCCCAGCACGTACCACACCATGCTTTCCTCCTGGTTTGGCCAGTTCCTTCAAGGGCCTCAGGAGGGAATTTTGGATACTGATAGCTATCTCAAGTCTGTAAGAGAAAAGGCTCTGTTCCCACTGAGGTGTCTAGGAGACAGATTTCACAGCAAGCTCCAGGGTTGGTGAACAATGAAAAGAACGTTGCCTCAAGTACAGCTCAAAAACAAGCAGAATCTGTGTCAGCTGAAACCAGCCACAACGTTCATGGGTCTTATGAATACTTGTGTTGGCAGATGAAAACATTTATAAAGTACAGTATTGCAAAAGGGAGCTGCACAAAGATTAACTCTGAACTGACTGAAAACCCTGATTCTGTGAGGTGCTGAGTCCCTGAAGCTCGTGATGAAGAGCCCGTTACCTTGGTCACCATAAACAGGTGTTACTAAAGTGGTTCACCTTAGCTTAGGACTGGAGAAAACCCTGGATTGCAGCAGGATGGTGCAGAGCAGGAGGCTGCACCGTGCCATGGGGAGGGCAAGGGGGAACTCGGGGTACTTGGTAGCACTCATCAGGCCTTTCATATCACGAATCATTAAACCCTAAATGAGGACACAGTCTCACTTCAGACTTCTTAACTCTAATGTCCAAATTGGACACCATCAGAAACAAGATCTTAAACAAAAACCTGAGCCACCCTGTTTTGTTTCTGAATTTAGCTTCTGCTTCAGCTTTGGGGATTTCAGAAGGAGGTAGCCCTGGAGGGCTGAGGATCCTGGAGATCTGTGGAAACATAGGGCACCAAGTGTCTGCCCCAGCTGTCTCTCCAGCTGTGTAAAGCTGAGGGTCTGATGACTTGAAGAAGGCTCATAAGCATCAGCAATGACTTGCCTTGAGGAGCTGGATTTAATTACTCTGGGAGTGGACTTAGTGCGCTTAGACTTGCATCCCAATCAAACTTGTCTGTCGTTCATGGATTCCTAGTGGAAAAAAAAATAATCTCCATTTATATATGGGAATATAATAATCAATCAAGCTTTATTGCCCCTGTTTCCACTCTAGCAGCTTATAACCACATAATAAAAGCACATAATGAAAACATCATAAAAACACACAGTAAAAACACATTCACCATGCAAGGATTGCCATCTTAGCACATCCTGGATAGAAATGCTGAAGAGTTCTTGAGGCTTCTGGTACGTACTAGTAACCTCCATAATACTACATCACACCCACCCTTTCCACTCGAGGAATGCTATCTATTTAAACTATAATGGTTATAGAAGAGGCACATAAATGCTTGGATTCCACAAACTAAGAACATGAAAGGTCCCCCGAAGAATTTTGCCTTCTTGGCTTTACAAAGTTGGTTAGAAAATTCTGTGAGAAAAGCCTCTTCAGCTGCTTTTGTTCTGTTATACCTCTTATGGGAAAAGCTGCATGAGATGGATGTTGTATTAACACTCTCCTTCCCTGTGCTTTAAATTAAGGTTCATCTTCACAGTCACTACGTTGCTTTACTTTGAAGGATGCAAGCAGCTTGCTCTGCCTCCCTGCTTTAGCTTAGTTCTCCTCTTCCTGACGCTTTTTCATATACCCTTGCTCTAGCAGAGCATGGTTTGCTCTCCCTGTAAATGAATCAACAGCCAGAACCTGCAAATTTTACCATCCCACCTGGACGGGGGGACGATTCTTGCACCATGACAAAGATATCCATGCCAGCTCTGCTTTATACCCAAAGGGGTTTGATTCGCCTCAGATGACTCTCACTGTGGTACATTGAGATATCCATGGCTGAGTGGTTGGTTGAACTCTTGGACTTCTTTTCCCACCCGATGCAGCAGCCACTGCTTTATCTGGGGAAACTTAGTCAGGTCAAAGCCTCGCATAGCAGCTGCCGAACCTGCCCATCTATCCCTTCACATATTTTCCAAGTTTCTCACACAGTTATTTCAGTGAGCCAATAGAAAGGAAATTAATCGTCAATCCCTCCAACAACTTTATCCTTCACTTTGATAGAGGCAGAATAGTTACCTCGCACTTTAATAAGAGCCTCTTGAATTCTTCTGACTTTGAAAGATATTGTTTTGGGTTTGAAGCCAACGTTACAGTGACACTGTGAACTTAATGGCCCAGCTACAGGTTGATTTTTCTATTTATTTTTTTTTTAAAGCCACAGATGTTACTACTAACATTTAAGATGTCTGAACCTGGTTATCTAGAGATTAAAGGCAATATTGTTCCCAATCTTTTCCAACTGCTTATTTTGGGTCCTTGGGAAACACTTTGTACGCACATGGCTTGGCTTTTTTTTTTTTTTTTTTCCCCTCCACTACTTCTCTCTCCTTTGTTTGCTTGAACCTTTCATGCAGAGAAGGGGAGAAACATAAACTAGGCAAATGTGATTTGATCACAGAGCTGGTAGGGGGCAAGTAGAGTCAATCATGCTGCCCTGAACTCTTGTGGGTGATCAGCTGGAGCTTGTTTGGAGACAGTCCCCTGAAATTATGTAGCACAAAGATGCCAATCCAAGGCCCATGATCAAAGGATGCTTTTGCACAGACTCGGGATTGGGCATAGTATGTAAATACCCCCCCATATAATTTACAGATGTGGGAAGAGCTGTAGGTTGGTTTACCAAAACACATCGGTTGATTGAGCTGCAGAGCAGAAATATCTGGCCCCAGTCCTTGGGTCCCTCTCCTGAAACACAAAACCACCAGAGGCATTTCCCCCCCCCCCAAGTTCTCAGTCTCTTCAGAGACACACTAAACGAACCTGAACTTCCTTGGTTTCCCTGAATCTTACAGACTTGCAAGATGCCAGGCAAGCCCCTTGTCAGCAAGCACATTACAGATGAAGGCAGCAAAGCTACCCCCCTTACACCAGCTCTGAATTTGGTCCCTGGGATTTTAACTGTTCCTTTATCTACTGAAAAGGAATGTTAAAAAGTTTAATTGGCATGTAATGAGATAACTATAACAAGTTAATTAGTTCTCAATTAAATTGCGTTTACCATACGTTCTGAATGTGTTGTTAGCAATTAACGACACCTAATGAACTTGCAATAGCGACTGAGTTTACAACGATAAGGAAAATAATAATAATAAAGCTCACACGTGGTTTCATAGCGCATTAGAAGCGACAAATGATTTAATAAGTATGTGGTTAAATCACCCTATCGCGTGCAGCCACTGGAAAGGAAATATCTAGGAGAATTTATTCTGGCACATCTAACAGTGTCTGGGAGGAAACAACTGGCTTTCAGCATAGGTCTTGTTGGGAAAAAGAATTCCCTGAGAGCTGTAGGAGAGTTGCTCCTCCGGAAAGGGAAAGCAAAGCTGCAAGGTAAGGTCAATTATTCATTTTAGACTTAAGAAAGCATGACAAAGAGCGAGTGTAACAAACATTTGGAATAAGGTGGAGATCCTTAGGTGGAAACCTCTGTGTGAGAGAGAAAAGGGTTAAATTCGTTTCCAATATCACTTAAGTAGGTGGGTATATGGAGAGCAATTTGTCTCTGTGCTTGAAGTTAACCTCCCCTTAACGCCTTTAGCCATTAGAGTGCCACACTGAATAGGCATTAGAAGGAAAAAGCCTACAAACTAATTTACATTTTAATGAATTTTTAATTGAACCAAAATCTGTTGTTTCTGTTTAAAGATGCAGTGTTGACTTTGTGGTCTGTGCTGCTGAGAGCCAAGTGGCATCTTAATGTGATAAAAACAACGATAACGCTAAGCTTAATTAGGTTTGAAAGCATGCCTGGTAAAGTGGCACGGAAGAAGAACCCTTACCTTCCTGCATCGAAGCCGAACCGTGGGGCCAGGCAGAGTCTGGACCACTCGACTGTCCTGGCTGTGATGAAGCATGAGCCAGAGCTGCTACTTCTTGCTGGTGCAAAGCTCAACTGATTGCAAGAGCCGGGTGGGAGGGAAAAACCTGCGACGGGATCACCCACAGTAACTTTACCTCCATCTCCTCCTGCCATTAAATCCAGCTTTAATGACAGGCAGGACCTACAGGGGTTACTCTAATCACTTTTCTCTTCCTAACAGGCTATGCTGATATGCCAACGCTTGGGAATTGCAGTTTCCAAGGCCAGGACTTGGAGGCGACAGCTCTCACGCCCATCTCATTCCTAGAGCATGCTTTCAGCAAGAGAAACAGATCCTCCCTGGATGCATCCAAGCCTACCTAGAGCTAGGGTACAAGAATAAAAAAGGACTTATGCAGGGATTTCTGACTAACTGCACTTGGATTTAACCAAACCCACTACCCAGTACTTCGGTGTGTTCATTTGCTTGCTCTCTGCACTAACTGTAATCCCAATGCAGACATTTTAAGGCATTTTGTTGTATTGTTAATGTCTTGTCTTGGAGTCATTTGCCAAATTGACCATGAGGCATACATACCTAAGGAGCACAATGAAATGGCAGAAAAGCAGCTATTTTACCACTGGTTTCTTGCAAGTCCTTTCATCCTTCCTCTGGCTGCCTCTCCTGGGAGGACTGCTCTGTTCATAACACACTCATGGGTTTCACATAATTAAACCCTGGCTTTATTAGTTATTATTTATTTTGTTATTGCTGGTTTGGTTGTACCATGAGCATAAACTGAATACACCCCTTACCTCCACAGAGACCTGAGCACCTGATCCTCTGATGAACCCAAATAAAATCACAGCAATCAAAACCCAACTATGGCAGCAGGTTTTAAAGCCTGGTAGAACCACTATGTGACCTTTGTCTTTGGTAATCTGCTGCTGCCTACCAGGTCCTGCATTTTGCAGCAATTTGCTCCGCTAACGCTCTGTTATGGCACTTGAATTTATATTGTGTATGAGTCACAAGCCTTCACTGCTCAGCTTTGTCCTTTACATTATACATACACCATGTTATTTTTGACTTTTAAAAGTAAGGGTTCCCCCAACCAATTCACTTCATACCTCCTCCTGGTAGGTATCACTGGGCAGTAACTGGATTCCCTCTTAGTGTGAACTGGAAACATGCTTCCTTCCTCAAGGGAACAATTTTGTCACTAAAGCATCCTTGCATGCATAGTGGGTGCAGAGTAGTTAAGGCAGAGACCTTCCTGAAACAATCCTTATTTCTACTTGGAAGCGAGCAACTTTATGGTTGTACTCTATGATCTTAAAAGTCCCATCCAACCCAGATGATTCTAAGTTTTTACTACTCCATCAATTTTTTCAACTGTTGGCAATTCCTCCTTCAGAGGCGTTAGACTCCAAACTCCCTTTGCCTGCTTTGCTGCTGTATTTAGGTGCTGCTCTCTGGAGCTAGATCATCTGAACAGAGCCACAACTCACATTGCCTTGGCTTGGGAAGCTATTCCTGCCTACTCCTCCTGGCTTGGCAACAGCCAGAGCTGCCAGTGAAGGCTGCTGTTCACAAAATCATAGAAACACAAGGTTGGAAAGGACCTACAAGGCCATCTAGTCCAACCATCCTCCTATTACCTCTACTACCCACTAAGCTACTAAATCATGTTTTGTAGCACCTCGTCCAGATGCTTCTTGAACACCACCAGGGACAGTGACTCCACCACCTCCCTGAGCAGGCCATCCCATCTCTTTGGGAGAAAAATTTTTCCTGACATCTAACGGTCCAAGAATAGCCTTTGGTCCTGACAGAGCATAATCCCAGAAGAGCTGGGTCATCAAGAAGTTAATAAAAGGGAACTCACTGACAGTTTTGAATTCCAGTCACGGACACCAGGATTTCCGAAGCCAGGCATATCAAGAGAGGTGGCGTACTCAGCACAGAACTTGGCAGGCTCTTGCCTTCACCCAAGACATCGCAGTGAGGGACCTCACTGGGCAAGCAGGGTGCTGATGAGTGCCAGGTTCTCAGGAGCAGAGCTGGAAGAGGTGTGTTTCCAACATATTGTGGTCTCTCTCTCTCAAAAAAAATTCTCTCAGCTTGGCTGTTTGAGCATGAGCAGTCCCAGAGCTGGAAAGCTGGATGCAAATCCAGTTATCAGGGCTGGGAAGCTCTCATGGGACAAAGAGAGACTGAGGACAGGCTTTTTTGCATGTCTTTCTGTTGCACTCATGCAGGGACTTGTCACTCTCTAGCCCATAGGAACAAGCTATCTTGAAATCCAGGAAACAGATGCTAAATGGCAGAGATGTCTTTGCATTTATACGATGATCATTACTGGAGTGTGTGAACTCTGCAGATAAGCTCTAAATGCGGGTGGGTGTCACCTCATTTTGCTTTTTGCTTATTCCTTCAGAAAAGGGTTTTTCAGCAAATAGTGCCCCTCCTCCCCTGCCTTTCTCCTCTTTCCTTCTTTCTCCTCCTGCGCTGCTGCTGAGAGAAGTTAAACATCAAGTCAATTGAGCCATTTTCCATTTTGCTCTGACAGTTACAGATGTTCAAGGCCACCTGGAGCTCCTGTGACACCAAATGATGGACCAGGCCAAGGGAGCGCCATCTCCCTCTCTAATGAGCGGCTGGCAGATCCTGATGAGCACTGCAGCAGAGAACTCGCTCTGCCATAGAGGTCACCTCCTAGTCAGCTTAGGACATTTTCTTGGAGGGATTTGTAGCTGAAGGCTGCAGCTCTGAATTTGACTTGATCTGGGTGATATAGGCTCTCAGACCCAGACAACATTCGTTCTTCTGCTTTCAGAAATAGAGTAATACTCAGTAAGCCCCTCGTGGGTGCTTGACAAAATAAACAGTGAAGAGGTAAGCCACCATTATTTACTGTAGAGGTCTATCTACTGTAGAGGCCAGCTGTGTTGGCACCTTCAAGACCAGACCTCAGTGCGGAGCCAAGAGAGAGGTGCTGGATGTGCAGCCCCAGATGAATTTTTCTGAGTTTATCAGGGTTATTGCACCCCAAGACATATCTCAGAGGTGCATCTAGTGTTGGCATCTGCCTATGAACAGGGAGAGGATGGGATGTGGAGCTGACCTGCTTTTGCTGAGCTTTCAAGCTGAGTGGGCACAGCTGCTAGTTTCAGCACAGCAAAAGCTGAATATCCATTCCCAAGTGCTACCAGTCTCAAATCCCTCACCAAACACCTATTACAGTTGTTTTGTGATGGGCTAAAGAAATGAAACCCACAAAAGCAAGCTGTCTCATTGCCTTTTTGCCTATTTATGTGCCTGTGGCCCAGCACTACAGAAAAGACATTTCTGAAAGATCCCTTTGAGATGATTTCTTTCCACAGCTCTATGTAAAATCTCTCTACTTTTCCATCCATTGATCTTACACTGTAAGCTTTGCCTATCCCTTTTCACCTGCTTCTGCCTCTGTTCCACAGCCTGGTAATGATTTCAAGCTACAAGAGCTCAGTGCCTCCTCATAATAAGTCCACTTGTATCACAAAGCCTAATTTTGGGTACCTGGATGGAAAAGATTGTCAGGATCCCATTTATGAAAACGTCTTTAGTTCTGAGAAGGATGATTTTGCAGCTGTATTTAGAAAAATGGGGATCACGAGGGGAATTTAGAGCAGAAAAGTTCACAAAGCCTCTGTTCCACATGCTATGAGCCACAAAACACTTTCCATCTCTCTTTACCTAAGTTAATGAATATAGGGGGAAAATAGTCCAATAATGCATTGTGCTGCAGGGGGTCTCTTGCAGAGAAATCTACCTGAAAGCTGGGTTTACGTGAACATTGCTGCAGTGATTTAAGACGTTGCCTTCTTCTCAGAGGAGAATACAGGCCTGGACCTCAGTTGCACCCAAGCAGGTTCTGACAGCTTTCTTCAAAGCCACCATCACCATGTGCTGCAAGATGCAGATGTGAGTGCAGAAGAGCTTGAGGCACTAAACTGCAGGGAGATGTGGAAGGAGGGGAGTCTTTTGCACATAAAGAGCTGAAGGCTGCAATGTCTTACGCTGTTATAGCATGAATTCATCTGCTAGGGCTCTATAAGTTGAGGTCCTAGTCAGTACGTGGCTGCACACCCATTTAC
Source organism: Jacana jacana (assembly GCA_013400555.1). Lineage (NCBI taxonomy): Eukaryota > Metazoa > Chordata > Aves > Charadriiformes > Jacanidae > Jacana > Jacana jacana. The sequence continues at coordinate 565,654 of VZTM01026022.1, read as the reverse complement.
AACAAGGCTTGGGTCAATCACAATCATTTTGTTCCCCAGTTCTCTAATGGGGAAAGGCATAGAAAAGCTGTCTTTCTAAGTGGATTGATATAATCGACTCAAGCAGAGATCAAAAACTCCTAGGAGATTAGGGCTATATTCTTCTTTGAATGCGGGTAGTTCCTAGCACAACAGAGCCCTGGCTTTGGTTAGGCCTTCTGCAAATTAATGTGTGTGATAAATTATATAATGGATGGAAGAAGTTAAACAAAACACTTCCACCCAAGAAGGTAGAAGTGATTTTTCAATAGCACACTTTTCAGGTTTTTACCAGGCTTCAGCTGCTTTTTGAATAATGAAATAGATGAACAAGTGAAATACATATGCCTAAACCACCGTCCTAATTGAAATACATTATGGTCAAACAGGGCATGTTCTACACAGGCAAAGATCAGGGCGATAAAGCAACGAACAAGATGGAATAGTGCTTCAGAAGTGTTTAAAAGCTCTTCCCATTCGGCAGGAGTGGCTCACATTTGCAAAACATTTATTCAAGTCTCAGTTGAAAATAAATCCTTGAATGTAGCTATGCTATTCAGAGGTTGCAAAGTGGCAGTGGCCTCTTTAATCATTGTCCCATTCAAGCCCTAATCAGCGCAGCATATGCAGGAATGAGTGGTAGGAGCTGAGAATTCACCTCCTCAGCAGGGTGAGGTTGTGTGTGTCTCTTCTTTCTAATTAGAAGCTCTATTCAAATGTTAATCAGCAACACCATGATTAAGGAGGATTAAAGAGAACACTTGGACATCGCTTCACTGATGTGGCTAAAGAGGTTTTTCCTTTCTTGTAATAAATAAGGATGTTCTTCTCCTGGTGGAAGTCAGTTTTCCAAGTCTTGTTTGACTTCACCTTAGTGGTGAGGATACCACCCCCTCTCCATAATGCTGCGATGATGGAGGGCGGTTGTTTTACCTCCAAGATCTTCTGCCTGTTGTCAGGCACCTGAACCACTAGTTCCTTGGCAAACATTGTTGGTCTACTGAGGCAGTGATGAGCGACTCGGCTACCACAACCAAGAGGAATTTGGGAAATACTAAAGACAAATATGGCCTAAGAGAAGGTCACAGGATTAAGCTCTCGGCTCCTCCCATATTAGCTTTGAGCTCTCTCCTCAGTTATTCCGGTGCTTTAATGCCCTTATCCCACCACTTCTCTGCCAATATGGGCTCCTTAGGAGCCCTGCTTGGATTTTTGATGACAAAGAAAGTCACTAGTGCAGCGAGATGAAATCAAACAAATCTGAGCTGGATGGGGGAAGTCAATGAAGGCATGTTATAACTGATGGAAATGGACATAACCCTGCAACTGGAAGAGCCAAAACCACTGGAGATTATATCAGGATGACTCCAGACCAGAGAGAATGAATAAGGCCCACAGAACCAATGGACACTTTTCCATCCAGAATGTCTCTGCCCTGCCATGTTCAAAGGGAAAAAGTGTTACATGAGTGGAGACCATGTCCTTCTCCAACACCCTCTCCTGAGGTGTCTGCATCACATGCCATGCCTTGCTCAGCAATACCACGTCATTCCCAGTGCCTTCCTGAGCCCCACAATTAGGGGAAACAAAAAGCTTTCTTGTGTTTCTTCTGAGAGATGAGCTCAGCTGGCATAAAATGAAACCATTTGTCTAATGGTCTAATATTTGGAAAAAATCCCTTCAATGAGACTGTACTGGAACTGGCAAGTCCTCCAAATACATGAAATGATTTTAATTAAAGGTGACAATTTAAACTGAAATTTTAGTGGATAGTGACCTCATTGTAAGTCTGTATCTCACTATTACAAAGAGTTCACAGCAGGTGAGACTGCCCTCCCAAATCAAATGTTGTAATTTAACTGAAATCCTGACACAAAAACATTCCTCTGAACTCTGGGGTCAGGGTGAACTCCCTTCGTTTGCATCTTTAAGGAAAAAAAAAGAAAGAAAGAAAGAAAATTCAAAGTAATCAGTTCATTTCTGGTGGAGAATTTGAATGCTACCTCCTGCATCAATGCCTAATCCTCAGAACAACGGTCATTAAGCCCTGATGATTCATGACTGGCTCCTCCAGCTGAGACGCAGGATGGGGTTCGCCCTGAATTGCCCTCACTATCTGGAGGCATTTAACTCCAGGGGTGACAACAGACAGATTGCTGTGGGTATTTTGAGGTTGACTCTGCTCTGCAAAGCTAAGTGTTGGCTTCAGCTGAGTTTCTGACAATACAAAAGTAGGAAAAAAAGGATTCAATCCTGCACTATGTATTATATATGATTGCTTGGGGCAAAAACTACCAGCATCTTTAATTCTTCTTGGTATTGTACACGGGGAAAAAAGGTGGTGGCAATAATCGGCTGTGTGCTTGCACACTACTTGCAGGCTGGATTCATTTTTAAAGTCAGCTAAAGGTTAGCACAGAGTCATCAGAGACTTCTGAAAATTAGAGGTTTTCAAAGCATACAATTCCCATGTTGAGATGCTGTTAGCAGTCAATATCCAGTCTGAATCGTCAAATATCAGCTGAACCTTCAGCACACCTTTATGTCACACTAATAGACATCCACCTCTCAACCACCTCCATGGAAAGTATGACTCTTTGAACTGGAGTCCTGTCCTATCAAATGGATACAGATTGTAATTTTGGGGGGCATATCTACACCAGGTTTGACATATCCAGCACAGACAACAATGATAGTGGAGATTGGATGGAATAGACAGTTGTGTAAACTGACAAACTTGCAGCCTACTGACCCATGGCAACATCCACATCTCTCCACTGTCACTGCTCTGCTGGTACCTGCATGAGGTGGATGAAGTGCAGATAGATCAACCTGCCCACATGACAGTACAACTACACAGAAAAATCAGGGGAGAACTGGCGTCATATCAAAGTGTGCCAGGGGGAAAGTGAGTAAGAAACAATTATTCACTGCGCTTGCAGCAGAAGAGCAAGGGATCATCAAATGAAATTCTCAAATTGCAGAGTTAAGCAAAGAAAAAAATAGATAACTTCTGTACACATTTTAAAGCTGTGGAATATATTGCCACAGGATTACATGGAGGGCAAAAAAATATTCATCACCAGAAAAAAAAAAATATCTGTCAAAATCCATTAAAAAGACTTACACATTGCCCAGAGAAGTGCATACTACCTAAAGGTGAAAGGAAACAGAGAAATGTTTCTTCTTTTCCTGTACAAAAATCTTCCGCTGCTGTTGACTATTACAGACAGAAGCCAAAGCAAAGTGGGTACTTGGTTCAGCTGAGTACAGCCATTCTTGCATCCTTAACAAAAAATAGAGATATTCTGTTCGTGGTCTCATCCTTTCTGGGGAAGTTCAGTGTCTCCAGATATAATTTTGACAAGTTTTGGGAACTACTCAAACATGCCTTTGACTGATGCTGGACAAGGACTGCCTTGTTGGCTGATTGCGATTAACCCCAAAAGTCCTTCCATAGCCTAACGGATTACCATGACTCCTGAAGGTCAGTCAATTCCTGCTGCCAGAGCACTCCCAGGACAGATGTGCCCCGTGTTCGCAATGCCATCCTTGTCCTTATGCAGCCAGGACAGCACTGCATACTTCTGCTTACACTCAGGATCTGGGTCCCTCTGTCCCTCAGCAACGAGCCAGCAGACTGAGAGGAGCCTGTCTCAGCTTTGCAGCTGCCCGGGTCTCCAACATTTTACTGCTGTCACCGTGGCAGTGTCTGCACAGCATAATTCAGCACTCTGCAGAGCTGCATCAGCCAGCTCTGAGTCAGGCAGCATCTGTACTATTGGCATCTGAGCTGCATGCACATGGAGCTCCCCGAAAGCCACATATATTACTTTTTCACCCACAGGGCTACACGGTGCCAAAAGGCAAGAGACACCGAAGGAGACACACCTTTGCTTGATTTCAAGCACATGGTGATGAGGTCTAACATTCCCTTTGCTCATCACTGAAACCATAAAAACAAAAGGCTGCAAAGAACAGCCACACTGGTCTGTGCCAGCTCAACACATCCTGCTCCACTCCCCGCCAGCCTGAGGGAAGCGAGGAGGACCACCAGCAGGATTAACAACACAAAACCCAGACTTACAATGTCAGTTGTAAGCACCATCAAACCCAGGGGTGAAGACTAGGACAAGCAGCACATGCCTTGTGGCTTCTGCATACCCAGCAGCCTACAAGAGACCCAGCAGCTTCCCTGGTGCCATGCAGGCCCCAGGTGGTCCAGTGGGCAATCTCCAGCCACGTCAGAAGCCCACACTTGGAGACACTTTGTCTTCAGCATAGGTGAGTCATACCTTAGGGTAGACTCAGGTCTCTCCTTATATTCACTGCGGTCTTGCCGTTTCAAGAGGCTGACCTCCTGTGGGCAAGGGTGAAATGCTCTCACTAACAAACTGGCTTTTCTTAGCTAGACTGAGGTCAGCTGGTGCCATTTAGCTAGGGACAGCCAGTGGGTACCACCATGCTGGCACTGTCTTCGAAAGTTTAGAAGAAAGGCTGGGAATGGATTAATTCCCTGTCTCCATACCTTTCACTTAATGAAAAAGTGGCTTTGCATCAGAGCCCTTCCATATACCTAAGTATTGGACACTTTCATCTGGCAATAAAATTCCCTTAAAGTCTTTAAAATAATAATAATAATAAAAAATCATAGAGCTACAAAATGCTAAGGTTTTGATCAGAAATCGCTATGCTTCCCACATGCTTAGAAATATATTCATGTCCTTCTTGCTTGCCTCGTTCAGCTAATGATATCAGAGGAGTCCTTCCAGCTTCACCTATTTTTTGGCTTGCAAAGAAATAAAAGTCTTGATTGATGATCGCAGGCAGATGTGATGAAAGCATCCCAATCAGAGGTACAACACTGTTGCCTGAGTAATGGTTTTCCCACCTCCCATGGGAGGCAGCATGTACTGAGTGCTGAGCTTTCTTTTCTAGCGGGCATAATTCCGCACCATCTCACCTGCCTACACACCCACAACTTCACTTCACTGGGCAAGAAGAAAGCAAATAGATAAACTCAAAGTACCTCCCTGCCCTTGTCTTTACTCCTGTTAACATCCAGGAGTGAGCGTTAGTCTGTTGCAGCAGGCCATTTGATTTTATTTGGCTCTACAGGGAGTCCAGACAGAAGAGTACCATGGTAATCTGACATATTCCTCTTCCATGCATTGAGCAAATCGTGGACAAGCTGGTGCTTCAAAGGCATGGCTTGGTCTTTCATGGAGGGTGAGGGGGCTTTACTGCAGGGCAGCCTGGAGGAGAGGTCCTGCCTGACCATGCAAGATCTCCCTTGGAACTAGAGAGGGTGGTCATCTTCCTCTGGAGCAGGGCTGAGACCTTCCAGGGTGTTGTTATCCCGAACCCTTTTCCAAATCATCAGTTAAAGGAATGTTGGATAAGCTGCTAATGTATGAATATATAGGTTGCCTTTTAGGGCAGCATGACTTTGCTTTACAAGGTATCAAGTATGTCTCCAAAGTATCAAAGATGTCACCATAAGGTGATGGATCCTACCTCAGCCTGAATTTGGACCTTGGTGGCACCCAAGCTGGATCCCTTTGCTATTTGCAAAAACCAGCAGTTTTTGCACAAAACATCTACATCTTATTGATGTGTCTTCCAAGGTGCTCTAATTTTCACCCCCTGTTCTTTGGCTGTTCTTTGCCACCCTCAGGCACCCACCCAATGCATTTTTTTTGGCATGTGTAGGTAAACTCTGCCATGAAGACGTCACCATGTGACTGCTTTCTTGTAATGCCATGCATTGCCATACTCCCAGACAGCAGAGAACAACCAACACAAACCCTTTTGGGGGTCACCAGTGATTCTGGACCCACACTCCATGCGTAGTTGAGAAACAGGTGTCCAGGCAGCCCCACCAGGTAGAATAGCCCCTCTTTTAGTACCAGTCTCCCAATACTTGATACAGCAGTTCTTACAGCAGCAATAATCAGCCACAAAGCCACAGAAAGATAGGCAGTCCAGGTTCATTTTAGATAAGGTAACTGTGAAAAAATGACAGTTAAGGCTCTACTGACAAATTGATGCAACTTCTCAGTGAGTGCTGCTCAGTCTGCTCCAGGGCTCCAGTTGTTGGTGTTTCTCAGATGACACCTTCCAGGTGGGAGTTATTCTCCAAGGAGAAGGAGAAGGGGAGCGAAAATTATGAGAGGTGGCAATTTTGGGATAGAGGCTCTGGAAATCGTGTAACTAAGGATGAACACGCCTGTGGCATTGGCATGGTTGGGCTAGCTTTGTGTTTTGCTTTGTTGAAAAGCGCTGACTGCTCTCTTAGCGAGGTCAGGAACCCTGTGTTCATCTACAGGCATCCAACTTCTGTCTTCTCACTCCAGCTCTATGCATACACATGCACAAAATTGTCATCAAATTGCCAAAACCTGCTTCTGAGGGCCAATATCACTAGTCTAAACCCCAGGATGTTACACAGGTCAGGGTGCACTAGGTTTCTCCAGCTCCTGCAAATAAAGGGCGGCTGCAACACAGCTCCTGTGCACTCAGCCAGACAAGATGCTGGGTGAGAAGCCCACATCTCTTCCCAGTGATGCTCCTGGCAGGACTTAGCCTTGGTCATCTCTTCATGGTGGTGTGTCCGGATCCAGCGTGTGACACTGCACACATTCACCCCTGAGGATACATGAGCAAAAGGGCATGGGGAGGCAGCTCCAGATAAAAATTTTTGGCTGTGGCTCTGAATGCTCCTCTGCCGATGAAATATTTATGATGACATGTTGCCTAGCAATGACCAGATTGCCCTGAACAGGCAGGAGATAAAATATACTATGGAATGTGGGAACCAAGGAGAGACTGTAAAGGGTAAGAAAAAATATAGTATCAAAGGAAATCCAACTCCAAATGGCCACTCATTTTGCTGGGCTTAGAACATTTTGCTAGTAAAAGATGAAAAATAGATTTTGTTCAGTAAAGTGTTGGTCAGACTAATTTCACCAGGTAGGTAGAAGGCTTACAGGGATAAAAGCAGGCAGTCAGGAAGCACTTAGCTGTTATGTAGCAAAATGGTTTATTTTTGTCACTGCTTGGCGATGTGTGTCTGGACAGCACTGTCCTGTGGTGTTTTCTTCCCGCTCGTTGTCAATGTGCCAAAGCTAATTAAAGCGAGCTGGGTCTATCTGTGAAGTGGGATTTACTGAAACAAACTAATCAGGAAGGCAAAAATAGCATGTATTTTTGTCATTTGGAGGGAATTGGTTGGCTCAGAGAAAGGATGGAGGGGAGAGCCGACATCGGATGTCGTCTGTTTTGCCATCTGATGCTCCTCTCTCTTCCTGGTGTATATTCAGACCACTTTCAGATTGGTTTTTCTTCTTGTTGTTGTTGTTTTTCACCTCCTAAATTTAACTCAATTTCCAACAAGCTGAAGAGCCAACAGGTGAGCGAGCTAGCATTTCTGAAAAACAACCACTTTAAAAAAGCTGCCGGTACGTTTGCTCTTTGATGGACTTCGGTATAAAAGAGGGGGGAAAGGGAAAAAGAGAAGTTCTTTTTCTGAGAAACAAGATCATCTCTCAACTTCATTTGCTGTTTTTGTTTGCCAGAGCCTTTGCAGAGGCCAGCTGTTAATAGATGGGCTGCTTGAGTTTTCTCATTCAATTTATCACCGGTCTTGCACAAAAGGATTCTGCTGCTTTTGCGGGGGCACAGTCAATCTAACTATCTCACTTATCTAAAGAAGCCCTGATTACTTGACCGTTCACTGCCTGGCAGTCTTTATTCTTTGAATAGCCTTGTGGGGAAGGGATTGTTGCTAGCTCCGTTTTACAGATTCACAGAGAAGCAGGGCTTAAAACCAGAAGGGACCTTTGTATCGTCCAACCTGGCACAGATTGGGACATTTCATGGTTTACCCCAATTCTTTGTGCATGACTGATGTTCTCCTTTCCAATGGTACTTCATCCTACTACAAGAGATGGAGACTCCCTGAAGAGCTTGTTGCTTTGGATAAACTCTGGAGAAGCTATGTTTAATCTCAAATCAATGTGCATCCAATTTCAGCTCTGAGCTGGGTGACTGAGGCACAGAGATCCTGAAGCCATGATGCTCAAAAGAAAGTAGGTTCTTCCTTTTATCTTAGGATTCAGTGGGCGTTAAGCACCTAAATTTTTTGATGACCCGAATCTGTCAGTTGCTCAGGGATCCTAAAAAAATCAAACCAGACCTTCTGGATCAGAAATGCCACAATGAGTTCCCCTTTCCTGTCCTCAAGAGGAGTTCTCTGAGGGTTAGTTTCAAAAGGCTTCACATTCCTAAGGGATTCGGTCAATGTAGGAGCTGTTTGCAATACCCACAAGTCTGGTGTGTTTTTTTTTTCCACAAACCACTTCAAACTAACCTCCAGAGGCTGTAGTGGAGACTAGAACATGGTTAAAGTCCAGTCTCAGAGGATATTGATAAACTGAGGACAGGGAAAAATACTCAGGTGGGTGATTTATGGTGACAGATGAGGCAGAGCTACCCTGTGTTGGTGACATGATGACTAAGCAAGAAGGTACTAATGGCAAATCTATTTCAAAAAGTATAAAATACCAAGGGCAAAGATCAACCGTTCCAGGGGGGTGCATGGTGGTGTGCCAGGGAAAAGTGTGGGCCCACTGGCCAAAAATCACCTTATCAGCAGGGAGGTTGTGGTAAACTGAGGAATGCTCTTCATAGGGGTCAGCGGACATAATGTGTGACTCTCACTTCAATAATCCGCCTGGAAACAAACCAACAAACAAATGTATGGGAGGGACTTTCCTGGGCTGCCCAGGAGAAGTGCTGTGGGATGGGACCGGTGTTTTGCCTCCCTGGGTTTCAGCACGTTCATGGGCTCTGGTCCCAGCAGGCTCTTCCAAGCATTTTGTCAACAGCTTGCATTTCTGCACCGCTCTGGCTTTGTGGAAGCTTTTTCAGCTTCGTCATTTTGACAGGCCAATTCTGTGACATTTTCTCCTCCGCTGGGTTTGCCAGGCAGAGGTGACATGTGCCAGTCGAGCTCCCAGCCTTGTACTTCCACAAAACAACCCCTGGGCACTTGCCTGGGCTGCAGAGATGCTTGCCAACCTTTCAGCTTTTCCCCTCAGGTTTTATTCAGAGCAGATGTTTAGCTGGGCCCCTTGGGGATGGTCATTCAACTGCTTACATGGTGGATAGAAATCCTGGATAGAAATCTAAGGTGGGCTATTGTTGTGGAGCTGTATGAAGGCATCAGAGTGCCTGTGGCACCCTCTCGCAGCAGTTTTGGGGACAAGGTGGTCTCTCACTTAGAGTCAGTGTGCAGAATCTAATTGCTGCCTTCTTTAATAGATCAGCCAAGGGCTGTTTAACCTTTGGTGACTGAGTGGATCTGGGAAATAAATCAAACAATCTTAAACACAACAAATTGTATGGTCAAAAAAGAAGCAGGATGAGATGCCAGGTCTGTTCAGCTGCTAAAACTGAAGCGCAAAGCCCCAGAACACGACCCACTCTCCTCTACCCAAATAAGAGCCTGGTCCATCTGAGCAGGAATTCAGGGGTGGGGGTGATCAGATGTGGCAGGCCTGCATCAGGAGCCAGGCTCATCAGTTACCATTGATGGAGTGTCACTGGGGAGATATTCCCCTCAGCACAGAGTCAGATAATGCTGAGTCAAAACCATGCCCTTCAGGAGATTTCAAAGGCTGTCACTTCTTACCCAATGCTGTCACTTTTATTAGCAGTTGGAAGGGCAAGATGCAGCGAGGAAGCACCAGCTCCCCTGGGTTCAGTGCCTGGCTTTGCCAGTGATTTGCTGGATGCCCTTGGAAAAGCCAATTAAGTTTTTGTCGCATTGGATTTCTCAGTTGTACGATCCAGAGCTGTTTGCAAGCATAATTAACTCATAATCTGACCCCGGTTTCAGGCGTGTGGCTTGTAAGAGGAAGGCATGATTATTTCAAAAATCGGGTATTGAAAGTATTAATAGATTGTTAAGGCCTGAAGCAATGACTGTGCTAATTTATTTATATGGCTCCTGTTAACCAGAGCGCAGAACCTCTTCCAGCAGTATCTACACTGCAGGCATGCCTGTAAGTCCTGTCTGTGCTACAGCACCCCCTCTAAAGAGGTGTTAAGTCCTGATTTAAAGATCTCAAGCGACAGGGACTTCATCACATCTGTAGGTCAGCTGTTGAAAGGCTTATTTACCTGCATTGCTAAAGTACACCGCATTGCTAGTCTGAGTGTATCCAGGATCGGTTCCCAGCGCGAGAAGATTAAAGAGCCGTAAATGTGAGCAATCTCTAACCCAAGTGGGAAGCTGCAGACGGTGACTGAGCGAGTGCTTTGCATTCTGGTGGATAAGCTGAATAGATTAGGGTTTAAGACTCTCAGAATGAAGCAGGTTTTCAAGATCTTTAATCATTCCTGGAACTCTCTCCAATTTTTTCAGCACCTTTCTTTGAGTTTTAGATGCCCAGACTGAAGAATGTGCCCAAACTGATCTCACAGACATCGCATTTGGAGGTAACGTCTCTGCGCCACATATAATCTTTTTCCTTATTCATTCACAGCTCATATTTGTGCTTTTAGCTACAGCTTTGTCTACTACTTTGTGTTTGACTGGTTTTCTGCTGCGATGCCCTATTTCTATTCCAGCAGAGTTTTTGAATGCTCTCAGAAAATCTGTTTACAACCTGATCAATGTTTAGACAAAAGGGGAGGATGAGTAACTTGCTATTTTGATCTAAAATAACAAGAGCCCAAAAGTCAGTCTGAGTTGGAGGGGTGGAGTCAGATTCACAGCTAGGGTTATTCAACCAAGACTTGAAAGGATACCCTGGACAGAAACTGGAATTAACTTTCAAGGTAGGGTTTGCTGCTGGAGCACATAAAACCTGGCAGGCATTAAGATTATGAAATGCACTTCCTCCCCACCTCTCCTGTGGCTTTGAGAAAGAACCAGTTAAGGGAATTACACAGGATTAGTTGCTGTGGACATTTGTTCTAAACTTCTTTAGTTCTGAAATGGGAAAGTAAAGAGCACCCCTGCCCTGTGGTGGGACAGCAGAACCAAATCCATCCAGGAGTATGCAAGGTCCTATATAGGAGAGAGCATTAAACAGGGAGAACAGAGTTTCAGCAGTGTGTATATTACATCTCTTCTTTGCTGGCACCTTACCTAAATACAGTATTTTTCCATTACATCTGTGAGTTGCTGTGGAACCACAGATGGCAATCCTCATGTACAGCCAATAAGGACCTATCTCAAATCATAGAATGGTCCAGGCTGAAAGGGACCTCTAGGGTTATCTAGTCCAACCTATCCACAGTCAGCAGGGACACCCCCAACTAGACCAGGTTGCCCAGGGCCTCGTTGAGTCTCTCCTTGAATATCTCCAGGGAAGGGGCCTCAACCACCTTCCTAGGCAACCTGTTCCAGTGGTCCACCACCCTCAAAGTAAGGAGCCTATTCCTAATATTCAATCTAAATCTGCTCTGTAAATGTATAGCTGTGGGGCGAGGACACAAGAAATTATCAAACAAACGTATCTTTAAGTCACCAGGCTACAGAGGTAAACTAGAAAAAAGCCTGTGCCCATTAAAAACTAATTTAAAAATAACCCCTACTACTTGCTCTCAGATGTTCCTTCTTGCAGGGAAGGAGGGTGTATTTTTTCAACAGGTGTTGGAGTTTTCTCTGCACCTTCTTTTGTTCCTCCTCTACTGGCCAGGTTCCCAACTTCTTCCCTCCGTTTGTCTCATTTTATGTCCTCCATCTCCTGGCTTGTGAGGAGCAGCCCAAGAATTAAACCAATAGTGCAAAGCCCTGGAACACAGCACTGTAAAACGCTGATGCTGATGACCTCCTCTGTAGGTTGCAGAGCAATTAGCTGGAGTCTGACCTGGGTGGGAGGCTCTAGGGCTTTGGCAAGAGGAGCCTTCCTCTGCCGAGCTGTGCCAAGCAGCTGGCACATGTCCTGTTAAAACCTGACTTAAAACAATTCAATTCCCTGACAAGTATGGCAAGTGCTTGTAGCAAAGATAACCCCGGGGCTGCGGTGTCCTAAAGTCTTCAACCTTGTCCCTGCCGAGAAGAGCTGGTGATTGCTCCAGCTGTACAGCAACAGCTTCCAGGGCATCTTGCACAGGTACAGGGTGGTGTAAATCTCCAAGGAGCACCCCCTTGAAAAGCTGTCCTCTATGGAGAAAGACAGAAATCAGGATGAGGAGTGCAAGGAAGATGCTGAACAGCAGAAGAAGCCGAGGAATGGTCTCTGGGAAAAAAGCTCCGTGGGAAGCGAAGGGTATTGTCAGGCAGGAAAAGGGTATTTCACTAAATAGAAGGGAAACTGTGGTAGGAAGAAAAAAAAACAACAACCAACAACCAACAAAAAACCCCAAACCCCAGGACTTACTTTAGCAAGAAAAAAAGATATAAAAGAGCAGTAGAGGTACCTGCAGAGAAACCAAGACTTGAAAACTGCTTGCTTACCTGAAATAAATCCACAGTTGGCGAATTCCAATTAATAAACCCAAGTTAAGAACTCAGTTTTCTTGCCAAGTGGATATACCCTGCTAAGTAAAACAGACAGTGAAGAAAGATAGCGGGAAGAAGGAAAAAAAGATAGCATATACGGAGGTGAGGTGTCACAGTGATATACTAGAGGCTATACCAAAAAAACAATGAATTTGAGTGCTTGCTTTTGAGAGGAGTAAAAGGGATATTGAGGGAATGGAGAAGTAGAGATGAGAAGTATCCAAACCGAATGATTACTGAAAATTAGAAATCACAAAACCAGTGGAAGGAGAAGCTAAAGGGAATGGGGACAAAACCCAGCAATAGCGAAAGGAAGGGGGACTGCTGTCAGAGGGGAAGGGGAAATGATTTGCAAAGGTGAAAGGGAAGAACAAGTGTTGCCGCAAAATCTTGTGCTGAATAACCATGATCAATCACATAATGAAATGTTTTGGCCTCTGGGAAAGTCCCTGAGGAGCTTCACATAGCGCTTCCAGCTGCTGCATTCAGATAGACAAATGTCATCTTCTCAGAGGCTTTGTATTGATGTGTGTGGAGCCAGACCACGGGAGCAGGCGGTGCCATCATCAACCGTATCATATATTAGCATTAATAAATTATGGCCCTGCGGTTATTGGGGTATATGGTGGAGTACGTCTTACTTCTGGCAATGAATGTAGCATTTGCCTTGGAACGTCAATCAATAAAATATCTGCCCTAATTGCTATCAATTTATTCATTCATTATAATATCGTACAATGAAAACCAACCCTCCTGTGTTGTCACAGCCCCTGCAGCAGCAGCAGAGCTCTTGAAAAATCCCTTTTGCACAGTGAAACGCAGGATCTCAGGTGGGGACAAACCCTGTGAAACTCCCACCGACTTCAGCTCTCCACTGGGATACGAAGGGGCCACCGTCCATCACTTCTTATTGCTGCGGACAAGGGACTGATGTTCGCTTTTGCCTCTTCCATCATCTGCTGCTGAATGGGAAGAGGAAACCTCTCTCTCCCTTCTTTCCATCTCAATTCAGCAACAAAGAACAAAGCTTCCCCTGAGTGAAAGTGTAAGCTTTGATACCCCATTGGCTACCAGGCAGGTTGGCAGCCTGCAGGGATGCTCGGCAGCGCCGTGATTGGCTTTGCTTAATAACGGTGACAAAAGCTCCTTATCCTGTCAAAGCAGCATTAAAACCTCCCCAGCACAAAGAGGCCGGGTGGGCAGCGGCAGTGCTGTGGGGCTGACGGCTCCCTCCCCAGGACGCCCGGTGTCTCCTGTGCCATGTTTACAAGGCAAGCAGGTTTTACGCTACTTCTGGCTCAGCAGGATCCTGCCAGTGTAACAAACCCTCCTCTCTTTTACCTGGGAGGAGGTAAAACACTTAAGATGAAAGATTAACTCTGGCACGGCTCTGAAGCTGCACGGAAGTGATGCATTGGTGTCTCCAGCCTGAGAAGAGAGGGCTCAGGATGGGGCCGAGGGCTGGCTGCTCAGCTCAGGGCTTTTGGGTTGGTTTGGGGTTCTTTGGTTAAAAAACATCTGTTTTCTGCTATTCTCATGCTTCAAACAGTGCTTGGGACATCAAAGCATTGTCCCAGAGCAAGGCTGCTGATGCTAATGGCATGAAACAGAAAGAAGAGCCTTGTTTCCTACCTCACTGGTACCCTCAGTCATGGCTTCTTGCTTGATTCTGGGGATGCCTCTACATCCCCGCTCCTCCAGATGCCTCTCCCAGCCGTGAATGTATGTGCTGGCAATTACAGCTAGCACAGGCAATTACACTTCTGGGGTTTCTCTCTGGTCTCACCTCATCTGAGCAAGTCAATTAATCTCCCTGCATCTCGGTTTGTCTGCCTGTAAAACAGATAATAATGTGGCCACCACCCAGCGTGGCTTAATCGAAGTGCTGGCATCTCCCTGGCTGTGAGGGCTGCAGAGGTGTGATGGTTTTTTTTATCTCTGGCAAAGTGAAATGCTGCTGTCTGACTGGTGGCCATGATGCCTGCTGAACCGCTAGCAGTCTCTGCCCACCCCCAGGATTCAGTGGGTCACCTCTCAGGACCTCCTGCCTGCTGTGGCTCTGAGCCACCAGAGATCCTGCTAAAAATAACAGTACTGGCACTTCTGCTGAGGATGCTTCAGTTCATCTATTTTTCTTTTCTTAAAGTTGCTGATTCCACTGACACTTCTTTAAAAAAGAGAAAGGAAGGGAGAGAAATCATTCGATTAGAGATGAAAATAATGGCCCTGTTAGGTGGTTGCTGCTCAATCGGGCAGGAGGAAGGTGAACTGCAAACATCTCACATTGGGAGCAAGGGTGGGTGGGGTGTAATAACAGATAGCTGCTGGTCTGACATGAGGAGAGCAAGGCTATGAAGGGAAACAGCCCCAAAAAGACAATGTAGCTTGCCCAGGGTTGTGAACTCCTGGGAGGACAGCCCAGATCACACCACCTCCCTCGTCTGCACCATGTTATTCTTCACAGCACTACATAACATTACTTTGAGCTTTTCTTGCAGTGAAAAGCAACCCAATTGAATTTCAGGATGAAAATTTACTAATTAAGTAACTTTTCTACAGAGAAAATTGCTGCACACATGTCATATCTCTTCAGAAGATGTCCATTAGTGCTAATTGTGCTGGTGACTTTGGTAATGGAGACACTGGTCTGTTTGCAGACGGATGGACAGGCTTAATCCTATTTCAGCTACGCTACTGAACAGATAGTGGATGTTAATTACTTGAGTCACTAATTCTCTGGATCATGGTGTAACCCATGATCCAGAGGGGAAAAGTTTTGTATCCCATTATCATGTCCCTTGCATCAGCTAATGACACCAAAAATAAGCAACATGTTTAAATTAATAGTAATTTCTATGGGCTTTGTGACAACTCTATTTTCAGGATCTGCTCTTTAAACACTTTGTATTTTACTGCAAAAAAACCCCAAGTATTGTGTTAAAGCTGGGAAAGCTATTTACTGGGTATTTTTGGTATACAGTGAGTGCTTTTTTGGCATGAGTCCATCTTATGTCCAATCAGATTTTTAGGGGAGACTAAGTGGCTCTGACACAAGTAGAGGTGGGTGAGCAAATGGAAGAAAACATAATTGGAGTAAATGAACTTTCCAAGACTCCAAGTGGGTTGTAAGAAGAATCACTCTGGAATCACCTCCACATTCGCCAACAACAGGTTATTCTGAGAAAAAGCCTATAGCTCTGCAGTGAGTGGTGTGTACATAAGCAAGGTGTGGGAGCTGGGGCAGACTGGAGCCCTTCTCTGGAGAATCCTTGTGTTCTCAGCAAAACATATTCTTTGCAAAACTTCAATTCTCCATTGGAAGGGTATTGATTTGTTTTTGGAAACCAATTTACTCTCATCATTTCTGGTTTAGGGACAAAAAATGTTGGTTTACTATCAGGCAATTAAAAAAACCCCCAAAACCCTCCAGCCAAATTTGCATCTCCTCATTTTCTCATCCAGTTTCTATTAGTCTGTGCTGAATAGGAAGTGGTGTTTTTTGGGGGGTGGGTGGGTTTTTGGTTTTTATTTTATAATGGAACCCTAAAACAATATTTGAAATTCAGGTGCTGACACGTCTGGATGGGTGCACTGAACCTGCAGAATAATTTTTATGACAGGCAGACAGGTGAGAAGGAGAAATCACAGGAGGATTCAAATGTCTTATAAAAGGCAAGAACCAACCTGATTGCTCACAGGATGCTGAAACAGATGGTTTCCTGAGAGGTAATCTATTTTCTCATTTTGGTGTTGTGGAAAGCACATAAACATTTCCTAAGGAGAAGACGACTCCTTGTCTTTTGATAAAAGGCCCCTGCCCTCCATGCAGCCAGTACCTGAACTGGGAAGAAAAGAGACAAAACTGAAAAAAAAAATATTAAAAAAGAAATCAGGTTACATTTTTCAAGTCTTTGTTGAAAAACAGGACATAAGAGCTTGAATACTCCTAATTACTATCTGAGAAGCATTCACAGACACTAGCTTTGGGGAAGCCTGTGGCAGGTTAAGAGAGCACATCAGCAAGTGCACACAAATGAGGAGGTACCTGCTCAAAGAAAAACAATGCATAAAACATCCTGCTTATGCAAATGTATGATGATAACGTTACCAGGAACTGATGAGGAAATAAATCTGATTTGCTTAGGGCCCTTTTTGTCAACAATATACCAGGCTTTTAAGCTATCTATCTGGTAGCTGTAACCTTGGCTCATTCCTCCTCATTTGGCTGTCCCCTGAGGTTTGGTCCAGTACTTTGGAAATTATCAGGGCAGGGAAGGCTCCAGCTCTGAAGGTGTTCTGCAAGAGAGACTCCAGACATGGCTGATGAACAGGTCAGGGTGGCCTTTCTGCTTGCCACAGGTGAAAACGGCCCTTTATCCATCCTGTGAACTGTGTTGTTCTTGCTCCTAAGGATGCTCAGGTATATAGCAATTCCTCTTCAGCCTCACCCTGTGGAGGAGAAACTAGTCATGAAGCAGGAGAAAAAATCCTGAAATAATTTATAGAGTAGGTTGGCTAGAAGTTCACTTCTTGCTCTGTTGACAAAGGATTATAACTTTCCGCTTTTCAGGAAAAGGCAGGAACGCTCCACTGGTATCAGTTGATAAGGTCCCAGATACCAAAGAGCAGAATGGTCCACTTTTGATGGCGTTTGTTGCTAGGAAGATTCTTCTGATAAACAGTGGCCATTAGCACATTTTGCATGTGCCTTTTCTAAGCTCATCTCGTCTTGGCATCCGTGACCTGCGGAGACTGGTTCCTAGCTCTGCAAATTGGCAACAGATCACACTAACAGATGGCCTTGAGTACACACGTGCCAGGACTCATTATATGCCTCTTTTATTTTATTTATTTATTTATTTATTTATTTCTTAAGAGCTGCATGTGTGGACTCCATCCAAGTATGTGGCAACATCTCTCACGTCTGGGATCATGGTGTTACACCTTTGTTGTACAAGAAAGGTACTGTCTCCCTTTGCAACGCACCCTGAGGTCCTCACTCACACTCAGTAGGAGCGAAGCACCTGTCGGGTTTGAGCAAAGAACTGTGTGCTGGTCTGGGACAGCTCAGAGGGGGCTGCTGGCAGCCCACACCGAATGAAGCTGCTGAGATCCACACACTCCTCAACAGACTCACAGCCTTGGTAGTTTTTCCCAGCCAAAGAAAATCTCGAGTGCTCCCTCAGCTGAGATTCCCATGGCAGCCACATCATGGGGAACACGGGGCACGGAGGAGGAGTGTTCTGGCAAATGGCAGCAGGTTGCAGACAAAGCCCAAAACCAAACAGAGCCTGGGGTATTTTATTGCATTACTGGGGCTGCTTCCCTTGCAGAGCTTTACAGTNCTGGCAAATGGCAGCAGGTTGCAGACAAAGCCCAAAACTGGGGCTGCTTCCCCTGCAGAGCTTTACAGCCTGCAGGTAAAGGATGTAGGCGCCATAGGCACCTCCTGACCTAAAAGACACTAGTTTTGAAACTTTTAGCTTAATTCGTATAACTTCAGGACCATGTTATTTACCTGATGAAGAAAGACTCACCCTGTTGTCTTTCTGAAGATCACTGCGAGTCTGCCACCTCCCCGGTTGTGTCAACCTCATTTTTTTTTTTTCCTGGGAGAAATATGTCATGCAGTGATCTGTCAGTCACTTCTGCAGGGATACTGAATCTATTAAAAAGAAAAACCTGGTTTTAAATGACATGTCACACTAAACTGTCTCATTACCTCCAGAGTGAGATGAAATGCATTTTCTCTACATATTATTTTTCCCCCCCTATGCCTCAGTATTACTCTTCATTCATGGGAATGGTGTTTAGACTGGAAGATTATAGACTGGTCATAACCAAAGAGAAGGAGAGAAAGATTTACTCCAATCATGTCAAAGGGACCTCGGTGAATATTAACTGATAAAGTATACACAGATCTCAGCACACCCTCATTGCCCGCCTGTGAATTTTTCCAGCTTGACAAATGGGAGCAGTGTGTAGAGCAGGCAGAAATTGATACAGAATAGGTTTCTATCTGGAATGCTCTGTATAAATTACTGGATACTTATCTGTGAGTAATTCCCTTGCATATGCTAACTGTCCAGATGCTTACAGCCTATGGCAAAGACATTAGATAACCTTCGATTCACAATTGCCGGGGGCAATCTTCATGCTAAATAAATAGTTCATCTCTTTTGGACTCAAATGATATATCTGTTTGCAAGCATCACAAGTACTGGTCTAGAAAGGGACACTTAAGCTATAATTTTTTTTAAAGCTGCCCTTCCTTTTTTTGTGCCTGCAATTTGTGGCTGCACTTCGTGTAATTTAGCAGCCTGCTACTACTACCTCGTGGTTTTTATCCATCAGGTTTCTAATGTGCCTATCTAGGTGCCTGTCAGGCAGATGGACAGTTAAAGACGTGATGTTTTAGCTTACTCTATCTTCCAATACACATTCTACTGGGGACACAAACTACCACAAGCATGTTCCCACATTTGCCAGTTAGGCAACTTTGCCTGCAGTTCTGTTTTTCTACAGACCCATGTACTGAGCTGAAAAGGAGATATTTTTCTACTGAGCTCTGCAGGCTTGAGATCAGAATTCATCTGAGCAAAAAGTGAGGGCAGGATGCAGGCAGGATGAAAATCAAGCACTCATTACTTAAAGAGGAGAGCTTTTCCCAGGTGAGTGACAAATATCATCCTCTTTTGCCATAACTGCCCCCACCCCAGCTTAATACAGACATTGCATAGTGTTTGTTGGGCATAAGCTGGGTTTATAGCTCTATTTTCTAGAAATAAAATCACTATCTCTGCCTGGAATTCAAAGCAGACTTTCTTTTTTTCTCTCCCCAAAGGAATTGCTTTGGCACTTGCAGCCCGTCTCTGCAGCCAGCGCCAACCAAGTGGAAATGAACCAGGAGGAAGTTCATCATGCAAAGAAAAAAACTTCAGGCTCCTGAAAGGCTCCAGGCAACTCTAGCAGATCAAAACCAGACGGTCAGGACTTGCTACTTCTCCAGCCCTCAAGCGCTTATCCAGGGATGCCCATCCTGTTGTCACCCAGCTCCTGAGACAGGGAAATATTCAGCCTCGGGGTGAAGGTGAACTGAAACTGCCATCAGTGAATCGAGAACACGTGGCCAAAAGCTGTGGTGTTGCTGGGAGATGATCTGCTGTCCCCACCTGGAGAGACACAGCTTCCCACAGAGGGCAGGCACAAGGCTCAGGTGGTTCCAGATGCTGCCTTCGGCTTAAATCTGCTGCTACACATCAAAGCATGCACCTTCCAGCGAACCTGGGACAAGCTGAACGAGAGGGTCTGCACTGGCCTCCTCGCTCTGGCTGTGAAATAAACTGGAAATCATTATTAAAACTTTGGCTTCAGACGCTGTTCATCCAACAATACTGTTTGCTCTAACTTTTGCTGCCGAACAAATCATGCTGATAAGTGCAATTTCCCTTGGAAGTTATCAGTGAAGCCGGCTCTGTTTGTTTGCTGGATTTGTATTTCTCAGCTCTGGAAGAGGTGCTGAACCCATGTCTCATTCTTGGCACTGCCAGGGTCCCTTGGAGAAAGCTGTGCACAAATCTCTCCGCAGGGAAATACTTCATTAATCAAATGCTGACAGACCTCCTGGTTATTTCTGTGCCCCTCCCGCCCCATGATGGTCAAACATGTCATTTTTGCTCCTAAAGGATGTTGCCTGCAACTCTGCATGGCACAGGTGCATCACACAAGCCTCAGCGGTGGCAGAGGGTCTGGCACTCGGCCAGCATCTCCTGGGAAAGGACCAATGCTTCGCACCAGGCTTCTGAGATCTCGTACAGATGCAGACACAGAGCTTGTATGAGCTTGTATTTCAATGAGCTTCTTCCACTTTCCGAGGTTTAACAGCTAGTGACAGACCGTTTCTCCTGGTCAGAGCCTCCATGAATGCCATAAGCTATGGTGTCATCTCAAGGGTTGGCTGCCCTCTCTCTCAATGTGAGGGTTAACCCATTCTTTCCCCATTTTGCTGTGTGAAAGCAGCACTCAGCAGCTGTCCAGAGCAAGGGAAAGCTAAATATCTGGAGTCTATACCCACATCCAGGGGCATCCCACCTCCAGGATGAGAGCACACCAAGGTCTCACATGGAAGCAAAATGACACTCTTTCTCTTGTTCTCGATGGCCTTCCTGAAGAAAGATGTCCAATATTTTGCAAGCTAATTTTGGCTGCTACTGCACACTGAACTAACGATATCGGAGAACTGTCAAGAGCGAATTCAGCTGTGCCCAGCCCAAGCTCATGTAGAGACGGCTCAGATCATTTCCGCCTAGATTCATTATGGGCAGTTACCCACTTACACAGATTTCTGCAGGTACCCACCATCATGCTGGCATCTGACTGTCCCAAAGACCTGAGCCCTTCCCCCTTGCTCCAGCTGTGTCACTAGCAAAGACACAGCCAAGGGGATGCCTGGGTTGTTGGGAACCAGAGGAGCCCATCTCTCTTTGGGCCTCTTGCCCACCAATTCCTGCTCATAAGAATCTGAAGGCAGACTTTACAACACTATTATTTTTTCATAAAAAACGGTTGACATCATTGTCTATAAAAGTCAATGAGAGGAAGAAACCTCTTTGCATGAGTTTATTCAGCTGAAATCCAGGTGTCACTATCCATCTACCATGGCAATGCTGAGGATAAGATCAAGGTCCAAACTCAGCAGCAAGCTACCATGCCACTACACCTGGCTGGTACAAAATAACACCTCTTGCCACTGCTTATTGCCTGTGATTTGGATCAGAGAAAAATTCTTCTGCATGCTTTCAACAACGATTAGCACACATTTCTTTAGACCCAGGGTCCAACAAGTCTCTTATGCAGAAGGAAACTGGGCATAAGTTTCCTTCTCTGCCTTGGTAAAGCCGTGCACATTTCCATCTCAAAGGAGAGAAAATCTAGATGCTATTTCTGCCTCCTCACAGCTTGTTGCAACAAGGACTCCCCCTGCTACCTTTCCCAGAGGGGAGAAGAGTTGCCTTCATTTCTATATTTAGCTCTAATGAGTGCAAAATAAATAAGGTAGCAGGAGAACCTAATCTGGTTAGCAGAGAAGCAGCAGAAAGCACAAGATGTTTGTGCACAGTGCTTGGCTTTGATATCCTGTGCTGAATCCACAGGAGCGTTGAGAGGACCCAAGCCCCCTGAAACTCCAGTGGGTTTGTGGATATGCAGTTAGGTAGGAATTCGGCAGGCAGTCCTCGCTCCCAGTGATGACAGGAGAGCTGTATTTAGCCTTGAGCAAACACACATGCCTGCTGACTTTGCTGCTTGGATGCTGTTGATGAAGGGAGAAATAGCACAGACTGGAATATATACAGTTCCGGGCAAAATTGTCTTCTTGCCACAGCCTGCAGATGCGCTTCACTCCTAACACGTGCCCTCTGGCTGTTCCTGCTATCATCTCTGCTCCCTGGTCTGACAGTGCCCGGGTCGCCTTTGTTCTCCACTCCTGGAGTACTAGAGCTCTCTTCCAGCATCTAAGTTTGAAGTAAAATTATTTGCTGTATTTATTCAAATCCAGGATCCCAAGCCAACACTATTAATGCACCTCAGCTTTATTCCAGACCTGGTTCTCTGTGTCTCTGCTGATGCCCTTCGGTCCTTTCCATCCTTCACAGCCCAGAAGAAGGGATGCTGCTAAGCTCAGCTAAGCTGCATGGCAGCACAGATCTGCAAAATATCTAAAGGGATAGGATGCCCCATCTGACTTTTGCATCTGGATTGTACACGAAATGCTTTGTCCAAGGACCCCAAATGCTTAACAAACCTTACCAACCCAATTTCTCCAGCCCATTCCTGGGGAGTAGCTCCGTGGGCCAAAAAAAATTGGCACCATTGTAATCAAAGCAACTTTGCTGCCCAAAAGCACAAAGAAGAACATGTACAAAGAGCTCAATTATTCAGATGCCACTACAGGGCATTTTAAGCCAGGCCTCCAGAATTAGCACCTGGCACTTGTCAGAAATGGCAGAGGATGGCTCATGATTGTAAACGATCAAGGCATTTCCTTTGGTCTCACATGAAAGCTGAAACAGTCTTCAGAAACAATAACTTTCCCTAGGTCTAGTGCTGACGCCACCACTTTCTGCAGAGCCCCAAGGCTTCCTTGGAGGTCTCTGGACCAGATGCACATGAAGAATGTGCAGACTGAATTTCAAAAGCATCTCTGCACCCACAACTTGTCGTGGAGCCATCTGAGGAGGCTGCAGTGCTCTGAATCCTTTCCTAATTAGATCATCAGTCTCATCACCTCCTGAGAGGGCTTGGTATGTCCTCTGGCTTTTAAAGGAATTCTGTATTAAAAACAGAGATCTGATAAATCAGAGCCTCCCTGAATGCAGAAAGAAACATAAGGTCTATTTTGTTTTCCCTCTTCACGGTTTTGAGTAATGATAGCTAGGGAAATAATACTTGTTTGTAAAGAATCCATGACCCTTTTCATCCAAAGGCATCTCAGTAGCAAATTAATCTTTTTTTTTTTAAAGACATAGAGGGCATTAACAACATGTTCAGTTTTCTCACTTGGTTTTCCACTTTTTCAAGGCTGTGACTACAGATTTATAGATGAAGAAATAGATAATATTATCTTTAATTTCCCACTAATTTATATGGGCTTGTTTTGAGGGGGATGAAGCAGGTATAAATTATTTTTATACACGTTTCTATTTCAGGGGATGAATGAAAACCGTAAGCATCATCAATTATTCAACCCAGCACAGAGGCAGTTGTGTATGAGCCAATGGCTCACATGAGCACCAGGGTCAGTTATCCCCCAGTAGAAGATATTTCAGCAGTATATAAATCAATAAAAAAAAAAAAAAAAAAAAAAGGTGGACTCCTGTTCCAGTGCTCTCAGTTGTCTGATGTCATGTAGATCCTGCATGTTTATTTATCATCGTTGGGATGAGGGTTCATTTCTACAAGTGGGCATAAAGATGACGCTTGGTCTGTGGCTCATGGCATTTACAGGGTGAGCTGATAGGACAATGAAATGGTACCTGGGAAATAAGGCATTAGTATGCCCATTTTACAGGTGAAGAGTGAAGGCCTAAGGAAACAAGGGCGAGTGGAAGCATATAAAGGACCGAGAAGTGAATTCTGGTGTTTTTTTCGGTGCATGGTGCTCAAGTCCTATGGTGTACAGGTTCTCAAGAAGCTCTATACCTCGGAAACTCAGCAAGCAGATAAGAAACGGCAGCTTTGCCCTCACCACCTCCAACAAAATGAATGGGATTTAGAGATGCTCAGAGATAACAGGCGGCCCAGCGGTCACCTGGGAACCCAACTCTCACATCCTTAAACCCTGCAGGTGAGACCCATGCGAGCTGAAAAGAGCAAACAACAGTGAAGGGTTTGTGAAGATTTATATAAATGATGCTTGAGCGTTTTCTTTGGAGAGATTTCTGACCTTTGCCATGAATGTTCATACAAATGATATTTTTGTTTGCAGGAAAGATTGCGCAGGGAGAAACGCTCAGAAAGAGGCATTTGAGTGAAGCTTCACGACAGAGGGTCTTACACAGCCATGCAGAAACCTCTTTGCTGTGTATAGAAGTTTCAGTCCCTCAGGAAGCAAAGCGAAGTAAAATGATCTAGGTAATACATTCTGCAAAACAGAAAATAGCTGCAAATGGCTGGCAAACAGCCAGATGCAGTTGAAATGAACTCGAGGACTGAGATACATCAGAGACCGCGTTTGAATAAGGAACGTTGTCATAAAAACCAAGCCCATTCATTCATGAATAATACAGGGCCAAGAGACAGGTCCGAATTTGTCATGTAAATTATTTACTGCAAGGATGAAATGGCCACCTGCCTGGGCTTGCAGCAGTGTTTGAACTGAGGCCCTTTAAATAAAAAAGGAAAAGAAAAAGTTGCTTAAGCTAAAGAGCAATTATGCTTGTCGCTGTGGAGTAGTACACACCTGCCTTCATGCACAGAGGTGTGTGTCTGGGGGGAACATGAACTTGGCCAGGCTGAGCCCTCCATGTTACTGAGCTGAGGAGCATCTTTGGGGGGGGATGGGGTGGGGAGACATGGGACACATGACACACACTTTTTGCCTTGTTCTGCTGGCAAGGTGCATCATCAGTGATGACATCTTCCACAGGGTCAAAGCTTAGGACCTGACCACTAAAGGGACCCCAAGGTATTCTAGAAGCTGACCCCACCAGCAAGACGGCCAAAATGCCATAAGGCAGTGGTGCAGCCCACCTTGAGAAGACCACCTTCTCCAGAAGCAGGGTTTAGGCTTAGGGAGATTATAGCATTTAATACAGAAAAATTGTGAGCTCAGGGCAGAGATGTCATGATTCACAGAGACACCTCCAATAGAGGATGGGCAACAGCTCCATGGGACACATTTGCCAAAGCCACTCTGACCTAATACTGAGGAGAAAACAGTTCTTAGAAAAACAACACCTTCATGCCCAGCCAAAAGCAATGGTTAAAGGGATAAAATCGTCACTGAAAGTAGTCTAGAAGACATTTCTAAGGGTTGTGAGTATGTCCTTACACACCTACCCCAGACTGTTCCCACCATTTCAACTTAAGCATCTCCCACACAGCGACTTGCAGCTCTGATTGACCTGAGCTGGAAAAGAGCAGAGCTGCTCAGGATATCAATGTGTTGTTTGGTGTGGGGGTTCTTGTTTTGTTTTGGCTTGGGTTGTTTGTTGGTGGGTTGCTGTTTTTTTTCTGTATCTTTTATTTTTTTCCCTTTAAAAAGCTGTTACTCTGCAGAGTGCTTCCAAAAAATCCCACCAGATCTATAATAAACAAGACATACTTTTGAAAGCCACTCGGCATACTTGTTTAAATAACCTCTCTTACTCTCCAATTGTCTTGTTTTTCTCAGGGCTGTCATAAAGAGAAAGATATGGATGAGTTAGTGGTGTGTCAGGGAGTACAGATGAGAGCAAAGTAATTTGCTCTGTTCTTGAAAGCATTCATTTTTGACCTGTTTCTTCAGCGCATGTAGCTACAGTGTCTTTCTGTTCCTTCATGTCAATTTGGACATCAGGAAGAGCATCCTGCAGCACAGGCAGTGCACAGACATGGTTAATGCTCTACTGCCTGGGACTCGAGGAGCATCTGTCATGTTCAATGCATCTTGATAAAGTAGACACCGTGTAGCAGGGAAGTCAATAGGTTGTTTAGTTATACTGAGCTTCTAGAAGGCAAAAACTCATTTTCACCTCTCTAAAGAAGGGAAAGGTCTTAGATATCGGTGCATTAGATCTTAAGAATGTCCCATCAAAGCACAGGCTGCTGTAAAGGTTGTTACCTTTTAAGAGAAATGTCTCACTGAAATCAGCAAGGTCTTTGCTTGCTCCCTCATATGAGAAAAGTGATGAATGAAAGAAGGCAGTAAGTTCTTAGACTGTTTTCCCCAGAAATAACACAAACCTCTTCTTCCTGGTACATTCCAGGTTTGTTTGCACTTAACTAGAGAAGAGGAGATAAAAGGTGAACGATGCCAGGCCAGGCTGTCTCCAAGTTTTAACCATCAAAAGGCTTTTCCAGCAGAAGTACCATTACAAAAAGTCCAAGTGAACACATATAACATGAATCAAGAGGTACCTACAAACTCCAGCCCTTCCAGACGGTATAAACGCTGTTGCAGACTTTCCTCTGGATATTTTTTCCTGCCCTTGTTGAAACACACAGCTTTATTCCCGACCCACACAACACATCTGTCCTTTTCAGATATCTCTAACAATTACTCCTTTCACTCCAGAAGGCAGCATTGCCAGCAGAATAGTTTTGACTGTAGCAGTATATTAACTAAACATACTAATTAACTGATGCACCCTTTTATTGTCTCACATTTCCACTATCATATGGCTTGCTGTGCTCTAACAATGCTTTAAAATTCTATCTTGTTTTGTCTCTCCTGGCTTTTAAATACCCTTGCGTTCCCATTTGTGGCTTTGTACGTGTTTTTGCATGTGTATCCCTAACACATGCAAAAACATGTAAACATGGATTTTGCAGACACCTTCTCCTTCTTCTGAATGCAGCCTTCAGAAGTTGGGTTTCTAAAGCCTTACCCCAGGTGACCAACAACATTAAATAGAGCTACAGTAATCTCAGGTAGCTAATTCCAGCAACAGCAACAACAGGGTAGTGAAAAGAGGGAGGTAAAAAGGAACCAGCTTAAAAAATATTTGCTGAGAAGATAATACTACATGCTATTAACCTGATTCTCCTCCGCCATCAAAATTACACCAAGGTATTTCTGGTTCAGCGAGAATCAGACTCTGAAAGGTAACAAAATCCTTTCTGTTAACAAGCCCATAAACTAATGGCACTTGAAAAACTCAGCACACCAGGCTTTATGACCCGCAGTGAAAACAGATTAGACGTGATGCAAGGGCAAAGAGAGTCCCCTCAAACCTCATCTTCAGCTGCAAAGTACATTTCAGCAATGAGCAGGCTTTGGTTTGCAGCTCAGTACCCTCTTCTACATCTCCACATGTGTTAGCAATTCAGCAACAAGTTTACAATACTGAAAAAATAATAAATAGAAAAATCAAACACCTTTTTGTTCAAATGTCATTTCAACAAAGGCTGGGCTGTGTTCTAACTTCTGGCTTCATCCAAAAATCTAGATGCCTTTCATGATGCTAGGTTGCTCTACTCCTTTCCAGAGGCATTTAGAAGTCGCGTGGGTGTGACTACTGGATGAGCACTGATTTCAGTGGGGAATTAGTACATGTTTTGAATGGAGACAATATGCTTTGTATACACTCAAGGCTTCCAGGAAAGACATCTCCAGGATTTCAGGTGAATGCATTTCTAATTAATCTAAGGGGAAGGATAGTGTTCAGTGCCCTCTAAGGGCTGCCACAACAACATCGTTGTATCAATCATTCATATCATCGGTTCAGGAGTCCCTCTCCTCTTGCACGTGAAGAGGGGGCAGCAGGGATAACAAGCTTAATCCTAGAAACCAAAACTAAAGGAGAAGAGCAGGATGAGACTCCACTTCAGGCTGAGCATTTCTCAGCCTTCTGAATTTCCAGTTGCTGGATTTGCTGAATTTCTGCATTTGCCTGCTGGAAGCAGTCCGAGGACCCTTGTTATTTTGTACAGGCAACCCTGCAGCCTTTAGGGGCATATTCACTCCTCACTACCATTTTGAGTCCATCTGAGAGTAAGACAAAAAGTTTGTCCCTTTTTCTTTTCCACCTCAGCAGAAATTTTCCTAACTTGCTGTATAATAAGGCCATTTTTATACTTTCTGGCTATCCCCTAGAGGTGAAAATGGGACCTCTGCTGAGCATCACCATCCTAGACTCAAGGCTTTTAATGAAAACTTGAAATCCCTTCTATTTAAGGCCAGGGAGATGCCTAATGGACTAAACAGCCTGAGAGGTGAAGGAATGGCTCTGCTGAAAAGCACTGTGGCAGCCAGCAAGGTCCACGTGCTGAGCTAATGTTCATGACAGCCAGTGAGCCCTGTGGACCTCAAGCAGGGAACAGACTCCCCTGATTTGTACTTTGTCCTCCTAAAGCCCACATTCAGCTTTTCCCTACCTACAAGGCCAGTGAAAACACCAGATTTCTGCAGCTGCCTTTCACCTTCATGGATTTCCACTGCGAAAATAGGGATCCTCCTACTGAGACCTATGTATTCTGCAAAATATCGTCTATATATGCAGTATTCTGCAGCCACTCCTGTGTTCCTCCCACCTGTGCACAAAGGCAGTGGGACACGAGCAAGCTCTGCCCCTGGATTCTGTGCTCCCAGTCTGAGAGTGAGCCCAGTTTGTGCATCACTCCATCAGGGCAGCACTGGCAGCATCTCCCCAGCCCCTGCTGGGAACACCAGGGGAAAGATGCAAATTTGCAAAAGAGCAGACAGAAAGCCGATTTTAAAATGAATGTTGGTCGCAGACTAACAGGGAAAATGCACCATTGGCTTTGATTTTTAAATACATTAGTTCTCTCAAAGACTGAATCAATGGAAAAAGGAAACTGAGCGATGGATAACCCTTTACTTGCTAAGGGATAGAATTTATCCTCGCACTGTCTGGCAATGGTATGGTCTACTGTTGGGTGACTGCACGCTATTGCATATCCCTCACAGCAGCTGTACCTGCTCCCATGGCCCAGGTAACCACCAGGCTAGTCATGTACTAAAAGTAGGTACTAGCGAGGTCTGGATTGGTGAGAAATGTAGAATCACAGAATGGTTTGGGTTGAAGGGGCCTTTAAAGGTCACCTAGTCCGACCCCAATGCAAAGAGCAGGGACATCTTCAACTAGACCAGGTTGCTCAGAGCCTCATCAAACTTGCCCTTAAGTGTTTCCAGGGATCGGGTATCTACAATCTTTCTGGGCAGCCTGGGCCAGTGTTTCACCACCCTCAGCATAAAAAAAATAATAAAATCTTCCTTATACCTAGTCTGAATCCATTCACCCTTAGTTTAAAACCATTACCCCTTGTCCTACTGTAACAGGTCCTGCTAAAAAGTCTGTCCCTAACTTTCTTATAAGCCCCTTTTAAGTATTGAAAGGTCACAATAAGCTCTCCCTGGAGAGAAGCACCTGTGAAAAATCCCAGAAGGTCTGCATGCACTTGTATTTCAGAACAGAACAAAATATGGAATTTAAAAATTTCCACAGAAGGTAACGTTAAGCAGAAAAAGAGGGCTTGAAAGCAATAAAAACATTTAATTTTGATAAAAGTCAAAATACTCTATATCTTGTTGCAATTGAAAAACTGTAGCTTGAATTCTGTCAAGACACTCATATGATTCTGTTTGAACGAAGTGCTACTGAAATGCAGATAATCCCACAGGACGCCAAGGTTTCGAGGAAATGGCTTTCATTTTCATCACACGGGGAATATTCTGACCGGCTATATTTAGCATTTTGTCTTTACTCTTTGCCTGCACAACTCAAAGGTATTTTTGTGGAAGGAAAAGCGCCACACCACGGAGAGGCTGAAATCCACCATGTTACAGAGGAGATACCTGCTGGGGACTGAGGTTTCTCCTTGAGCTGCTGAAGGTTGACTCATGAAAGCAAGGTAGGTCTTGGTGCACAACACCCCTGCCAAGCAGGCTGTAAAGATTAGTCATTTCCCACCCCCATCCCTCATTTATGGGCCTCTATCTGTTTGTGTGGATCTCATCTTTTGTGTGGATCACAAGCACTTCTCTTGTTGAAGCTTGTAGAGCACTTGGCTCCCTAAGTGTCAGGGAATGGAGGTGTTACTGCAGCAGGACACACTGATAACAGCATCCCTTGGGAATGACGCTGAGCACTTTCACAGAATCCTAGAATGGTGAGAGTTGGAAGGGACCTTAAAGACCATTGAGTTCCAAACCCCCTGCCATGGGCAGGGACACCTCCCACCAGACCAGGTTGCTCAAAGCCCATCCAGCCTGGCCTTAAACACTCCCAGGGACAGGGCATCCACAACTTCCCTGGGCAATCCATTCCAGTGACTCACCACCCTCACAGGAAGGAATTTCTTTCTGGTATCTAATCTAAATCTCCCCTCTTTCAATTTAAAACCATTACCCCTTGTCCTGTCACTACACTTCCTGACAAAGAGTCCCTCTCCAACTCTCCTGTAGGCTCCCTTCAGATATTGGAAGGCTGCCATAAGGTCTCCCCAGAGACTTCTCCAGGCTGGACAAGCCCAGCTCCCTCAGCATCTTCATAGGAGAGGTACAAGCCCAGCTCCCTCAGCATCTTCATAGGAGAGGTGCTCCAGTTCTCTGATCATCTTTGTGTCCTGGACCTGTTCCAACAGTCCACAGTCCTTGTCCTTTCTATTCTGGTGACTCCAGAGCTGGACACAGTACTCCAGGTGGGGGTCTCACGAGAGCAGAGTAGAGGGGTAGAATCACTTCCCGTGACCTGCTGGCCATGCTTCTTTTGATGCGGTCCAGGGTGTGGTTGGCTTTCTGGGCTACCAGAAGCCACCCTACACTGGGTGCCTGTAGGTGCTGAGTCCCCTGTGCTCTGCTCCCTGCACAACACATGCTGTCCTTCGCCAGCCAGAAAAGCAGGGAGCGGGGAACGGGGAGGGATTTAGCTCACTTATGGAAGTGGTGATGGCCGGTGGTACTGTGATAACGAAGCAATGGGTAACACAGCAGCATTTTAAAAGCCTCTAGGTATCTGCAAACCACAGAGGTACCTAAGCCCTTTGTCTCAGCATCCAAGGCACAGGAACATGATTCGGCACGTGGCCATGGGGAACACACCTGCTGTTTAAAAGCAAGATTTGAAAGAGAAACCTTCCGGCTCCCAGCCCACTGAAAGCACCCGTCTGATCTCGTTACCTGGTACCAGCCATGTGAGCCAGGATCCGTCCCCTCAGAGCTGAGAGAGAGAAAGCAGGAGGAACAGAGGAGCCATGGATTAGCAGGCAGCTGCCTCTCTTGTGAAAGAGCCCCTTTCTCCTGGTAAGGAGACCTCTGTGGATTTGCAGTGAGGAGATTGTATGTCTGGTCCAGGACTGCTCAGGGTGAGATGGGGCACAAGCTGCAAACAGCTCTCTGAAACCATGCAGTTCCTGCTCTTGCAAGGTACTAACACGTCTCCTGCTTGGCCAACGGAAGGAAGGGGAAGCCAGAGACAAGGGTTACATACTTAACTTTGCTTTGCCAGGATCTATCCGTCTTCCCTGACTGGCTGAGCAGGGCTCTTCAAACAACATTTCTGGTACAGAAGTTCACAACCCCAATGACATGTTTTATTCTTTCAATATTCTCCACTCCTGACCTCCAGATTGCTCTCTGTGCAGTCCTTGCTCCAGTAAGCACACAACCTAGGGCATACTCTAGTAGCAACCACAGGAACACCATAAACCAAAACAAATTATTTTAAGCCTAAACAATAACTTCATATCATTCAGCCAGCTCAGAGACACCATAAAGATCACCTGAGGCTTCAGGAGCTGAGCAACCTTGGTGCAGAGCTAAGACCCTCTGTCAAGCACATTCCTGAACACACAATGACCTTCTCAGCTTGGAGCATCCCAGTTTTCATCACCAATTGCTGCCATTAACCAAGCCCAGGGTCAGATGACCACAGGCACACTAGCCTTAGGAAGGCTACCAGGATCACACCCTAGGGCCACCACTACCACCACCAAGACTTACCCAAGATCCGGGGACAACAAAGAAGAGATGCATCAGAGATGGCTGAACGAGGCAGATAAACTTAGGCGGTTGATGTGACCCATCTGTGAGTCCTTTCTAATTAAAGCAGGGCTTACAGCACCACCACACACAGCCCTGTTGCTAATTAGGGAGGGCTGAGCACTGACACATTAACCTCCCGGTCTCGAAACATTAACTTTACCAGGTGTAATATCTTCTAGCTGACATAAAGGTTAATAATCTGCATCCAAAACAGAATCCAGCTCAGTAAATACCCAATTAACCGGGTTCCATCAGAGGCAGTGGCAAAATTCAAGGTCTAGGACGGCTGAAGGGGGGCCCTGAGAAGCTCGGTGTGCTGGTGTGTGCGCTCACTGTGGGGAACAGCAAGACCTTTAAGGAATGGCCAGTGGAGCATGCAGGAGTGATACCTTCAGAGGGTGTCTCTGTGGGCTCCAACACCAGCAGTAGGTAGGCTGAGGGAAAGCAATAAAATGAAATAAGTAAAAGACTCTTTGCTGTCAACGTCTAGGCAAAATATTTTTTCCCAGCCTTCCTCTCTCACTCTCTCCTTCTGAACCGTTCTCCAACGCTTGCTGCTGTTTGAAAACGATTTCAAAGCAACAGTGGTTGGATTCAAGTCATATGCAATAAAATGGAAGGGTTTTTTCCTAACTTTTAATCTTTGTTTTGCTCTCTGCCTTCCAGAAGAGGGAACTGGAACAGGGGAGGATAAAAAATGAAACAAACAAGGAAGAGCTGAATATTCAACTTGGTTTGAATGTAATTGCCTCATTTAGCATCATTTTGTAGATGCTCAGGAGAAAATTATTCTTTCCACACACCAGATCTGAAACATTTAAAAACAAATCAGGGTCAAATAAGCGCTTACATTTATTCTGACGGATGTGCCTGCTGGAACAAGTGGAGATGAGATACCATCGCATTCTTGCCAATGTGCCACTCTGCTGGCCCAACCCCGTGGCACTGGGTGCTTCGATGGAGGTGAAGGGAGAAGGCTCTGCAGCTCTGGGAGCAAGAACAGCTGCAGGGGTTTAGGGTGCTTTGCAGGGCTCAGACACTTCACTGAACTGTTGCTATTTTAGCTAAAAGCTCTTTCTTTTTTTTTCTTTCCCCTCCACAGCTGAACTGACACAAAGAGCGTCAGACACGTTCGTCATCAACAAGACATCCAGCATTTTCCCTAACTGCTCAGCTGTTCCCTGTGAGCACCTCCTCACCTTCCTGTCTCCCAGGTGTTCAAGTTCCCCCACTCTACAACCATCTAAGATGTTCTCCTCTCCTTTTCTACAACCGTTAATTAAACTTTCATTTTCACCTTTGGAAAGATCTACCTTACCTTCTCTGTCACAACCACTGAGACATCTCGTCTGATGACACCGCACATGCATGGGAACACCTTC
Organism: Jacana jacana; assembly: GCA_013400555.1. NCBI lineage: Eukaryota > Metazoa > Chordata > Aves > Charadriiformes > Jacanidae > Jacana > Jacana jacana. The sequence continues at coordinate 532,533 of VZTM01026022.1, read as the reverse complement.
AGCCCCACTGCCATTTCTACCAAAATTTCAACGTCAGTGTCAAATCTCCAGCCCAAAGTTTCAACTCTGCTTTTACTGAAACAGAAACTTTCTGGGAGGCACAGAGTAGCAGCCCAGCCGGCCAAGCTGGCAGTACCAAAGAGATCATCCAGTGAGACAGGAGAAGAAGGAAAATAGTGTTTTTAATATCATTTACAGCAAACTTACAGTATGTATTTCACATCACATATTTCTAAACTGCTCATCTGGAAAATAGAAGCTGCAAAAATACAGAACACAGTACTCAAAATATATCGAGCATGTGGTTTCTCTTTTTTTTTTTTTTCTTCTTTTTTTTTTTTCTTTTTTCTTTAAATCAATTGTACAGTGAAACATTTACTTTTCCAAACCAGGTTTTGGTTTATTTTGGAAGTGCTGCTACACATCTGCAAAATTACCAGCAGTCAAACCAGCACACTTCAGAGACCTTTCCGAGGAGGACTTTTCACTGTAGGAAAAGACTAAGTTACAGCCCGAGGCAGGGGAGAGGCAACTGGGCTCATCCAGGTCTACCGACCACCTGTGGAGGTGTCCTATGCAGAAAGAACCCACTTCAGATACAACCACCCACAAATGCTGCTCTGCCAAAGTGACTCTGAAGAACAGCAATGGTATGAGGGACAAACATCACGGACTGGGTCTGGTTTGGAGGCAGGTAGATACTCGTCCAATATTGTGGACCCTGCACAGAGCTCTGCAGGGGGGGTTTGCAATCCATAAATGTGACAAACTGCATGGGGAGGTCTTGTTCCTCCAACAAATCAATGTGGAAGCACCCTCCACAAACGGACAGAGGATCACATCTGCACACCAGCTGCAAACACTTGCCAGAGAAGACCTGAGCTTCTGAAGACTGGAGAAAACTAACCAAGATCTAAGAGGTGCATCAGGATTTGGAGGGCATGTAGCAGACCTGCCTCATTGAAAAGTGTTAATTCTGTTATTACACCATGGAAAAACATGAGAATGGATGAGGGAGTGGGTTGAGGAACAAAGTAAGTTCCCAATATTCTTATTAGCCAAAAAAAACAGCCCCTCTGTGTTTACCAGAGCCACAGAGGAGCCAGCTGTGTGCATTAAGGTCAGGAGAACTTCTTTCCCAATTTGCTTTGAATTTTAAGCTCTCTAATTTGCTCAGCTGCAGCTGCTACTAAGGGATCTTAGGGGAGGAGAACAACCAGGTTACAGAGGCAAGGCGTATGCTCCTGATCAACCTCTGCATCAGGAAAACAAGCAAAGAGAAATCAGCCAAAGTAAAACTTTGCTTTTCCTCCATCTCGGATGAAGCACGGCCAAGGACTGGCTGGGCAGTGGCACCACTTCTGCTCACAGACCACGTCAAGTCGGGAGCTGGTCTCCTCCTGCATAGTTAAGCAGCCCCTCACTCCCCTGGCTCTAGCTGGTTTTCACATGGTGCTTGTGTCTCAGCTATGCAGGGCAAAAGGAAGTGTAACGTTTTCTTATTGCAAACATTTCCCATCTAATGCCATTTATGCATTTCTAGTTCACACGACCCCAAATGTCCCCGTGCCTGGAATGTGATGTAAGTACATACAGCAGGGAGAAAAAAACACACCATTTCTGCAGACTGCATTTGACTCGTATCAAAATCCTAACAAACACCACATTTATTGTACTTTATTTACATGGTAGTCACGTATAATATAATACAATACAGCGTTCCGTTTGCAGTGGTAGGCACTATGGGTTTTAAAAGGTCACAGCTCTTCCCCTGCTCCCATCCCCACCACTTGTCCCTATGGACGAAGCCAGCCAGGAGCTTCCTTATGCGCGGTCCCAGCGCTGCTGTAGTTTTCCACCGAACCCTGCTCTGAGATGGCTCCTTCCCCAAAAACAGATGATGGGAGCTGCTTTCGTGTGCTAACATGGAGACTCCCAAACTTTGGTGGTCATAGACCACTGGCAACCCTTAACATTAGTCCGGGACAGTTATGCACAGCCTCATCATCACGCTTTGACTGAAAACATTGTGAAGGCAACGTGGGGCTGTAGCCAAGCTACAGACCTCTGAGCACAGCTTATAGGCCACCTGCTATCACAGAGCATGGTTTTGGTCCTGCTGTGCGTAAGACTTCAGGAAAAACAGCCGTGAGTCTTCTAGAAGGGATCATCATCCAACGGGGGGCACTTCTTCCTTTCAAGTTCACACAGTTGAGAGTTGTGAGGCACCGAAAACACAGCACTGAGATGTAGTTTACATTGAGGGGTAAATGCACTGATATTTGTGCGATGCCATACTGCAAAAGAAAAGGGTTTTGAAGGGCTAATGGCAGGGAAAGATGCCTTTTGCTGTCCTACTGACTGGCAATTCATTTGGGAAGAACTAAGATATCTTAGGCCATATGCGACTCTCCGACTCCCCAAGAGATTTTTGCTTCCCATCTAAGAGCTGGGCAAACACTGCAAATAAAATTTGCACCACCTGCTTCACCTTAATACCAATTTGTTTTTGTCTGAGTTCATACCCTTCTTGTGTTTGCTCTCAGTAATTACTCAAATGAATGCATTAACTGGTAGGAACACAGGAAGAGGGAGAGAATTTCAAGCATCTGTGAGAGAATATTCCTGGAAAGTGGACTGTGAGCTGGAAGCCAGCACGTTGGCTGTCCTGGAGCTGTGTGTGTCCAGTGGCGCTCTGCCCACTGGCACTGAGCAAGGATCCTCTTACTCAATTCCTAATCACATACTTTTGAACTAAATATTTGTACTGATGAGAAAATTCCAGCCTAGGGAACTCGGGGAACAGAAACATCCCCTGTGATTTCTATGTCTAGTCAGAACAAACCAACACACATGAATTATAAGAAAGCTGTTCCAACCCCCTCCAGACCACCAATGATATGCAGAAATGACCTTGCAAATACACCGGAGGAATTTTCATGCTTTTCTCAGCAATTCACAAGGAAGAAATAAAAGGGAAAATTCATTTATGAAGTTGCTATAAATTATTTGCTGAGTTGGACTTGACAAGTTTCTTATTGCTTTCTGCCATTTGCAGACAACAACTTTGTGTAGGACAAGCCCAGCGCTACGAAGTGTCAGGGTATTGCTAATCTTTTACCGTCCTGGGGTGCGACACTCTGTTCTGCCGCACTAAATCTGAAGAAAGTTGGGCAAACATTGCAAACTCATAGTATCCCAGAGACCCTGTCCCTGCAAGTCACTCCATTCATCAAACCAACAGAGCCTGAAGCAAGGTTTTGACAGGCGAAACGGCATATGCATTACATACATCCTCCAGTCCCACTCTCCTGCAGCCATCTAAATGGATTCCTCTGTTCCCGTGTCCTCTCAGGACTGAGGTACGCTTATAACTGAGCAGCTGTGGCAAGACCAAAGCTGAAAAAAGGGGTCCACGTTCATAAAGAGAACACCAGTATTGCTTTTGAGTGGCCAAAGCCTCCTTCTCCACTGGCTTGAGGGAACAATGGCCAAAGGTTTTACTTGGCATCAGTAGTTAATAAGGAAGTACCTAATGTCTAAGAAGTGCTGAAAGGCCATTTTTCAGCGAAGCAATTGTATTAAAACTCAGATTGGCTACCAATGCCAATGGAATGATAGAAAGCATCTTTTGCAGCCTAGAAGTAATAGATTTCTTGTATAAAAGCAGAACAAACCATAATATTTTGAGCATATGTAATACTGAGTGAGACATGCCTGGCATCCCAGGCAAGTTTAAATGCCACTCAGTAACTCTGAACAGCTTATGTTGCCTTGGTAGAACTGAGCTGTGCTTTGCCATCCTGGAGGAAGGAAGAACTGTGGCTGGAGAATGGAAGCTGATGGTAAGGGTGGAAGAAATGCCTACAAACAGTGGGTCTCGGGAAAGCAGAGTAGGTAGGTCTATCCAGAAGGGTGGATAATCCCTTTGGGGACTCTATGGGCTCAGCTACAGTGGCCTGGTTGTTCCTTTCCTCCTTGGAACAATCTCAACCATCAGACAACCAAAGCTGAGCCTGGCTCATGCCAAAGGCTGCCCATCTTAATAAACCACTACCTATGTCCACACCAGTTGTATCTTGGCTGCCTTGTGGGGACAGGAGAGTGTCATGCTGGAAGGAAAGGAGAATATCTGCAGTCTCCTGGAGCTGCTGCCAACAGAAAAGGTGAGTGAAAGCAGTTGTATGTGATGCTGGGAGAAGTGAACTCACATTTAGGTGAGAAAAGCAGATGCTCCTGATGCAAATGGGAACAGGTCAGTATTATTGCTATATTCAGGTGCTCTGCCCTCCACACAGGAAGCCAGTGAACCTTGCAGGCATCAACCAGATTTAGAGAGAGAACAACAACAAACCTGCTTCTGTCTGCAAAGATAGTTCACATGAAATCAGGGGGATAGATGAGCATGGCTATGTCTAACGGCAGAGCTGGAATAAGTCTGGAAACCTTTGTGAATAAAGGAACAAAGCTGTTATCGCATCAGACCAGTGAAGCATTTGCATACGTCTTCAATACTGACAATTCGCCATGTCACCTGCCAAGAATAACATGAACACCACTCTGAGATTGTCCAAGTCTTAGGAAAATACTGAGCCCAACACACCCAGCTGTGACACACTCTCGTGTGGCAGCAACAGCTGTGGCTGACTCGGGGGCTAGAGCTTCACACTGCTGGTAGCCTTCAGGTTGTCTCGGGTTTGCTGTGGAGTGAAACTGCTGGTTACGAGATGGAGTCGCCTCTCTGTCTCCCAGGACCTCGTTTACTGAGAAAAAATACGTGTCTGACTGAGACACAAAGGCAAACCTGAAGTACATTGCCTCCAACAGCAATCTGATCAACATAAAATGCTGACAGGGATAGGAGTGACTCCATACATCATTCATTACCTTAATTTTTGAATTTTCTTCTTTTTTTTTTCCCCAAGAAAAAAATGCCAATGCGTCTCAGCCATTTGGAAATACTCCAATCACTTTCCAAATGTCTGCAGACCAACAGTTCAATGCTGAAGCATTTTGAAGCAGAGCTAACTCAGCTAATTGAAGCTAATTCCTCTCTGCATCTTTCCCTTTTCACCTTCCCAGCAAGGTGAGACCCAACTGAGATTAATAATAGCAGCACTAAGTAGTTCAGTGCATCTTGCAGGGGCTTAGCAGTGTGAGGCACCCTATTAGTTGAATTCCTAAGGAATGGAAGGTTTGTCTGGATATTCAAGTGTTGGACCTTTTTGGTCCCAGTATACATCTAAGATGAGCTGGGCAACATCAGAAAGATGTATGATTTCAATACGTACAAAAAGAAGGTTCTGAAAATGCATCCCCTTGTCAACAAGGATGCAAAGAAACTGATGGGACCGCTGTCAGTGTCATCTGCACCAATTTTAGATTGGGGTCCCCTTTTGATTCCACTGGGGCTATGCCAAGGTGGCATCTGTGCAAGGGAAAGGAAACCCCAACCTGAAGCCATGCAAGGCAACTGGACAATCTGACAGAGACTGCTGAACCTCAAGTAGTTTATTTAATTTTTTTCAAACATCCCATTCCTTAGCAGAGAGCCATGCAGGGACCACGGTGCTTGGAAACGTCAAAATAACATTTTTTGCTAAGACTCAGGTCTCAACAAACCCCTGAATTTCAATGCCCCTGAATGTGGAGAAAACAATGTCCAACACTGGATCTGGTCAGCACAGCTCAGACCGAGCCCCTCTTTCTGTTCCCAGGAATGGGCATTTTTCTAACTCCATCCTTGTGCTGTAGTTTCCTGCACGGTTAAGGCAGCTGCTGGATGGAAGATGCAAGTGAAGTGCTGACAGGCGAAGGCCCATACTGCAGTTTGTGAAGTTCTGAGACTATTCATTTGTTATTCTGTAACAAAAAACCAGGTTGCAGGCAAAACTGGGTTGTGGTTTTGAAGTCAGAAAAAACAAAACAAAACAAAAAGCCTGCTGGGATGGACGAAGATTTTGGTTTGTGTGTCTTCTTTAACCTAAAGCTCTGCTCCTGGATCTCTACTAAAGCATGGACAGTGAAGCCCTTCATGATACAGGCAACTGATACCTCCTTAAAAAAAAACACAAAGAGAGGGATGGGGAGAGAGCTTTTCAAAAGTTACATTATCAAAAGAAATAAAACAACAATCATGCAGGAATTCGAAGTTACAGCTTAAAGATCATACAAGTAACCCCATTCTACTGTGTCTCCCAATACACACCAAGAGAAAGGATTAAATGAAAAGAAAAATAATCCAAAACAAAAATGAAAACGTTAAGTGCCCTGGAATCCTCTTTCTCTGACTGCGGTCAAGGGGGACTTTTGACTGTACTGACAAACCACAGCTCTTGAACACCGGGAGTCTGTTTTACATCGTGTCAGCATGCTTTTTTCCTTCACCTTGGACTTTCAGAGGGGAAAAAAAAACCCCAAACTGCGAAAGGGGTTATAGAATTTCAAGCAATTAGGCTTTTAGAATGTTTCTATTCTGTGACATTTGTGTTCGAGGCTGAATGTGTGTGTATAGTATAAAATTATGAGCCAACATTTGAAAAGACAGCAGTCTAAGTAATAAATTTTCAGAATGAAGAGAACTGTACAGAATGATTTCAAAGGCTTATACTTGACAATTATACATATTTTATGAGACAGTTATGCACCCTGTGCCTTTTTTAAATTCATTGTTTTATGGATGCAGTATCTCTATTTTAGCAGACAGGATATACTAAACCAATCTAATGTTCTAAAAAGCATCATTTACCACCCGACATAACAATGGCACTGCATAGCTTTATAACTTTTTTTTTTTCCTTAAACTCCTTCATTAATTAAGCGATTCTTAACATGGCTGAAAACCAAGAATCAAATATGTGCAGTTACAATAGTTGTTGAGTATTTGGCACAGTGGAGTTTATTTGATACACCCTTTGTGTTTTGGTTTGTTGTTGGTTTTGTTTGTTGTTGTTTTTTTTTGCCCTTATTGTTGCTGAACATATAATGCTGTGCATAAATTACAAACACACATGTAAAGTCAGTCAAGTGGAAGCAGTTTGATACCCCACACCCATGTTTCAATGCCTGGAAAAGAGCAAAGTCTGCTAAAAAGGTACTGAACGTGAGTGGCAAGTTATCAACCCTCTGGTTTTATGCCAGCCCTGGGGTGTCCACTGCCAGCAATGGACAAGGACGTGGGGAAGGTCAGCCCCTCCGCCAGCTGCATGGAAGTGACGTCCAGCATTCGGTTCCACGTACCAAGTTACTTCTCTAAACACCTGCAAGTTCACAACAGCTTCAAAATACAAAGAAATAATAATAATAATTAAAAAAAAATTAAAAAAAGAAGAGCTGTTTGATTACGATGCTAACCCTTAAACCCCTTCTGACATTTAGTCCATTGGAAATGGGTCCAGTTCCCAGGGAAAACTCATCAAACACAAGGAATTTGTATTGCTTCCCAGCAGGAATGTTTTGGTGGTGAAGAAAAAAAAAAACCGCATGCAAAATAAGCAAAATTTCAAGACTTCTTGAAATCAGCTGAAAGCTTCCCCATGACTTTTGCAGGTTTAGATAAGGCTCCATCGCAAAAGCAAAGCCCAATCTGCTCCTGCACGGCTGCCTCTTTGAGGGTCTGAATGAAAACTTCAGAGGCGCTCAACGCTGGCCAGCCTCTGCTCCCGTAACCCAGCCTTCCACAGGAACACCATTTGCACATCTAAGGGCAAAACGTGGCCTCCGGGAGGGGAGATTATTCCACCACTTCCACGTAAGTCAATGGAATTTCTCAGGTGAAAAAAAAAATAATTCAAAAATCTCAACTGTGAGGGTTGCAGGATTAAGGTCAGTACTCCTTTCATCTTGTACACACACACACACGCACACTTACTTTAAAGAAAACATCCACCACACAATTTCTAGATTGCAAATTATATATATATATATATCTTTAAAAACCGGAGAGAACATAAACAGCCTCTCCATATATATATGTATTCACTGAGTCACATAGAATATGAAAAAAAAAAAACTATATTATGTAAATCATCATATTATCTATAATTCTCCAACTGACAGTTGTTTTTATAGAGACACAGTGCATTCGTTCCGTTTTTTTAAAAACATATTATGTGTCTTCATTGGCTTGGTAGCATATTAGAATGAAGGCGTATGGATAAAAAACGCAGAGGATTAAACAAACCCCTCGAGTCACGTTATGTTTGGGTGAATTCAACAGGATCCTCCCCCAAACGAGTGTAAATAAATCCTCCCTATGGAAAAGTGTCAGCGATTTAAGGGTTAACATAGATTTGAAAATAAGTTTGTTTTTTTTTAAAAAAAATCTGATTAGAGGACTACACAGACAAGGGTTTGGAATTCATCCCCCTTTAAAAATGACAGCACGTTTGGCAAGTGTGAGCAAACGTCTTGAACTTGACTGGGTTTGAGAGCTCTGAGCACAGCTATTGGCGGACAAGCACAAAGCCGCCGGTACGCCTCGGCTGGAAGGACTCGGATACCTCTGACAGCATTGCCTGCCACCTGGAAGGCTTCCAGCAGCTTTCTAGGTGTTTATCGGGGACGGGTGGCTTGGTGACAGAGTGTGACCGGTGAACGACTCCAGCACCGCTCCCCCTTTGCCATCGCAGAGCACAGCACCCAGACTGGCCAACCCTTTGGGGCTCCATGTATCCCCGGGGCCCTGTTTGCCAGCTGCAAACTGCCTGTCCCGGCATGGCTGTTATCACCTCGCTTCCTCTACGCCTCATCACCAAGCCTGTCTGTTTGCCGAGGTCTCCGATGAACCTCCACAGATGCCCTTCTCAGAAGCTCGTACTGTCATCAAAGGGGCTGGTACCCAGCCGCAGCGGCTCCCTGCTGTCTCCATCACCCTGCAGGATTTCACGAGTGATCCCTTTCAAAGATGCTGTTCTCAAGAATCCCGGGCTGGGTCTGACTTTGAGAAAAAGACAAAAGTTTCCTGTGTTGCTGTTGTTGTCTTGCAGTTGTGTTTCTTCATTCTCGCTCTCTTCTTGTTTTTATTAAAAAGGACCCTTGTATTATTAATACAGTTCACCCCTCCACAATCACTATAAAACAGACTCCATATTTTCACACCACTCATGATCTTCAAGGTTATAGATAAATTTTGTCCTATGTGGTTGATTTGGGGGCACTGAGTCCCGCCCCAGATTGTCTAGGGTGAGAGTAGAGGCAAAAAACTCACTAGTGCTGAGACCACCTTCGTGGTTCTTGATGTATCTTTTATAGTTTTTCCTCAAGCACTGCCAGGTGGTTGTATATAAGATGAACGCAAAAGACTTCAGGGCTATAGCAATGCTAACATACAGGTATCTATAGACCACGTTGTCGTACAGCGCGCAGGCTCCTTGCTCGCCGCAGAACGTGCTCCAGAACAGACACGTGGAGTCAATTCCAGCCCCAAAGATCAGGGGAGGTGGGATAAAACCTGTCAAAATAAGAGAGACAAAGCATGCTTTTATGACCCTTATGATAAAGAGAGAAGACGTGATTGCAGTGAATGGAAAGAGAGGATACTTTATCAAGGTTAATGGTCCCAGCTGCAATCTGTGATTCTCATTTTTAAGCTCGAAATCAACCTACACAAAGTCTGTGGATGGGTTTTTAGCTCGGACTCAACATCTACGGAAGAGATTCCTGCTGATACCAACATCCAGGAAGGATTTCACTCAAGTTTAAGTGGCTTTTATTAAGCTTCTCGTTTGCCTAATGAGACTGAGTGGCGGGGCAAATGAAAGAGGAGGAGGACAGGCTTACAGTTTGTTCTCTGTTTAGGTGTTGGTAATTCCGCACTCTGGGGAGTTCACCTGAAGGATGCCATAGGACCCCAGTTCAGAGCCTGAAATCAGCTACGGCACTGAGGTCTGGTTTTGGACCTTTCCCTGATACAGAAGGTTTTCTCTGGGTGTAAGGAAAATAAACAATGGCCTCTAATAGATGCCATAGATTAGATCTGAAAAGAAGGGAAATTTTCAGTGCAGCAGTAAATGAAATATCACAGCAGGATCCTCCTACAGCCACTCCAGCTAACTACTGATGAGCGTTTCTCAATCATGGTTTGCAGCAGAGCTGCAATCTTAAAGCAAAGTAATCACTCCAATCTCATTTAACTAATAAAGACAATGTTCTTCTCTACTTTTCTCCATCCTACAGGGATATTTTAGAGCCGCCCCCTCCCCACTTCCCATTACCCTGATGGTGGTCAGAACATCCACGTCCCAGCTTTATGCTCCCCAGGCAGCACATGTGCACCGAGTGGGCAGCACTCAGAAGGAAATGGGGATGTTCTACACATGTAAACCATTTCTTTTCCTTCTGCTGTTTTTATGGGGGAGGCTGGAAGTGGATAAACCCTGCAAAAAACCCTGGCCAATAAAATAATTGCTGTAGGTTAAGACAGCAAGCAAAGGAGAGCATTGTATCTACTGAAACTGAATAGTGGGTGGGCACAACACAGGTCCAACAATATCACTCCCTTCACAGGTGCTGTGATGCCCGAGACACTATAAATACACATGCAGACAGACACGAAGAGTGCAGTTTCTAGACAGGAAAGTGTTTAATCTTGGATCCAGTTTCATCATTAACCCGGATTTCCATGCTTAAAAAAAAATCTTCCTTCAGCTTGTCATGAACAAAATAGCGACATCCATGACACATCCTAAGACTACAAATAAATTGGTTGTCTTCACTGTTCCCTGTGTTATCTGAGATCTCTTTATTTTATTTTGTTGATGTCTAGAGCTCTGCAGATTTTGTTTGATCTTCTTTATATGTTAATAAATGCAGGAGTTAAGAAAGGCTATATGGGCTTTTGGTACTCGTTTTAACCAGTCATTAATAGCACAGATGTAGTAAATAAAAATGGATGATACAAAAGCAAGACAATCTCTTTGTTAAAAACACTAGTCCCAGTCATCACATCTAAAAAGCTGGTTATGTTGTGGAAAAAATATCAGTGCCAACTCCCTGTTTGTCATTTCTGTGACTTGAAACTCCAGACTGGGCTGGATTATTTCCTCCTAAGTTAAAAGATGCTTTCTTTTTCTTTTTTTTTTTCTCTCCTTTGAAGCCTGTGGACAAATGCACACTCAATCTGAAATGTAAAAACTCAGCTGGGCTCCTGCCAGAAAAAGGCAAAGAGATTGCAAAGAGATTGGATCTGCTGGATCTGCTTCTAAGTCAAAAAAAGATGCTTTTTTTTTTTTTTTCTTTGCCTTCTTTGAAACCTGTGGACAAGTGCACACTCAACCTGGAATTTAAAAACTCAGCTGAGCTCCTGCCAGAAAAAGGCAAAGGGATTGTGCTGCTGAATGCAGCTTGTGTGCTCAGCACTGCACTGGTGCTGGCTGCCACCTAAGACCTAAGAGAGTAACAGCCAGATGTGGCAGTGACCAAGAAGAAAGGAGCCACACACTTTCTGGACTAAGAGAGAACTGCGTTTGGATCATAATTTTCATGTGTGAACCTCTACTTGTTACCATGCTGAGAGGTGCTGATACAAAGCTTTAGAGATGCACAGGCTGAACTTCAGAAAGAGCCATCATCCCCATCTGCTGGCCTCAGCTGGCTTTCCAGGCTCTTGAGATAATTTGGTCTCGAAATTGCTCCTCCTCAGACTTGAGGAAGAACCTGTTTTCACTGAACTCCAAAGCTACACCTGTGTGAATGCAGGCATGGATGTGGAAACCTTAAAGAAAAATATATGGGAAAACTGTAGCAACCAATGAGCGTTTCAGCTCATTTTCACCAGAGGAGAGGACAAAAGACTCATAGAAGCCACTTGGTGCATAGACCCTCTTAGACAAGAGAGTTGAGGGGCTGCAATGCAGATTGGAAAGTTGTTCTGAGACAGAAACACTGTCTTTTCTTATGTTGAAAGAAGAGAGGCAAACAACATGGACTCTTAGGAAAACCAAAAGGAAGCGCTCTAGTAAGTGTAAGCTTTCCTAAGATGCATGGTGAACACCATCCAGAAAGGATGAATCTGGAACCTTACAAGTCTAAATCTCTTTGCCATTACACACATTTCCATTCCAACCCTTTGGCTCCAACACCATTCCCTTACTCTCTTCTCTGAGAAACTGCAAGCATGCTTTTATACGAAGACACTGTTATGCTGCCCTCTCACAAAAGAATTCTGATGGCATAAGATAATACATCCAGGAGGATAGCGGCTGAATTCCATTGTGCTTCACGTTATTACAGGGAATATTAAAGAGACTCAATCATGTTTTACCTCTCACTGCAAAGTGTTGCAAAAATTTCTGCTATATCTATCTATCTTGCATTGCAGAAACTGCAGGGCTGTATAAAAAAAAGCTGCTTCTGTCTTACTGAAATCTATTAGCGACGATTGCACCTCCGGGTCTCATATCTCCTGTATTTAATACTCTCCTTTGGTTCAAGAAACAGCTATTATCACTCTCTTCTTAAGTCAAAGCTTAAAGGTGAACTGGAAAGCTTTTAAAATAAATCAGCAAAGCTATTCTCAAACCTCAGGTTGTTAAGGGCAAGATTTGGATACCCTTGCTCATATTGGAAAGTAGCTTTCTCTTCATTTCCTGTGGGTTCTTGCTACATTGCGGATATGCCTCAGGATGTATTGTCTTATTTCATGGGAATTCCTTAGTGACGGGGCGACGTGTAAAGATCTGAGTTTAAATTCTTACTATGGCCTTTTTATTGGAAGAAAAAAAAATATCTATTCAACTTAGGCATACACGTCTGAGCCTGGTTTTAGAGGAATTCAAGATGCTACTATCTCGGGAGGCTTCTCTCTCTTGAAAGTAAAAGCAAAAAGAGAGAAAATCTCCCCCCTTAAGTACTTTTACTTTTGGAAACAACAGCCCACAGCCACCCCCCTTGTACACTTTCAAGCTGACACTCCACATTGAGCCAGTGAGAGCTGAAAAGAGGCCAAAACCCGGGAGCAGCACTGACAGCTAAAGAAAATGCTGTCTTTGCAAGGCTTCAACCAGAGCTGACCCACGTCAACCCAGAAGCTTCCCTTTGAGTTATCTGTGCTCTGGAGAAAAGTACTTGATGGAGCATTCTATATGACTGCTGCTGCTTCACCAAAAGCAATGAAAATCTAATTAGTGTTATCCTAAACTGGTCTAGGACCACCATTTTCCTTTCAGCTAAATGGGGAATATGGTATTACAAAAAATAAGTAAATACATGAGGTCGTGTATTCAAAGCAATGTTGAATTTTCGGCCTCGTACTTCCCAGTGTCTTGCTGGAGCCAAAGAGATGGCACTTTACTCTCCAGCTTATTCCTTTGAGACTGGGGGAGGGATGACACACAGGGAAAGTGCTGCCTGTGCCCTGCTAGAAAAAAATAAGAGTAAATTCCACCCCCACACCACACAGAAACCCCATGCATGAGATGGACCCACACGAGGGTGGATCAGAAGATTTTTTCCTGAATCATTGAGATTAATGAGCTGAAATCTAGGAGTTTTAAAACAGGAGCCATCTCTTCAAAAGGGGAAAAAAAAACTCCACCCAGAAAGAAGAAGCAGGTGAACAACAGCCTCCTCTGTTCCTTTTAATTCATACATGAGAAGCACACACTGGTCCAGAGGAACAGCTGTATGCATTTTAATCTGTATGAACCCACAGGAGGATACAAGGACTCAGCCTGTCTCGTTTTACTGTTTTCCCTTCCAAGAGACCCAAAGGAAGGGAGAAACACACCACGTAAACACAGGGCCTGTCCCTCAAAGGAGAATGGAAATCCATAGCCCTCTTCAGCAATATGCAACACAGCAGTAATTTTGCAAGCTACTGGTGTGTTAATAACAGCTATAGAAGAGCAACTGGTTGCATGGAACCATGGCAGAAATGGTGATTTCTCATGCAACACCGTATTTTCTTCCACGAGCACAATTCAAATGGCAGGAAAAAGTGCCTTCAGGACCTTGACGTGATATCCTTCATAGAGAGGACTCAGACCCCTTGTGTCAGACACTGACAAACACAGCACTGCATGGAGTAGAAATCAACTTTGGCATGTTAAAAACATAGTTTTCTGTGAGAGAGGAAAGAATGGGATAGAAGGACATGAAATTTTTGTACCTACCAAGCAAACGGAGAAGCAGGAAAAGCACCCCCAAAGCATAAGACTTGAGTTCGGGGCTCACGGTTCTGCAGGGAGGAGGGAGGGAGACAGTGAAATCGATTCCTGTTGTTCTGCTTTGATTAACACACCCTGTGGCCATGCTGTGCTGTCAGCCACGATGCCACCACCACCTCTTCAAAAAGTCATTAATGGGGTTTTTCTTCTCCCTTCGCCTGAACTGCCTACAGCCCCAAAAGTAATTGCATCGGTGATAGGTTCAGGAATTTAGCTAAGTCATTAATAACAGCAGCTAATCTTGTCGTCCAATGGGGAAAAATGAAATTCCCATCCCAGTACATCATCATTTACAAGTTCCCCATCATGCTTTAAAAGCTCCAGATGTTGCAAATTGGAGGGAGAGAGAACTTTTGCTTCTGAAACCTCCCAGACTACTGGGAACAAGAGAAGGGAGGGAGGATGATGGACTCAAAGGTTCAGTCGGGCTCTTCAATCAGGCCCCCGGTGAGGAAGAGCTCAAGAAGACTAGTTTTCATGGGCGTGATTTTAGCATGTATATTTGTTTCACACTGGGAAGGCAAACAGTTGCACTGCGCATTGCTACAAACACAGCACACCATCGCATTAGCATTATCCTTCAAAGGTGCTTCAAAAAATAATTCATGGCTTTCTAATTCGCTTAGCTGGAGGATGCTACTGGCTAAAGTCATCCTCCTGAGGTAGGCTCAGCAAAGCCTTTGGAATTTCAGAAATCATTAATTTTGTCCTAAGTCTTATAATAGCGTTTTATTTCCCACAGTATATGAAGGCTATGAAAGCAGGACAGCGATCCCCATACAAATAGACCCATTGCACAGGGGAACTTTAAAGGCCTCAGCTGCCTCTTCCGTCAGCTCCTTACAGAGGTCTGCAGGCAGCACTGTGAGTGCCATCCATGGTGGCCATGGTGCTCCTCTGTTATAAACACGTTGGTGGGGCATCAGACAATACTGATAAAACAGCCGGAAACAGCACTAGGTTTTAAGTTAAGAGAAGGCCACTCTGATCACCTGCCCCATCTCACACAGACCACAGACCACGTTACACCACCCCCTGACTCCTGCATGAAGCCTGTGCCCCCTGAATGAATTTCAGCAGCTTTCAGACAGAGCACCTAGGCTTTATGCCTGGAAGTATCTACCCTTGGAAAAATGTTCCAGTGGTTAATGGCTTGGCTCAAATAGGACTCTACAGTTGCGTGGGAAATGAAGGAAACAGAAGGAAAATGGGTTTATTTTATGACAAAATAGATTATCATGAAAAATATTCACAGTGGCTTCTTAATCGGTGGTGGTGTCCTTCTGTCCACTTTTTTGTATTTAAGACCAAAGTCAATCCCCGTACCTTAGGGCGGAGTAAAAGCTGCACCTGGAGACATCTACTTTTCTCACTGACTCTGGCAGTGAACAAATGGCTTGCCTAGACAAGACATCTGATTTGTAGACACTGAAGCCAATTTTTAAATTAACCACAGGAGCTGTGGATGCCACTTGTCACTGCCACGGACACCGGGGACACACTCAGATGCCAAAACTTTCTTTTAGCAATCCAAGACGGCAGGTGCAAGAGAGCATGAGGCAGGAGTCTATGGCAAAGGTCTCTTCCCTGTATATTTTAGTAGCTATCAGTGATTCTGAGGGCAGTGCAGTTACTAATTCGGATGTGTGAATTGTTTATTTCCTATAGCTGTGAGCTGAATATTTTTAACATTCCCTTTGCTTTTCTTATTCCCTCGCATTCTTCTTCCTGGCCAGCGACTGGCTTATCTCATTTGAAGTCGACACCAAGACGTCTCCATTCAGGATCCTACAGGTGCTGGCAGCTCCCATGAACAAAGAAATCTTCCAACTTCAAATTACTTTTGCCACAATATTTATCATGAGAAATTTCATTTCCCTTTAGCTACCGTAGATGCAAGGAGAGAAAAGAACTGGTAGGTGGAATATCTCATTTTGTATCCTGCAGGGAGACATGCCCTCACAGAGCTGTTCTGTCCAAGATCCACTCAAGAGTCTGTTTCTAAAACAGACCTTATTGATTGAATTTTATTGGAATTTTCCAGGCAGCAGAATGGATCCGCTATTTATGCCTCCGGTTATTATTCTCAGTAAGGGACAACCCGGACAAATAAGTAATTCTGGATAAACCTGGGCTTAGATATATATGTATATCATAAGGTGAAGTGTTCCACGTGTCTGGGAATAACACAAGATCAGTTATTTGAATAAGCTTCTTTTGCCCACCTATTCATATTGGTTCAACTCAGAGATGTCCTTCAGACTTTCAAGTTCTTTCTGTACTTGGACTTGGTCCAGGGTGAGAGAAGTTAAACTCCAGCCAGGGGGTTATTGACCAAAGCTATGTTTTGCCGCAGCCTTTCATTTTTCCATCGTTTCTGTGATCTCCAGACCACCTCTAATGGTATCTTACTAAGCCATTACATGTTGAGAACATGCGGCTGCAACTCTGCCCTTTTCCTGATGCAATTGTAACATCCTTATTACCTGGACTGGAAACTGCACATCTGTATTTCCCTTCTCATGCTAATTCCAGCAAGGGATCTTCTCTGAGTGCTTAGTCAAAGGAGGGGTTTCTGCTGCGCTGAACCTCTGTGTAAGCCAAAGTCACTGACTTGGGGACACGCAGCCAAAAAGGCAGAGGCCAGGAGCTGTGCAGGACCCTCGACTCCCTGCAGCTCCCGGTGGTCCCCCTCCAGCCCAGCTCCCAACCCAAGAGCAGCCTCCCACGAGCTCAATTCACCCTCCTGTCCACAGTCCTACCTGATGAGTATGATGACTGATGGTGTCTGCGCCATGGCCCCAATCATGCTGCAGACGCACATCACGCAGAGGAATGTCAAGAAGGCCTCTTCGCAGCCGGGACTGGGGCATTTGCCGGGAACGACGGTGGCATTTTCGGCAGGGACCGAGGTGAGGCACGAACAGCCACTGAGGTTCTGTGGAGGAGCAGAGGGGTTCAGGGGAAGCGAGATCCGTGGTCCCCACCACGTGCCCTCTGTGAAGAGGGCTTGCCAACAGCAATTCTGAATCCTCTAATAGTCAATTAAGTAACTCCTAAGTGCTTGTTTGAGGGGGGTTTGGAAAGGATTTCAGAAGCACATCAGAGCTCTGATGCATGCTACCAGCAAGGGAAAGCCGTCCCTTGGCTTGTTTCTTTTCTTCTCCTCCTTTCAAGTCTCTGCCATAAATGTCACTGCGACAAAATTATTACCAAGTTATACCCCTTTGGAGGAGAATAAAGAAACGATCTGTGTCCCTGCGACAAGGAAGATCCCCAAATTATGGTTCTAATTACTTTGTTATTTACCTCCATCCTCTTGGCTGTTGCAATTAAACTGAAGTACATTAAAGCAGGCAAATCTGCGGCCCTGTTGTTGGCTGTGGGTTCGGTGCCTGCTTCCAGCACTCGGAATCCCAAGGAAGGAGCCACCCACGATGGGTGCTATGGCTCACCAAGAGCTGAAACGTCACAGCTGAACTGCCAGCAGAGACACTGCTGGACTCGAGTGCACTACAGGGCTGATAAATGACGTCTGGTTCAGAGGGATTTGTGTTGAGCTAAAAGCTGAAGTCAGGCGAGATAAACTTTATCAATATGTGATCAGAAGGAGAGAGAAATGACTGCATTTTCCTTTGATCTCTCCAGCAAGTGGAGGATGTGAATAGAAGCTTTGTTTGCCAGTCGCAGAGTTAGGAATTATTTTCTTTTTTTTTTCCTTATTTTCCAACTCGCCCTCCTGAATTTCTGAGTGGGGGATGTAAGTGCAATTAAGGCGCACAATACTACCAAGCAATCCCTTAACGAATACAGAACGAAACGATCATAAATGATTCATGGCTTGTCTTCATCAGCCCGCTGGGTTTGCAGGTCACATGGTTGTAAGAGGAGTAATGCCATAAAATAAAACATATTGAAAAACAGCTATATCTCCTCCTCTTCCCCTCCACCACGTTCAAGCAGAAATTCCTTTGCTTTTCTGCTGGGGTCCCCTTAGGACCATACAAAAGCACACTTTTTGGTTCACTGCCTCCAAAGATAAGGATCCATGGGGATACTACTCCAGCCTTTCTGACACCAATCTCTTTCTTCTGCATAGAAGTCAAACGATTTTCTTCCAAGTAAGTGCACAGAGGGCAAGGGAGACCGCAGTGCAGAACTCCAGGAGAGCTGGAGTAGATGTGCAGGTGTCTTTCTGGCTGGCAAGCAATAATTAGCATAACAAATTCCTGTGCTGTGAGTTAGAAGCTGCCACCTGAAGGCATCGAGATGGTGACAATTAGCACCACTGCAGCGGTGTTTGCACAGACAACAGAAATTTGTAGCTCCTGGGTCTTGCTGCAATGCATTGCTAGCAACCAGCCTGGACACAGCCTCAGGATTAAAACCCATCTAAATCCAGGAAAGTACATACCTGCACTGAAATATCTTGGAACACAAAATTCCCATCATGGCAAAATCATAGAACTGTCTGCTTATTTCCCATGGGTTCTCATCAATGGAGAGAAAGTACCCATTTCTGGCAAGGGAGGAACAGTTTCTCCTCCCGTTGGTGCCCTCCTATGAATTTTTACAAAGCACAAGGCAGGTCTCCACCTCCATTGCCTGAAAATTTGTCCCTCAATCCACTTTTTCGACCATTTTGCTCCAAGGCGCTAGCCCAAAACAGTGTGAGTAGTTTGTATCAAATACATCTGCTTGCTTAGAGCTGCACCTCATCCTTACCTGAGAGATCTTTGATCTTTTATTACTGACACACTATACAACTCACAGACATCAAACAAGGAAACATCAAAGTGGGGGTTTACCTTTGTCCTGTGGAGAGGCAAATTTTGCTACCCATGCTAAATTGCGATAGATTCCCTTGTCTGCAACCCCACCTCATGCAACCACACGTTATCACAGCCTTCCACTGCCCAGCAGCCTGCACACCCAGATTGTGAAGCTGCATGGATGCAGAGTTTGTACCTTCAACAGCATCTTGAGTTGGGAGTAATCATCTATGCAAATTACCTATGTTTTTAATTACTCATTTTTTTAAACCCTGTCTCTGACAGGAAAGGGACAGGTTGGTACCTCAGTGCAAAGCTGTGAGATGCCAGCATGGAAATGCCAGCTTGGAATTCAAGTGTCTCTAGCCAAAAGGGTGAGAGAAGCACAAGGATCAAACAAACAAGATTCATGGTCAGAGGCTTTGTACACAAGGGTCACTCGCAGGAATGGCTTGGAAGAGAAATTGGGGAGGGTGCCAGAGTGCCGGCACCGATACTCTGACAGCTTTTTGGAGAGGTGCAGCTCTGCAACCAGCTTGGTAAGAGAGAAGAAATGAAAAAGAAAAAACTGACTGGGCTACACATTGCTTTTAGAAATTGTTCACGGAGGAAAAGCAGAGAGAGGCAGTCAGAAACATCCAATGCAGTAAAGTTAAATAAAGCATTCAGAGAATTTTATGTCCCAGTAAAAAGCAACCCCTGGCTCATCACAAGCATATAACATTCACAAGACCCTCTAGACAGGTCATTACCCAGATTATGGGTTTAAAACCTGGTTTGGCAATTTGGCTTTGCCTCAGGGCCATTGCATGGCCAAACTGGTCCATAATTCTTGATAATGCCCCGTCCAGAGGATGCTATTGCTTCACTAATTTGTGTTCACAACGTTACCGCGAAAAACCCACAAAACAAAAACAAGGAGAAGGACCCCAAGATGATGAAAAGGAACTCTAAGAGAGAATGAATAAGAGAGAGGGTAAAGGAGAGTGAGGTTTTTCCTCAGCAGTTTGCTCTTGCAGAGCACGAGGTCAGGCAGCTGCAGACTGAAGGGAAGAGCTGAATTTTCATTACTGTGCTCCTTCCAGAGAAGCCGGAGTTTTGCCCTGAACCACACAGGGGGAGGTTGCCTCCACAATGCAGCCACAGACCACACTGGCTGTGTTCTTGTTAAGGGCTCGCTGGACTGGAGAGACACTGTTCTCCATGGCCTGTACAAGCTGGCTTCTTGTTAAGATGATTGTATACTGCCCCAGGCATTGACTTGTCTCTTGTTGGGAGGAGGAGGAAGAGCGCGGGAAGAGGGCACCTTTGCATGTGCCACACACTCGTGGAGTCCCTCATGGGGTTGCTGAAAGCACCTTGAAACTGCAGTATTTCAAAGGGGTGCCTACATTTCTGAGGCTGGAGTGGGAATAAGCTCCTGGGTCATCTGGACTGTGAAGCTGCACTTGCTAGCAGTGAGCCTGCACCTCTGCTCACCCACACTCCAGGTGGTTTGCCTCTTTAGGGCAGGAAGGGATATGTGATGTCTCCTCAAAATGGATGGATGAAGAGTCACTGCGACCAGGGTGACCTCCCGTAGGCTCCACAAAGGCAGTGTGGCTGCAGTCACCAAGCCTGGCATAGCCCTGGGTAGGGAGAAAGGACCACAGTTCCTTTGGTTCCCCCACCAGTTCCCACCCACAGGAGTAGCAGGCACTCATTTTCAGTGTAAGCCAGAAGACATTAGCATTTCAGCAGCAAAAAGTGGAAACACAGGCTTTTAAGATATTGTTAAAAATTCCCCACGTCTTCTTTACACAGAGATGGTTTGGTCTTAAAGAGTTTTTTCTAAAGGCAATAAAACTCTTAGATATGGAGAACAGAAAAATGCAGAATGTCTTTGGATGGAGTCTCTGCTCCCTTTACAACTGCTCTCGCTGCTGCCTCAGAGCAAAGCAGAGAGGGGAGCAAGAGGAATGGAAAGAGAGCTTAAATGAGTGTGAATAAAACCAGGAACAAGATTCAGGAAAAGCACAAAGGAAAAAAGAGCAAAAGGACTGGGCAGGACAAACATGGGCAGGTGGAGAAATGGGGACCTGAGGAGATGCAGGAGAAGAGAGGAGCTGATCCCACAGCCTGGGCTGGTAAGTTCTCATGGAGGATCTGGGTTCTGCCAGTGGACAACCATGCCGATCTCCTCTCATATTCCTTGCTTCCAAGCTGAGGAAAAAGACAAGGATGGGAAAGCCCATTCCCCTCTGTGGGGGACCCTGCCAGACTGCTGCTGGAATCATTTATGTAAAACAATCACAGCGGCTCAGCTCCACCTAAGGCATGAGGTTAGCTCTTGGGGGTGTAACCACTGCCAGCTGTAAATGAGCTCTACATGCTAACCTCCCTCGCTCACATTCACACACAATCATTGCTACAGGCAAGAGGTTCCAGGGAAAGCCCACTCACCGTGCTGCTGCAGCCAGCAAAGCAGGCAGATAAGTACGTGACCCCGTCTGCCCCACAGACTGGAGTGAAGGAATCAGTTTGGCATTCACAGTTGTTATTGCAGGGGGAATACGGGTCCAGAGATGAGGTTGGAGTTGAGCTGCAAGAGTAAGAGAAATGATATAGGCTGTTAGTGTAATGAAAGCAGCTTTTCCAATCAGTGCCACACAAAGATGACTTTGGAGGGTGCTAGTTAAGGCAAACAAATCACAAAAAGCAGGCTATCCGGGTCCCATCTTGAAGAAATCCAGGGTACAGCCTCCCCTTGGGTACAGCCTCTCCTTGGGGACAGAAATGCCATGGGCCGCTATCCTTCTGCAACGGGCAATCTAGTGTGAGGCTTGGGCTGCCTTGTTTCACCAAGGAAATTCAAAGATGTGCCAAGGGAGATTCAGCCGCTTTTCCCTAGCATGTTAAAAGCGAGGAGCTGAGAGCTGTCATCTTCAAAAGACTCGACACAGAATATTGAGGAGCATCAGAAAAAAAAATACAGGGCAACTCTCTCCAAGTCCCATGAGTGCTACAAGGCATGGCACGTCTCATTTCTCCCATCAAAACAGGCCCAGAGCCATGCATACTCTCCCCTAACCATATCTGAACTCCCAGGCATCTAAAACCTGGTTCTACAAATTCCCCTCAGGCACTTAAATAAATGTTCAAAGCACTGCATGTTCCCTCACTGCCAGGAGAAACCAGATGGTGCAGAGGACCCAATGCTACATAGGTGGCCATGGCTGCAGAATCAGGTCTGGCACCTTTCAATTCAGTTTGACTGATTTTAGTAAAACTCTGTTGTCAGCTGCAGGTACCCCGCTTTCGCAGTGATGAGTGGCACAAACACATCCCAGACAAAGAGCCCTCACCAACATTGCCTTCTATATGCTTGCTTTATACGGTTGCCTAAGGGCCAGCACTGCCTGAAGGCTGCATGAGACCCTGAAACTCTCTGGGGACTCACTTGTTTCCATAGGGAACAGTAACCCCTGCCACAGGTCCTGTGTCGCATCCCAGGAATAGGAAAGACACGTAGCAAGCTGTGGACACCAGGTTCACCAGCATGGCCATCCTGATGGCTCCCAGAGCAGACAGGCTGAGCTTCTTCACCAAGAGGCCACCCAGGAATATACCCAGACACGCGCATGGGATTGCTGTCATCCCTGCAAGAGAAAAAAACAGTTAGCAAGAAGCGTGAGTGAGGCTCAGTGAACCACACTATGACAGCTTTTTACTTTCCAGGAGAGGGATCTGTGTAGTAGCCTGGGGAAACCTTCTAATGTCTATCTGCTGGAGTAGCACCAAACTGCTTTTGCCCAAAAAGTGAGGAACGGATGTAAATGGGTGCGCTGCACAGAGCAACCGGGATCTTCTTCCAGTTCTTGTCCATATTGGAGGGAGATGCCAAAATTACTGAGACTGGCCCACTCCAAGCCAAGCAGCAGTACCACTAATGCTTCCTGCCATAGTTGGCAGACAAATCAAGTCAAGAATTTTCTCAGGTGTCTAGAGGCTTTGGATGAGCCCTGCTTGGTATACTTCACAGCAGCCTGATCTTCAGAGATTAGGCAATAGTTGCACTTGAAAACGTGAAGCCTCCCTTAAAGAATCTTCCAAAACTGAGATGAAAAAGCACTGCCAGAAGTGACTTGCTTTCCAGGCATTGGAAAGGCATTGTCATACTAAGCTTGTCTGGGTTCACTCCTATCCCTTTATACTCCAGAGCCGGGTTAAGCTTAAAAGTCCATCCAAATTCTGTCATTTCTGAACTCCCATCAATGCCACATGGGAAATCTAATAGCAACTTTGTTTAAACTAAACAAGTTGTTGTGAGGACCACAGATGTACAGAATTGTCCTTTCCCACTGCTAGCTCACAGGCAGGACATGCTGCAGCTCATGAGTGGTGTACTCACATGCTGACTGGCCAGCATCTCCCACCAAACACCACAACACTTTCCCTCCTTCCAGTGGGTCAGCTGCAAAGTCGCTTCCCTTTGCCAAGCCCTTCATTTTCAGGAAAGATGGAAGAGCCTAACATCTCTGAGATCTCTGCCCTTCTGTCAAATCCTATTAAAATTCACCATTGAGTTCCTGTGAGGGAGGCAAGACTGACTGCAGGGGATTGTCTTCTTTGGAAACCCAGGCCAAAACGAGAAGCTATCAAAAGATTTTCAATGGGAAAATAAGTAACTGTCGGGCGAGCAGCTTGCAAGCTCTTTATTTTGATATTAAGATCCACCCATTTCATGACATTCCAGCTTATGACCAGTTGCTGCCAGCTGCCCATCTGGTGAGCTGTAGTTGCAGATCATAAAAGATCAACTTGCAGGTATCTTAACTGGGTGCTGCCAAGAGAATGGCTGTCAGACAAAATGCTGGGCCTGCTTGGGAATGGGCAGCAGGAGAAAATAAATGAAGATCCTGCCTCTGCATCCGTGTCCTGACAGGGAAGGAATGAATGAACGTTGAGAAATACATACCTGGGAAACTGCAGCAGCATCAGATGGTCAGAGAGAAGGGACATTTGAAAGACAAACAAGCTGCACTAGCCCGGGTATTTGAACTGCTGATTGCAATCCCATCATTTCCAGTCCAAGGGGAAAGAACAAACTAGAAGGAGAAAATGGGCTTCCTAACCCAAAGGGTGATGGGCTGGAGAACTCTGGAAAACCTGAACCACAAGACAAGCAGATCGATGGGCAGCCCTGTCGCTCAGTGAGCATCTGCAGTCTTGGGAAACCAAACAGCCCAGTTTGGGTGGGATTTCTGCTGTACTTCAGGGCCATCACATACTTTCACACCACAATTGGCTTAGGAAGTGATTGCAGCAGGCTGCAGTGGAGAGTATAGTCAAGGAGGAAGGATGATGGAGGTCTGCTCTGGGCTCTGCAGCCAAGGCACAGCTGATGCCCAGCCCTTGCACCCACAGACACATTTCTACATGTTGAGCAAGCCACTTTTTGGGCAGCCTAACCAGTGTGACTGTTTGTGGTTACCAGCCACAGCGAATACTTTTAAATGCCTTTGGACACTGGAGAATTGGTGGCCCTTGTGGTTACTCACCCAGGAGCTGGTTGGCAGATGAGGTGGTGAGGTTGAACTGCTGCTCCAGGTACTTTCCCAGGAAGGCGGCGAACCCAGCCACCACCGCGATCTCCATGCAGGCCGCCAGGATGATACAGGTGAAGACAGGATTGGAGAGTAAGTGCTTAGTTACTTTGGGGATCACTAGAAGAGAGATAAAAAGGGGAGATGTTTTTGTGTAGGCTGTACTCAAGCTGGAGGTGCCTTGCTGCTCTCACACAGGACAAACTCACTTCAAGTCAGCAGTAATTTTCCACTCTGCACAGAGAAGCTGATTGAAATGTGGCAACACCAGAACAAAGCGAAAAACCAGAACAGCGTCATCTAAAGACCCAGATACCAGGAGGGTGTGAAAAGAAGTCACCTGTTGTTATGTTTACATTTTACAGGTGATTTTGAAATTTTGAAGGATGAGAATTTTCCAGTATTGCTTTTGTTTCCCCCATAGGAATGTCAATCAAAGCCTAGTATGCTTCTTTTCCTTCTCCTGTCCCTACATGCTCGCCATCACCAATGCTGAGCCAGCCGATGGGTGTCATGAGTACTGTACTCAGCACTGCACAAGTTCTTGCAAGCTTTCAGCCACAAGGTAATCCAGCTCATACTTGTTCTTTCCTTCTCCTGCCATCCAGATTTCCTTCATTTTCTTCTTCCCACGTAACACTGGCTCACTTGCTTCACTTGCTGAGGGATGCCTTCTTGCAGCACATCTGAGTGCAAGCTGAAATTCTCCTGTTTAGCCTGGGGCCACTGCCACTTATGGGCACAAGAGACATCATGGCTGGGACAGGCATGTTAGCCTATGTGTTGCTGTAACCCAGAGCTTCACCAGCCAAGCAATGCCTTCCATGCAGACCCTCCTTTGGTGGCTCCAAAGGTGGAAGAGGACACGCTGAGCACACACTCGCTTTGGTTTCATGATTCCTTGGCGCCTCCCTCCCAAATCATTAGTGTCCAGAGACTCCTTCTTCAAGCCCGTCTCCATTTCTGATAAGCAAACAAGAGTTACCTTACAAAAGGAAATCTGGCTAATGAATCAGATAGCACATTTTCTACTTCAGCGAACACTTTAATTATTGCCGAGATAACACAGCTTGAAGAGGAGAGCATCCCAGAACAGAAGAGAGCCTTGCTTTGTCTCAATACCTGATGACTAATTTCTCCCTGAATTAAATGTGAAAATCATTAAGTTTGAAAATTACCTCGCTGAAGTGTAGTGAAGCCTCAATGGACCCCTATTTGCATTTTGAAAATCCATCCCCCACATCCCCTATGGTGTACCAGGGCCTGGCAGATGACAGATTTCTCTGGTGTTGGCTTCTGTTTTCCCTTAGGACTTTTTGGTTCAAAATCTAATTGCAGTGGCCTCAGCAAACGAATGCACAGCTCTTTGTCAAGTTTCTGCTTGGGTCCCTTTAGTTCTTTCTTTTGGGGGTGTGTGTGCGTTATAATTAGGTTTTATCTAAGCTTTTTGGAAGGGGCCACTCCACAGTTTCTGGTCTCTTTATATCACAAATGTTTTTTCATGCTGTATAAAATTCTTGCTTCCTGAGGATTTGCTGGATAATGAAGATGCAGGAGGCATAGTATTTTTTAGTTAAGCTGAGAAAAAAAAAAAGAAAAGAAAAGGAAAAAAAATACTGCGAGGGAGGAACGGGGGTGAGGAGATTCAGACGTGGATAGATCTCAGAAGCCACCTGCTGCCTCCTTCAGTTCTTTGGTGGCCACCTACAGAATTTCCCCTTCTTGCCAGGAAAAGGAGGGAAAATGCAAAAGTGGACTTGGCAGCACTGAGCTTGAAAAGACATATTTAAGGTATTAATGCCTGTTGTGCCTCTGGAATTTAGTTTGTTCATGATTAATGGATTCCTCAAGATGTAGCTTTGTGCCAATTCAAATGCAAAAACACAAAGGTCTACCCCTAACTTTATCAACCAAATTATAATAATGACAGCCTGTCTTCTGCAAGAGGGAGCTAAAGATCATGGACATTTATTTCTGGAGTTGGCAAGTCTGGTATCCAACCATCCTGCATAACCAAGGTCAGAATCCATCCTTCATACTTGGGGATAGACAGCAAAAAATTTGAAGAGTAATCGCACCACCTCAGACAAACGAGGAAGCCCTCATGACTGTCTTGCCTGGCAGTGGTGGGCTACAAATCCTATCACTTCATCATTGCTTGTCCTCCTGTGTATCAGGGCATGAGTTTCCTGGGACAGATCCTGTCCTCCACTACGTGTTTGACCAACAGAACAACAGAGCTCTGTACCTGCTGGAGGGTATAACAGAAAACCCGGAGCAAATTGCTCAGGGGCGACACAGGCAATGCTTGGGAGCCTCCACCATCTTCTCCGCTTGTTCCCTTGCATTTTCTAAGTGAAATGAAATGAGACTCCCCATAGAAGTGAATATCCTTTCATCTTGCTACTGGCACCCATTAAGATGAATCATTTGGCACCTGCTGCTGCTTTATCTGTCTCACTTCTTGGGGTGAAATACCTCTGGGAACAAGATTAAAAGTCAGCAGTGAAGTTTAAAAATCTCTCAATAGACTAGAGTGACGTGCTTTCAGCTGCCTGGCATATGGTATGGGTATGAAGGGGGAATGGAAATGTCTGACGGGGGACAGTAAAACCCTGGGGAACACAACAGCTAAGCACAGTGCTTCTTCACTGGAGCAGAACCCAACAAAAGTCATGATAAACATTACCCTGCACCTTCTTGGCCCAAAGGTAAGCTGAACACTTTGTAGCAGCACTTTGGAGCTATAAATCTGAGGTTGAGGCCCATTCGCCAAATGGGAAAAGGGAAAGGTCTTCTGGATTCATGAGTCTCAAAAATTTACTTGGAGAACCCACGGTTCCGACATGATGCAGAAAGACTGACCCTCTCGCCCTCGGAAGAACCAGCTCATTTAACATCCTTATCCCAATGCACCCAATATGCTACAGAAACGATGGCAGAAAAGTGATTCTCATTGCCAGGGCAAGATACACTGAGACGGACAAGAAACCTCTGTCTCTTTTCACTGCTGAAGTACTTAAAACCAAACTTTTCAGACCATTTGCATGCACCGTTGGTCATAGGACCATCCATAGGTTGGAAGGGGGCCAGCAGAATGTCCCAAAGCTCTCCCCTGCCAATCCCTCCATTTACCACCTTTTAACACTGCAAGCAACACCCGTGCCAAGGCATCAAACACCCTCCCTACCTCCTGTTGTGGGGCCAGCTGTGGGTGACAGGCCACAGGCTTGACAAGCAAACACACTTATGTACACCAAATAGCTTTGATTTGTCACTAAACATCGGGGAGTACCAGGGATAATTGGCAACCTCATTACATGAGGTTTAACTACTCTCCAGAAACGACAAACTATAATCATCACGTTGGTGCTTGAAATGAATTGTTTGGAACATTACAATCACCAAGGCCCCTTTTTCCAGTTGGAGCACCCTACAGAGACATGTTTTCAATTTGCAGTAAAGATGAGGAACACAGAAAGCAAAGTAATAAATTAGAGGGAGGTTTACAGCCCAGTCCACCTAAGACAGTGTGTTGAGGGAAAGGTGAAATGTAGTGGCGAGCCAAAATACTACTTTCTAATGGCAACGTAGGCAGCAAGCCTCAGATCTGAATAGAAAGCAGAAGGCAAAATCTCTACTTGGCCTGAGGAATAGGGCATGAATAGTACAGGCAGCAAGAAGAAAATACCTCCCGGAAAGAGGCAGCTCCTACAAAAGAGAAAGTGGAGTAAGGCGAGAGGTCTGAAGATATCTCAGGTGAGTTTAATGTGCCAAAGTCCACGTGGCTTTGGCAAAATTAGTATCACATAGGATATGAAGGAAAAGGATGTGACACCTATGTGAAAAAGGCTTTTTGACAGATACAAGCTTGAAGCAAAAGTAATGTTCTCGTGCGTGGAACACAAGTCCTTCTAGTGTATCATCTTGCCTTGAGCAACCACCTTTTCTCAACTTCAGAGGGGGGCATAAACCTCCCTCATCCCTTTCATGGAGGTGATGGCAAGGCACACTATCTTTTCGGAGACAGACATGCTCTGCCTGACCTCAGCTGCTGCTCAGCTCCTGCCCCGAAGCATGCAGGCTGAAGGCCCTTCTGAATTAATGAAAGCTTCCAATGACAAGCACGCTGGCTTCAAAAGCCAAGAAGAACCTGCCAACAAAGCTCACAGCCTCAAGAAATCCAAGCAAAGGAAACTTGGAGACTGACAGGACCTGATGTGGGGCATTTATGACCACCCGTCATCCCCTTACCTATGATTAGGGTTTCTCAGCAAGCCTTTTAGATGTTGGTAGGGAGCCAAAACCCAAATCCAAAAAGGCATTAGAGTCTTGGTACCCATCTAGATTGGGGCCAAAGACTCACTGCTTTGGCTGTGAATGAAGGTACACGTGAAGCCTTCTTCAAAAGGCTATCTCTCATTAGAGTCAGGAGTTTAAAACTACTTGTGTGAGCCATTAATCCCGCTCATGCCTATGAACTCCCATCAAGGATTACAGGGTCTCCATGGCCCAGGACTCCCCTGCACAGCCCAGAGTTCCCAGCCCAGCACTACATGGCTGCTCCCAGAGAGCACTTTTTGGGAGAGAAATCCACGATTCAGAGCAGCTCCCTCTCTAGGTATTCAGCAGATTGGTACGCAGAGCGGGAAGGAACTGAACAGAAGACAAGACAGCTGTCAGCTGTACATCCCAGCTCTCCTACGCTCTTGGAAATTAAGCTGGACAGAAACCAAAATGTTTCCAAACCTAGGGAATTTGCAGTTTTGAAATTCATTTAATTCCACAGTGAGTTTTCTTTTAATTCTTTGTGAATGAGCTTCTCTCTCCAAACCTGAAGGATTCCATATCAATTTCAATCCTTTTAGGTTTTTAATCTCTCTCGCTAGACAGGCAGAATGTAATGAATTTCTGGTTTAAATCAGTGCAAAACAAAATGCATTTAGAGGAGAATGTTTCAGGGGTGTTAAAGATAAAGCCAAAGAAGCATTTTGAAACCAAATTTCATCAGAACTGACCGCTCAATTGAGTAGAAGTGACATGTCTTTATGGGAAAAAAAAGAAAAAAAAAGAATTGTTTTAACAAAATATTTCCAAGCACGTCCTGGAGCAGGTGGTGGGTTAGAGGCAGCGTGTTAACACCGAGCGGGAGGGCAGATGCCGGACAGACAGGAGCAGAGGGCACAGTGCTCTGACACAGCCGAGCATCAACCCTGGCCCCAAAGAGCAGAGCGGTGCCCAAGGCAGGCCAGAGGTAAGAAAGCAAAGCTGTATCTCCAGGACAGGGAAGACTGCCACAACCCACGCCTGGGGGGCTTCCACGGACCATTTGGAGAGCGCGGGGCTGGAACAACCCTGCCAGGCTGCCAGCTGAGAGCAAAGAGCAATGGCAGCATTTATCCATCCTCTCCCTGCTATTAATCATTTCACTTCCCTGTGCTCCCAAATGGATTGGCGTTGTGTAACTGAAATACTAATCAGGTAAAGCGGTGCAGCGCTCATATGCCAGTTTAGCAATGGTAGGCACCTCCCAGGACTATCCCAAAGCTTTCTTCTGGCCTGAGCCACTGTGCCCCTCTGCAGAGCTGCCGTGGCAGCCACTCGCTGCCTCTGCTGCCTTTGATTGCCTCTCCACCTCGTGCCCTTCAAAGGCACAGTTTTCATTTCAAGTTCAAAGTGCCTCCTAAGGATGCTCCTTTTCCTGGAGTGAAAATATGGCTCCATTTTGGGAAGCCATGCCGTGGCTTCCCAAAAGCTGGGCCCTCCCCCCTCTTTAGGCCTTGACAGAGATGTAAAAGACTTTTCGACACTTTGAGCAGGTTGCTTTCATATTAGTCCTAGCTTTTCTGCATGCTGAGGATAGAGAAAGGCAAGGAATCTCACTCAGCCCTGCATCTCACTGTCTTTCAGCAGATCTTGTAGCGTCTCGAGCATCCTCCCCCGTGCCATCCATGCCACATCACCACTGACAGCCGTGACCCAGCTGGGAGCATGTCTCCAACTGACACCACCCTGCTTCCTCCCCTGCCGCCTCCGCTTACTTGCAGCAGTCACCACAAGGCTTGAAAACAATACAATACAAATAAAAATACTCAAACCCCTTCAATAGCCAAAAGGGAGGCTCAGTTCAGCCTGAAACTTTACACAACCAACAAACAGTTTAAGGATACAAGGTCCTGCCATGTAGGAATGCATATATGTTTTTCAGCTGCTGGAAAAATAATGTATATAGGCAGCAAGATCAATTCCACCACCTTAAACACTGCTTGTGAGGCACGTTTGCCTTCCCTTGAGGCACGTGTCCAAAGATCTCCTCCAGGTGGGCACCTGAGCAAACACAACTCTTGACCACGTTCCGACTGTGACAATAACGGCGAGGGACTTCAAAGGAGATGTCAGCTACCAACGCCGTGTCGTCTGCGACAGCCTCAAAGGCATAACTTAAAAGGTCATTCCCTCTCTTATTTGATGTGATGTAAATGGTATTTCAAAGTCCATCTGGAATACTGACTGATCTGAAATGGGGTTACCTGCAATAAGAAGTCTAACATGGAAGACTGTGGCGCTTCCTGATGTGATCAATACTTTGAAGCACATGGATGTGGTGGTTTAATTTCTTTACTTCTGTGAGCAATAGATGCTCTAGAAACCTCCCCCCCGACTTCCTCGAGTGCAAGAAACTCAGCTTGCTCAGCACCGCCCTCGGGCAGAACTGCTGCCTCTCCATTCAGCAGGGACATGTCATGTTCTTTCATTTTTCTATATGAAAAAACTTCAAAAATTTCCAGTGTCTATGCCAAAAACTCAGAGGCCAGAAGCAGAGGCTCTGAGGAGTCCACAACAAAAGCCAGAGAATTACACAGGTGGACATCCCATGGGAAATGTCAATTTCTCAAACCTAAGAAAATCTTGCAACAAGGATGAGGAAATTAATTTTACCGACAAATTTTCAAACAACTTATCCCTTTACCTCTCTTTTGAATTTCCTCATCAAGTCAAAATTTCTCATCTTTGACCTTCCCTTAATGAACAATTACATCATCTACTCAAGGCATTTTTATATTTAACAAACCACTTTTTTACCTCTGAGTTTCTTTTTTCTTCCCACCCGTACCTCATTCAATTCCCAATTAAGGTGACTGACCAGGGAGTAACCGATTTTGTCTTCCTTTATCAAAATGCATTAAGCAGTAATAAAATCCGTGCTGCCACAGTGATATGGAGTGGGAAGCAACCACCAGTGATCCAGAAGCACCATCTCAGATGAAGGATTTTCTAGTGCAGCCTCTGGAAAGGACATCTGCCTACACTCTCCCACAACATTTCAGATCCTTAACTGACCCTAATTAGAGTGAGGTCCATTTCCATCACTGCTGGACAGGACGTGGGGTTTTCTAGTCTAATTTGCTACAAGCCACATTCTGCCCTGCCGCTTTGCTGCTATTCTGGGCTGGTATCTACCTCTTCCCCATCCTGGTTTAAGAGCTGCAGCGTCACCCAGCATTGCTGCTTTGTGTCTGGGATAGCAAGAAGCTGCAGCTCAGATGCCGGGAGCTCCCAATTTCTTTTAACCGTCCTTGCGAGCTTTCTCTCTGTTTCGGGAGGCAGAGGGGAGAAGGACAGTAGACTGGAGAGAAGTTCACAAATTACTTTGGCAACTATGTTCCCCTCCATTTTTTTTTTATGAACTCTACAGGAATATCGTGCATTTCTGAAGCTTTGTACTTGAAAAAAAAAACCCAGACCTTTCAAGTGGAACAAAGTCTCTCTGTAAAATGAGGACAATGCCAGAGATAATTAGAAGTTAGGGATTGGAATTTCAGGGTACTGAGGGGTTTCTGGAAATTTCTTTTGGGGGTAGAGGTAGACAGCCCAAATCAGAGACCAATTATAAGTCCAACCAGTAGATAACCTGTTGCTGACTTGCACAGAAAACGTGAAAAGAGCCATTATGTCACCTCGCAGCTGCTGGAAGCAGGTTGTGCTGCTCTCCCCCTCCAGCGCGTGCCGCAGGACCCCGTTGCTGGGCTTGGGTCTCTCATAGTCCCTGTCGGGAAGCATGGCCTGCTCGCTCTCCCCGGTGTGCTCTGGCCGCGGGGGCAAGGACTGCGGGAACCCGAACATCGGCAGGGACGAGAAGAAGAGTAAGGCACCACATAGCAGGAAGCCTCCCCACCATGCGCCGATCCACCGAGGGTCATCTGGGGTGATGTCCAGCTTACCTGCAAGGGCACACACACACACACGCAGTGTCAGTGTTTTGGCTATAGGGAGGGAAGGCAACAGAGTTAATGATCCTTTGGGCTGTAAGTTGGTTGTTGGGTGTTGTTCTGGCTGGTGTGGGGCTCCCAGACACGAGGTGGAGACCCACAGTGCACCCCACATCCATACCGTGTGAGCCATCAGTGCATAATGACCTCTACATCCAAGAGGTCTTTAGAACAAGCAACCCATCACCTTGTCTATCTAGATGGCTTCTCCAACACCCTGTAGTCAAAGCTTCTCTCCAGTGCTTTTGGCTTTCCCAGCTCCAGGAAGCTGCCATGTACCAGTCTGTGTCCCATGTGTTGGTCGACAAGTTTTGGACATCACTGTACCAGTGTGCCACATATACCCACACAGCTGATGTACCTACTAGCACAAAGAGGAAGTAGCACAGACAAGGACATTGAATCTCCATCCTGATTTGCCCCTTTTTTTTTTCCAGGAGATCAAAGCTCTCACAGCTTTGAATTCACAGCCCTTTTCCGCAAAGGAGAGATGAGTAGTTGGATTTTATGGGCAACTGACGGTGTTGAGGGTGAAAGAGTCCTAAATATTGGGAAAAAACCCTACTCACTGTATCAAATGGCCTCAGAAAGGCAGAGAAGCCACTAGAAAAATGAAGAAAAGCAAATTAAAAGGCAAGAATATCCTGTAAGCCATCACTCAGCAGGGATAAAGAAAAAGAAGGCTCTGGAGACCTTTGGGGGGAATAAAGATAAGCAGCAGGAGAGAAGAAACTGTGTTTCTATCAAATGCCTCATGTGAACTGGCAAAGGGTGCCCAGCACAGAGCTGAGTCCTGACAGAGACCAGGGCCCATGTGGCAGGAGTAACAAGCTCCTCCATTCATGATTCCTGTCTGGTTACTGCCACTCTGAAAAATCTGTCTCAAGTAAGACAATCTAGTTGCCTCTCAAGCAGAGACGGAAGGAAACTTGTTTCTCCTTAGGGAAAATAACACGTAGCCCTCAAATATATATAAAGTTTGAAAAACAGTGTTTTGGAGGGATTGGATTCTTCTCCTGTTATCTCCTCCTGCCTGAAGTGCATTTTTCTTCAGGCTCTTGGGAACACAGGCAAGTGAAGAGCCATGTAAACCAAGGTCTTTCTCATATCCCCTTCCTAAAATAGGTCCTGTATGAAAGGGCAGTGCAGCAGCATGGACTGGCACCTTGCACCTCCTGCATGAAATGGGGAGCAGGACAGGGCTTACCCTCTGGATCTCGGTCTCCTTATGCCATCTGCAGCTGTGAGGCAGAGCCAGCTGCAACATGGAAAGACTTTCCCACACAAAAATAGACAGAAGCCATGTGTGCCCCAGCCTTTGCATGACAGTGACAGAGCATGGCCAAAGCCAGCTGGACTTGCAGTTGGAAAGAAGTATACCCTCCCTACGATCTGCTGAGCCACAGCCCCTCCAGGCTTCTCAGCAATAATGCTCTACTGCTCTCCATGGGTTCATATTTGTCTGGGGCTTTTTGAGATGTAAATATGGCATCATGTTTTATATTATGAATGACCAGACCACAATCAAATTAACTTTTTCAGTGAGGCCAGCATCTTGCATCTGATGGTAGCCAGTTGTAGATGCCCAGAAAGTACACAAGAATAAAGTCATCATGTTTCTGACATTATTCCTTTTAATTCTGGCAACTTATGGCTCAGTGGTTTTCTAAGCTAGATACTGTGTCATCTTCATGTCTTCTATAAACTCGTCCAATTGTTTTTGAACCCATTTTCAAACTTTAATACCCTGTGGTGAAGAGTATCTTCTTTTGCACATTCACATTTCAGAGTGAGTTATACTTAATGGTCAAATATTTAACAGGGTTCCTACAGGACCAAGTGAGTCTTCAGCATATCTTTCCTAAAGCCAAGGAATGAAAAGGGACCATGTGGCGGTTGACCAAGCTGCAGTTAAATGTCTCAGCCATCAAAAAATATACCTCTTTTCTGCTCATTCGATATTATTCAGAATTCTGCAGCTGCCAATTGCATGTAAAACCAAGAAAGGGCAATTGCACTTCTCCAGATGTGTACAACTGTTCCTGCAAGGTTCATCTCCATCCGAATGCACTCTGTGAAGATGTATTTGCAACATCACAGAACTGGAAGGCACCCTCGAAGGGGACAACACCCCTGCAGCAGGAGGAGAGCTTGTGGGATCAGATGGAGCTGAAAACTGTAGAAAAGGCATCTGAACAACTGAGGGAAAAGAATGAGACATCAGTTTGCAGTCTAGAGCCAAAGGGCTTGGGAAGCAGCAGAGAACAGCCTGTTACACATTGCCCTCTAATGGCAAGGAGCACATAGTGCAGGTAGCCATAAAAGTAGAATTTGCGTTTTTTTTTTTCCTAATAAAAAGACAATCTGCAAACAATTTGTTTTAACCCAGACACAGAGTGAATGTGAGTAATAATTACCACTGTTTTGGGAAAAAGTAATAATGCTGTGGGGCCGAACCTGTCCATCCAAACAGGGTCATATGGGTCTGACTGGTGTGCCTTCATCCGAGAGCCTGAATGGTCCCCTGAGGCCCTAGGGATGGCAGCTCTCCAGATTTCACCTCTGGACACACTCCCCTGGCATAGAAGACTGTGAGAACCTGACAGAAAACCAGCCCCTATGTCCACGGCTAGCTGTGTGCCCTGCCTCGGTGATATTTCAAGTTGTCCTCTAAGAGCTGGGCTGAAATTCACCTTGCAGTAGGAAAGACCACAGAAGGAAAAAAACAATTAGGCACTATGAACCTGTTATCCATTGGCACAGAGTTGAAAACTTGTGAACCCCAGTTGTAAAACCCCTCTCAAAGTGACACTGATGCATGTCAGTGGCACTCAAGATGAAATGAGAAGCAGTTTCCAGATTGAGAACATCAACGTTTTTGCCCTGCTGATAGAACATGAACATGATTGGAAACCAAACCCAGTTCTCCTTACTTGTATCAATGAAGACAGCATCCACATAGATTTTGGTACAGAAGGAGCCCAAGATAAATCCACAGGCTGGTCCAAATACCAGCATCGTAAACAGGATCCCTACAAAGAGAGAGAGAAAACAGGAAATTAGTACCAGGCTCAGGTTATTCATTCCAAGTTGTTCTGCTTGTCTCCTGCAAGATGCTATTTCCCTACTGATGCCAAATAGATGGGAATATGCCACCATGTTGAGCGCTTCAGGCAAAAGAGCACCCTAAATGCTTTTTGCTTTTCCACCTCTCTTCAGGAAAAAGAACAGATGGAGCTGTGACAATGCTGGAGGATTTCTATTGAGCTGCGAAGACAGTGTGGACATACACTGCGTTTTGGCTGGCTGGCTGCTCTAAAAGATGTCTTACTCAAAAGCACAAGGTAAAGCGGACCTGCCTTCTCCCCAGGGTGAAGTCTCTACCTTTGCCACCTCCAGCTAAATTCCTGGGATATTTGTAGAATTTATGGCCAGCAAGCCTATAAAATGCAGTGTCATCGCAGGCTGCTGGATAAAGCCCCTTTACACAAGTAGGAGAGGTCTTCCAAATGTGTGAAGCCCTACTCCCCATCATACCCACCTACACAGCAAATATTCCCCAAGGCACACGGCTCTTCCAGCCTCTCACAACTGCTCACTCCTCCCGCAAGACCTGCATGAAATTGCCAGTGTAACGCCAGACAAAGAGCTATTATAAGTAAATTACTTATTTGTTTCAACACAATATTTAGAAGCGTTTATTCTCACTCCCATTTTGGCCCTGACACAGGCACGCCACAGGCACCCTGCCAACTCCCAATTATCCAGGGCAGAAAGGCAGGAGGACACGAGGCTAATCCAGAAAAAGAAGCAGCAAAGATAACACAGAACATTTGTAAATTAGACAATAGGAACATATTTGGTACTTTCACGTTTGGGATAGAAAAACAACAAGAATTCCCCAAGGACCCTTGTAAATGGCTTTCTGAAAAAAGCACGAGCAGGTCTGAGCAGGAGAGAGCAGAGCAGTGGCTGTTCCTTCACTCTGGGTCCAAGCCTTGGTGATGGATCCATGTGCATGGTGAGGGGGTGGCTCTTTGGTACCCTCGTCCAGGGACGTGCCAGCACCAGTCTCGGTGTCACTGCACTTCAGAAATGTCCTGTTGAAGGACTTTATTTGCATTTGGGTGCTTTGCTTGCTCTCCTTCAACAGTGGGGTACAACATTCCACATCTCTCTCCAAATCTCTCTGGGGGTGCTGCCTCCCATCTCGGTACATTCATAATGTGCTTCTTCACAGCTATCTCAGCCCTCACGTTCCTTAACTGGAAACTTTTAATTCCTAAGTTTTCTCTCTCTCCACATTTCTCAGGAGTTGGAGTGATGATCAAAGCTGCAAAATATTCCCACAAGACCACCAGCCCTACGTGAGGCAAAGCACACCTGCCGATGACAGCTTAGCCAAGCAGAATAAGGGGGTATGGATAGAAACAACTTCACCTTTGTTTTTAAAATTCAGAGAGCAAACTAATTACTCCAGGTCTGTGGCACTGTGACTTGGCTGGATTAATTAAGGTACAAAACAAAGGTGCCTCCAGCCCGTGCAGAAACTCAGGTTGTTAATGCCTTCGTGGCTGTCACCTATGGAAGCAAGAGGGAGAAACAAAGGTGGTGGGAGGAAGAAAGCGTCAGGTCCTATGAGCCCTGATAACAAGTCACTGCTGTCAGAAGCTGCCATCCCTCGCTCCATCTCAGCTCAGCTCAAAGCTGCAGCATCGGCAGCTACAACGGTCCCCAGGATCTCTGTCTGTGATGTCCATGCCAGTAGAAGAGCAAGCCGTCTCCCCTCCTGCAGTCACCTTGTCCCCAGGCACTGGGTTTGTGCTCCACAATCCAGCAGTAGGGCAGGGAATTTGTATTCCTTGATGAATAGAGCTGTGCAGGAAGACTGTGCCTTGCTTCCCCGGGGATCTGTAAAGCCTCACGTGGGAGATGCCAGTCCCTGGTCACCTGCAGGAGCACTTTGTGGGATGTGAAACGAGGGAAAAATTAGCTTGTGAGAGCCAGGAAAAGGGACTTTTTCTCCCAGCACACCCTGGGAGCATCTCCTTCCTTCCTGCTTCACTTGGGGCTATAAAACTTCCAGTACCATTTTATAAAATAACCATAGCAATGTTTTTTTGGTCACTAGATGGCATTAGTGTCTGTCATTGAACCTACAAGTGCCATGTGGAGTGGCTGGGTGACAGTGCAGCCCACCCCAGCTGCACCCCAAACACCATCACTTCCTGCAGCCTCTGGGAGGATCACAGTGATGGCACGGTGATGCCTTCACCCATCCATGCAACCAGGTTGTGCCCTTTGGTTGCTTCCATGCAGGAAATCACCTCTTTTAGAAGAAACCATTCTAAAAATGTTGAGCTTTTAGCTGAGGAATTTAAACAAACACCTAGCAGAGGAATGGCCATGGCTATTACTGTAATGAACAAGCCGACAGTCAAAGACCAGGTTAAACTTTGATGACGGAACATTACTTACATAATTCTATGTAATTATGATCAAGCACGTAAGGACACACTGGGACTCATATTGCTTGGAAGCAGTCCCTGGGGCAGTGACAAATGGAGCCCATGTTTTGGATGAGGAGCTGTTGGATTTCAGCTGGGCTCTGGACATTGCTCTGCTCTTACTTCCCCACCCTAGAAGGAGTAAGGAAAAGGAAAACCCAAGCAGACCTGACCACATCCTTTCTCCCAGTCCTAGATCCTCAGCCTTGACCCTGGTTATCAAGCCCTGAAGGGGGCACCAGTGGAGAAATCTTCTCCTCCAGAGCTGTCTGAGGGTTCCCAGCCACAGCGATGACCTGCTCTGAGGGAAGGTTTCTGCAGACACCAAAGCACCCCGGTCTGCCACAGGTTCTGCCACAGGTTCTGCCACAGGTTCTGCCACAGGTACCAAGGAGCCAAAGGGGCTGCTGAACTGCTGTGCCATTGCCCACATGGGACCTGTGTGGGCAAGCAAAAGGACTGTGTGGCCACAGACAGCTGATTCATGGCACCTACAATCCAGGAGAGGGCAGCTCTGCATCTCTGGGCACCACAGGGCTGGTTTGAGAGTCTGAGGACAGGATCAATCTGCCATGACCTGCTCTCCACAGGAAGCAGGTATTTGTTTTACTGTTTTGTTTTTTTAAACAAACAAAACCAACAACAACAACAGCAAAACCAACCCAAAAACCAACCAACCCCTATTGCTCATTAAGGATTTTCTTTAAGTGTTTGAACAGCTCTGGAGAGCTGGGAACAGATCAAACTTGTCATTTGGCACTGATGCAGGCTCATGTAGCTAAGCAGGCAGAAGGACAAAAACCAGTTCTAACCCTCCAGGCAACACCTTTGGATATACTAGTGTTGGGTTGAAGGGGGACAGAAGTTTGTCCCGTGAGGACCTTCAAACCACAGGCAGGGTTGTCAGACTATGTGTATGCAGGCAAAACCACAGAAATGAACTGTCTTTCATGGAGGAAAAGGTAAGACGAAGAACCCAGGGAATACTTTCCCCTTTTTACCGAAGCAGAAGAGAGCAGGGACCTTTGGCTAGTGATCCATCAGCAGCAGGGAGATGCCTGTGGAGGCAATTAGCTCAAACAAAAATTAAATGTCATGAAAGCTGCGACCAGAGCAGGTACATGCACCGGCACCTGTGGAGGGTGGCTACTGTCCCTCCTCACACTATTTGCATCACAAGGCCAACCTCGACTTCAGAAACAACCCGAGCCCTCAGCTATTAAAATACCACATTTCCTGTCCTGGTGGCTGCAAGCTGGAAGGCAGCATTCGCTCTGAAATGTCCTCACTAGAGGGCAATGTGGGATAGAGCATCCACCGACCAGGGAAACAGGTATCTAAGATCTGACGATAAGATATTAAATTATTATTCACCTCTAGGCTAGTTTAAGAAACTCTCATGTTAATTTTCACTTGTTCTGTAGTTTATCCTAAAATCAAGAAAACAACTGGCTCACCCTGTGTCCTTTTTGTTATCTTTTTTTTCAAGACTGCAACAAAATCCTAGTGCTGCAATAATAGTATTTTACACTTCTATCTCAGAAATCAAGCAGATTTTGGAAAAACCCAAGGCATGGACTGTCAGGATGGATAATCCAGGGCATGTACAGAGCCAGACCATGCTCAGGGATCAATGAAGCACACCACTGGTCACAAAATTTAGGCTATGAGGCAATTGGGATACTGCCCGTGGTTGAACATTTATGTGGAAGTGAGCGCTCAAGGGGAAATTACGCAAGTTAGAATTAGCTTAAGACATCCTTCCTCTTTCGAGAAATTCTGCACGATTGCTAATTGCCCTAGTTATGAGGAAAACACTTTCCACATCAGCCACCTCGTCATGCAACCACAGAGCCACTGCTTAGAAGAGGAGGAGGCCTAGCAAAAACCTTTTTCTCAGTCCTGGGGTTACTGCTAAGAATAAAGATGTGCTAAACTTGTGGATGGCTTCAACACCTCTTGCTAGGTCTTTTCCCAGGTTTCCCTCTAACTTTTCCATCAGCCCGATTAGAAAGAGCCAGAGGGCACTAATACCAGGAGCAAACAGATCAAAGGTCTAATCCTGGCTTCATCAGTCTCTTGTGAAACTCCCATTGACAGCAGCATAACTGGTGATCAGGAGAGGATACTGCAGCCTCTTCCCTTTCATTTTCAGCTAAGGAGTTATTTCTATTGCTCAGAGCAGCACATTCAGTAACAAATATCCTCCTCACGAGGAGGAAGAGAAAACACCCACTACTGCCTTGCAATAAAATGCTTCTTGCTCTGTAAGGCTGGCTGACCCTCCTCAAAGGGGTCTGTGCTTCACCCCACAGCCAACGCTTCAGGGAGGAGTGTAGTTAGTTCCCTGCACAGACCAGTGAAAAGTAGTAAAAAGATTTCTCTTTTATGCCATTTGATATTTTTAATTGCATCATTTTATTTCTTTTTAATTCTTTCCAAATTATGACAAATCTTAGAAGTAAGTCAAGAGCTGTGAATTAAAAAACAAAATGACCTTGCTTTGGGACAATTCAAACATTTTGTTTGATAACTTGCTTCATTTCAATCTGGGCCCTTTTAAAGCACAATTACACTTGATTTTGAAAACAGCTAATAATTTATTTTCATCTTTCCTGCTCCATCCCTTTTACAACTCTCCTTGGGCCCAAAAAGGCAGGGGAAATAAAAGAAGCAAGAAGCAAGTCAGGCTGGACAGAGAAATCAGAAATATTTTCCTCCCCATCTTTTCAAATGGAACAATTTGCCAAATCCTACTTTGTCCTGTCAACCACTAACAGACATTTTCCAGGGGCTGAGGAAAGGATGGGAACAGAGAGGAGTATTAGATCTGACATTTTGTGATGGGATTTTATCACCAGTAAGGCCCAGGACTGATAATGCAGTTTTCCATTAGAGTGGAGGGAAGGAGCATCAGGTACCATGATATCAGTGGAGGGGCTGTTGCACAGGGATACTCAGTCGGTCATGAAAAGTGCTTAAGAAATAAGTTGCAATGACAGGGATAAAGGATGTCAATATTTCAGTAATAAAGAGCTGTCCCTTGGAGATCCAAGTTGCTTTCCAGCAGCAACAGGATCCCACAACACAGGCAACCTCGTGTCATTTGCAGCATGAAATGGGCAAAGCATCAATGTGATATCTGTAATGAATAAAGCAGGGACAGTAAATCCCAGCAGAAACCCTCCTGGCTGGAAATAAGACATGGAGGGAGAGGCAGCAAAGCTTGCCAGCCTGGCCAGGGTGCAACGAGGAGGCATCGCAGGTACAGCTTGCCAGGGAAGAAGAGCAGGTTCAGCACATGGCCATGGGCTGAGGAAAAAAAATAACAACGCAGGCTGCTGAAGAACACCAACTCACTTTGCTTCAAAACCTCAGCCCCAGTAGGAGCTGGGGACACAAGGAAATTTACTTTGTGAAGCTGTTAACAAGTGCCAGGCAAAGGTGAGCTGTGTAGGTGAGACAGGAGAAGGAAAAGAACATCTCCTGTGGTAGCACAACACACAGGTCTATCAGCAGGTGTTCTTCTTACTGAAGTCACACATTTCTCATAACACCCCCATTTCCACTTCCCCATCCCCTTCCCATACAGCATTTCCTTTGTCTGTCCTCTTCTACCTACAGACCTCGGTTCTTTATATGAAACCCTGAATCAAAATGATCAGGAGTCTGGGTTTTCTTTTGCTTTATAAAAGAACTGAGCACTTTATAAGGGGATTTAGTGAATAGTGGCAGGAATGTCAGAAGTACCCCATAACGTGGAGAAATGAGAAAATGAAAAAGTCATGTTAAGCTGTCATCTTGTCCTATCACACATTCCTCCTAAGTCCTGATATGAAGCATTACCAGCATCTGCTATTTATTTTGCCCAATAATAGACTTAAGCAATAATGTATAACAGCAGGATATATCTTTGTGACTTACTTTTTACAATGTTTAGACACAAGTTAAGGCCTTCTTCAGAAACATACCTGAATCAAGTTCTTTGGCTTCAAAGGAACTGGCTTGGGAACACAGGAGAAGGTGCTAAACCAAGAGTTTATCCCCAAAGACGTTGTAGGCTTTTGTCCTTGTCTACCTCATTATGAAACTGGTCCAAATATCAAATCCCCCAGTGAAGAGTTGGTGCTACTTCCAGGTTACCAGCACAATGACCTCCTTCATACCTTTGCTCTGTGCTTTGGGTGCCACATGTCTAACATTCAACTTACAGCCCAGTTTTTGGAGATAAGCGATTCAGTGAGCATCTCAGCTTGGTACCCAAGAATCCACCTAGCACTGCAGACCCATCTCCACACAGGCATCCTACTGCCAGGACTGTTATTCTCATTTGTGCTAGCTGCTTTAAAGCCTACCTTGAGCACACCTTCCTGAGCTCCAGACACTACTGCAATTACACCCTGAGCCCAAGGGTTACCAGCCTTCCTGACCTTACCTAGTGGCAGACTGAGATGTGATTGAAGAGCACTTGCTTTGGAGAGCTGAGGGAGAGAAAAAAGGATGGGAAGCTACACTGAGAAACATCAATGTTTCCCTGGTGTTCCCAGCTACAGGATGGAGCTGAGTATGGAACTGAATTACAGTCCCCCTGGCCCCTGCCCACTTCTTCTCAAAGTCCCCCTATGAAAACAGTCCTGCTGCCTGTCCAAAGGGACAGCAAAAGAAGTCCTGCTCCAGCTGTTCCCACAGGGAGGATTTATATGATGCTAAGAGGAAGGAGATTTATTTGTGATGCACTTTGGAAAAGTTCAGATACAAAGCTCCTGCGCAGAGCAACTCTCTGTCAATAAAGCCCTGGAAAACACTTCAAAATTGCCTCATGGACTTGCAATCTTATTGCAAGTTTGCTTAAAAGATCCAGACACTCCTGAAAAATACTGTTTATTATTTTGCACATCAGCTTGGGTCACCCTTCTGGGACCCAACCTTGAACAAACACCTTGTGTAGCAGAGGATACCAGCCTATTTAGCCATGGAAACGTCGCTGGTATCTGCTGGGCTCACCAACCCCATAAGCCAGGCTGCTCCTGCCTTGGCATTTCCATGACACTAAGGATGTAGGAAGTTGTGCACTGTGACTGTGCTCCTAAGGAGCAGCCCACTTCTAGCAAAGCACATGGCCAAAGCAATGCCTCTTCCCCCTTGCACCACCCCAAGGGACAACTTCAGTGGGTAAAAAACCCATCAGTTTGGAAGACATGGGAAACTCCCTCTGATGCAAAGCTAGCATCCTCATCCCATCAAGGAACTACACCCCCAGGGAGGAATGGATCAGGGAAGAGAAATGCAATCTCTGCCAAGGATGACAGCGACCAGGTGTTTCAGTGACCGTCAGAAGATGCCCGTGTGGGGCACACAGATGAGGACAGGGCACACAGAGGCACTGCCATAGCCCTGGGGATGCTGCTGAGGATGTGGGAGAGCATCCCACCAGGATATCAGCCCCAGCTCCCTGCCTCCTGCCGGAGTGAGCTCTTTCTAAAAGCACAAGGGGAACCTGCTTTGCAGAGCAGGAGATAATCTCAAAACCCTGCTTGTCCCACATTTCCTGCTGTGTGGAGGGCTGGGCAGGCCGATGCCAAGGGATTACTGGAATACCCTAATTCATGTACTTTGTGACCTGCCCTTAAAGAAACACCACCCTGCACAGCCCACAGGAATTAGAGGTGCACCAGTAGAGACTGGAGATGCTCCATTCTCCTGCACACAAGGTACTGGCCCTCAAAGAGCTTGGGATAAAGGCTTCTGCACTCGTGCTCAGTGG
Source organism: Jacana jacana (assembly GCA_013400555.1). Taxonomy (NCBI): domain Eukaryota; kingdom Metazoa; phylum Chordata; class Aves; order Charadriiformes; family Jacanidae; genus Jacana; species Jacana jacana. The sequence goes on along the minus strand of VZTM01026022.1, from coordinate 488,470 downwards.
GCAGAGCCCATCGCTTCAGTGGGTTTTCTCTGATTTCTGTGAGTTGACGTAACCTTGACAGTCAGGGTAGGGGCAGGCTGTTTCCTAGCCAGATGGCTTCTTCCAATGGCAAAACCTGCTGGAGTCATGGGGCACTGCCCATCCTCCCTGGCAGATAGCTTGCCCACGAACCACCCTGTTCCCATGCGGGCGCAGCACATTCCCGTCGAGCCCAGCAACAACGCTCAGCCCCCGGTCTTTCCTTCCAAGCTTTCCTGGGGACAGCCACCCTCATTTACTGTGGAAAGACATCCGTTTTCCTGCCGTTCAGCTCCTTGTCTACACAGCCAGCTGCCCATCACCACCTTATCGCTCCTGCTTATTTGCACCCTCGCGACCGACTGTAGGAAACTCAAATAGGTGGTGTGCGACGGCGGCGTGTTTTGATTTGTTCCTGCTTCCTCGGTGCATCCGCTGAAGAGAAGGCAATGTTCAAACAATCCTGACAGATGTTTCAAAGTGCCCGCAGCTGTCCTTTAATGAGGAGCAACTCTGGGATAATTCACTTTAATGTTTAGTCTTTGTTCTGATGGGGATCAAAGCTGTTCCAGCCCTCTACCAGTACGAGGTGAGGTGGGGAGGGGTTCTGCCATCTGCAGAGTGGCTACACATTATTAGTTCGTTTTGCCCCCAGCCTTCAGGAGATCAAAACCAGTAGACCCCTCAGATGGGGACATCTATTTAGGGTTTCTCAAGTGATGCCAGAGATTGGAAAGAATGTCCTGGCACTCCCCAGAGTAGTGAAAGACTGAAGTCCCTGCTCAGCCGTGACATTCCTGAGGACCATTCACTACATCTCAACTTTCTTCCACCTTTCGTCAAAAGCTAGTCCCTCCTTGGTAAGTGTTGCAAGATGCACAAATTTTATGCAGTGCTTTAGCAATCAGGGTCACAAAATGCATTAGAGCAGACATTTGAATTTTGGTTCTGAGCTCTTCTCATTGATTCCACAGTAAGAGCTCCTTGCCCACGTTTGTGTGGAATACAACTCCTGGAAAAACAACCGTCAGCGCTGTCCTGAGATGTCCTATTTCTCACTGTCGGACCTGCAGCTCCTTTGAGTCAGGGAAACAGCACCAGCAAGCAGCAAACCCACAAAGCAGGAGTGTTGGATTGAATTTGACTTCTCACATTTCCATGGGACCACTTGTGATGGGAACCCCATAGAGGGGTTCAGTATTTGACTGCCCTGCTTCTAGCCAGTGAAATACATTATTGTTTGAAATCAGCAGCCTTGGACATCTCCCCATCAGCTTCTTCTCCTCTTCTCCTATCAAACATTTCTATCTAGTCACCAAATCACTTTCTGCAGCCTGTAAAATCAGTTCCTGCTTCACAAAGATTTATTTTTTTTTTAATGTGAGCTACTTACCACTGTACGGAAAAGCTGCAGAATGACTTATTTACCCCTGCATTCAGTAAGACTTAATAGCTCACACCAAAGCTTGCTGGGGGAAGGGGGTCCATTTGCTTAACAAGAGGCAAGAAAAAAACATGAGCCCATGCTATAGATATAAAAACTTCTGATATGACTCTTCCAGGGCTGCAGAGAGAGCTCATGGAGGTGGCTTTCCTCCTGCCTGCTGGAAAGGATGACTTGACTTCTTCACAGCACAGCTCTTTGTTCTGGCCTATATTTAGTATTCAGATGTTAAATCCTAAAGAGGTTGCTAGGACTTGTAGGTATGTTACATAGAGGTTCCTCCCCAGGCTACCAGTGTCCCTTGAAATATCAATTTCCATCAGAATTCAGGATTTCTCCAAGGAGATGTTTGCTGACTTTGAGGTGAAATCTGGTTCCTATAAGCAGGTATTTTGCCTGGTGAACTACCCTGCATTTTCAATTATTGCCAAGCCTTAAGTTTGTTTTATCAGCAAATCCCTGTCCCCAGCACTATCAAGGCTGCATTTGAAAGGATCAGTGTTATACCAACAACTGATGGTCCCAGGGGATCCTGATGCACACACATAATGTTTGCAGAGTGGCACAAAAAGTGATTGGACTTTTACATTAGGAGCACAGGCTCAGTGTCCAGCCACAAATGCTTCATAATGACTAAGGGTGCTTCTGATAGCTCAAAAACACACCCAGTAGCTGGCTTGTGCCTTCATTCTGACAAGCACAGAGATCAAGAAAACCCAGGAAAAAGACAACAAACCAACCCCCAAACTCACCAAATCCAAAAATCAACCAAAACCCCAGCCCGGCACCCTATTTGTGTTGGCCTTTGGGTCACTGCTTTACACCCAGCTGCTCAAACAGGGTCACCAACAAGATTGCAGAGAAACAAATCATGCGATGATGAAAGCTCCACAACCTGCAAAATTGCATTTGCAAGGAACCCCAAAATTAAAGCAGCCAATCTGTGAGCTCTGCAAGGTCAGCCTCAGGCATGCTCCCACTACAAAAGTCTTGGGATTACTTTGGTCCCACCCACTGACATTGGGAGCAAACTGTTCCCCACTCCTGAACAGTTATCCTCCTTCACATCCCAGTACATCCAGGCAGCAGGGGGACTGCTTGCTGAGTTCCTCTCCTTACTGATGGGAAGCTGGAGAAAGAAATTTGCTTATGCTAATCAATCCCTGGCACCAGTCATACGAGACACTAATCCACTAGCAATCTCTGTCAGTCTCTGCATATTTAACTAAAGCAGCGAACGCTCGTAGAAGGATTATGAACGCAGTGGTATTGTTGTGGCGGTGTTTTCCTACTTAAGCTGCAATCACTCTGGAGCCCTGTCTCCTAATATTTACATACACTCTACATATAAACAACCTGCAGAACCACATCAGTCCATGCAAGCATCCAGGACGGACACTGTCTACAAAAACAGACCCACCACGTGGTGGTTTAATAGCTTTCCCTGCACTGTACAATGCTGTCTCCATTACCCTCTGTCAAAATGCTTATGTTCATGGTGGTCATTTATATAAAGCAGCATCCCCAAAGGTATACATATTATATAATGCTCAAAAAGGAAAAAAAAAAAAAAGATAATTCTCTTCCTCCAAAGGATTTGCAGGTAGTTAAGACACACTGGAAAAGAATCAGACAGGGAACTGGGTTGACAAAACTTTTTGAAAAAGTTTAATAGTCCTATTTTCACATAATCACGCAATTGTCAGAGTTGGAAGGGAGCTCTAGAGATCATCTAGTCCAACTCCCCTGCTAAAGCAGGATTGCCCAGAGCACATCACTCAGGACTGCAGCCAGGCAGATCTTGAAGATCTCCAGAGAAGGGGACTCCACACTCTCCCTGGGCAGCCTCTGCCAGGGCTCTGGCACCCTCATTGTAAAGAAGTTTTTTCTCATATTTGAATGGAACTTCCTATGTTCCACCTTGTGACCGTTGCCCCTCATCCTGTCACTGGAACCACTGCAAAGAGTCCGACTCCATCCTCCTTCAACCCACCTTTTAGATATTAGGTTGATGGTTGGACAAGATGATCTCAAAGGTCCCTTCCAATCTAGACGATTCTATGATTCTGTGCATTAATGTCTTCCCTCCGCCTTCCACAACAAGCAAACCAACCAACCCTAATCCCCATGCCCTGTCCAGTCAACTGTATCACAAAAACCCGATGTTGAGCACCTCTTTTTTAGCACCCCTGAAACATAAGGACAAGTCACTTGCTCCACCTACACTGCTGGCTCCCGTTCTTGTCCCTCAAATTTGCTTGTTATCACATCAGAAGAAGCCAAGTCCATTCAAGAAGCGGGTGTAAGAACGTACCTAACTATAGCAAATGCAGGGCAGGCTATATACACCCTGTCACATGAGCCCAGGAGGCATGGATTCCACACCTTCACCGTACGGTGCAAATACGCCAGCCGTAGCTGTGGGCTTCAACTAGCGATTTCCACCTTTCAAGCAGATTTTCTCTGTGCTAATTACCTTGGGAAGCAGCCACCAAAGAAACCTTGAAAAGAAAAAAACCAAAACACCTATGCTCAAATGCCAAATACACTTTTTGAAAGGGTTCTAGTCATAGGCCTTCAAGGTGGGCTCAGCTCCTCCCAGCCGTTAAACACCACCACCTGCTTTACCCAATCTGCAGTGCCACTTTAACGAAAGACAGCCAGATTTCCTTGTGCTATTTCCCAGGAATCGTGCCAACAGTAGGTTAGGCTGGAAATGCGCTTCCAGGGCACTTTCCCTTCTTTACAGGATGGTGATTCTCCACTGAGTTTGCTGACCCGTTTCTCCTTTAACACCGGGCGGTTTTGATCCCAAACAGGAGTATAGGGATACATTAGGCAACTGCGTGATGTCCTTCCCATCCCTCTGTCCCCTCCACGAGCAAGCTACCCTACCTGCCAGCACAACCTGTGCTCTTCTGAGGGTCTTGTACATTTTTATCTCCATCATTTGATTTCCGTAACAGCCAACATATCTCATCCTCCTTGTAGGCTAGAATACACTGGGAAAAAAACCCCAACAGATCATATGACCAAGACTACAATGAGTTATTCACACACACGTGGGCCAAATCTCAGAGCCTGAAAAATCTGAATGTGGGCATTTGTCAGTTTGGAGGTTGGTGCAACACAGCCTTCCTTTTATTTATTTATTTATTAAGCTGTGCACTAAGTTCAGCGCAGACGTAACACATTCGTTTGAGGATAAGGCTGCCAAGACTGCCTCCCTCTCGCTTTAACCTCAGTCTAGGGGGTATTCCTTCCCATCCCACTTACCTCAAATGCAAAAAAACTGGTGAGTCCTGTTTCTAACTGATGTTTTCAGTCATTAGAGACAGCTTGCTGCTTTTCTAAGACATGGTGCACTCAGCAGGAAAAGTTCAGCTGTTTCCTCCCCATTCGACCTCCTCTACACCATCCTTACTGTATGAAAGGTTTGTTCCTTTGAAACTCCCCACGCCTCCTTCCCACCTCTCACAGCAGAGGACCACTGCTACATTTCCAGCCCTTTCGATGCCTCTAACTTAGTGTTTGCTGTTTCTTCCTCGTGCCAGCACCTGGGATTTCAAGACCTCCCCTCCAAGCATCAGCCAGAGAAGCTGTTTTTCAGGATCAAAGGACACTCATCCATTCAGTCTGGTACAGTGCTGCATACCCCAACATCCCACAGCTCCCCAGATCCCCTTCTTCCCCCAGCCTGATCACACACAAACACATGTAATTATCCATCCTGAACGTGGTCCCTGCCACAAAATCCAGCTTTCCCAAACATATGTGGAAAGTTCATATTTCTGCTGCTCAGGCATTTGGGTGCCAAGGAAAACCTCCCATTGCCCTGCAGTCCCCATCACTCCTGCTCCAGGGCTGCCAACTCAGCCGACAGCTCCCTGGGAACACCAGCTGGTTGCAAATTGGTTTTCTCCTTTGTTTCACTTTTTTTTTTTCCCTAAAAAGTCTGGGAGGAAAAACTCAGGACAATAAAGAGCAACATAACATATGGTTTGCTCCCCTGCAAGGGAAAGCAGGAAGAGAGTGACCAAAAAAGCAACAATTCCCCCAGGAACTGCCTGAGCAGCCCCTTGTCCCACCAAAAGCTGTTAGTGAAAGTCCCACTTTTAGCAAGAGCAGTCTCCACATCTCATATGATGTCCCTTCAAATCTCCCTTTGCCTGGCGGCTGCTCAGGTAGAGACTATGCTGCAGGGTGGAGGATGACTCACTGAGCCAAGTACTGAGGAAGGCCATCCTGAATTCCTGAAGCGAGGAGAGGCCTGGGAATCACCGATGAGGTCAGACCAGATCCTGGGAACCCGGTACTGTAGTGCTGATAACAGTTATCTGTAACAGCCATTTAGGAAAGCGCTGTGCTTTCTTCTGCTGAATAGATTTAATCTAGTCCAGTAATGGCTGGGTTGTCAGGAAGGAAAGGAAATGAAAAACAAAACTTCTGTTGTTCCGCTTCCTCATATTGCAAATGCCATTAGAAAAAAAAATATTTGCTCTTGACAATAGTCATTCTTTGCACTGACCCAAATCTCCCTCAAGTTTACAGGAACTCTTCCACTGACTTTAACTGGCTTTGGATGAAATCTACCGTTTGCTTCTTGTGGAGGATGGTCAGATGTTTTGGGTGCTAGCCAGGGGCCTGCCAGACTTTTACCTGTGAGCAGCCATGGCTTGATGCTGAGATCCTTATGTCACTTTCCACCCGTCTCCTCCCTTTGAGGTCCCTCACTGCAAGGGCTGCTCAGCCCTTGGCCATGCATGGACTGCAGCTCCACCTGCTTCATCAGGAAGGTGGGAAGAGTATGCTGAGGTCTCCCCATGGCATGTGGGGGGATCGCTGCGGGCAAGGTGCAGTAGTGGCTCCAGACGTGCTTTGCTTCCTGGCAACCTTATTTCTCAACAGGCTCAATGCAAGAGAAATTCAGGAATTCCTAAGGTGCGTTATTTATGGGTGGGACAGCACTATGGTCCCACAAAACACCTCAGAGCAGGCAGTGGAGGTGACCCAGCCTGACAACCTCCTCCAAATATACCCCCTCCCTCTCCCTCAGTGAAGTCCGAGGGATGCCAGATGCCAGTCTGTTCTGGGGGATTGGGAGCCTGGCTGGACGCAGGATAATCCCCCAGTCTAAGATTACTTCCAATACAATTTCTAGCAGTTGGTTGTGTTATAAGCACAGACTACAGAGGCTGAATCCAGAGGACTATGTTCTTGATAGACTGTGTTATTCAGCATCCCTAGTTCCAAGCCTTCCCTCCCACTTCCCAAAACCAAGGCCACGTGGATGTGTTGCTGAGGTTCCTTACAAAGTCAGAAGCCACGGGGAACTGCCAACCTCTCCAGTGTTGCTTTCATAAAAATATTTTCCTTTGTGCCAAGGAGGACCCTGTCCCTGAAGAGTCTCTTTCTCCCCAGGGGAGAGAACAGCTGCTGCTATCATTATGGGCTTGTCTCCCTTAATTAAGCATCCACAACTGCAGCTGAAAGATGAAAACAAAGCCCTTCTCCAGCTCTCCAGGACAGAGGCTCTGGAGGAAGACAGTAATTATCTCCCACAGTAGACTGGGATTGCCTTTTAAGTTGGGAAATGAATTAAAAGCACTTGAATATCCCATTTAAAATCAAACACATCAGAAGAGCCCAGTTACAGGTGTTTAGTGGGAAGTAGAGCCCTTGGCTGAGGGAAGCAAACCCAGTGGGCCAAGTAGGATGACCACAGGAAGGTGCATGATTGCCTCTTGTTACACAAACAGGACCTCCAGAAGTGTTCCTGCACTTCTTCCCAGGAGCTCAGCAAACTTTCAGGGGCTGGGCTGGCTCTGCAAGGTCACTCTTCTGGGAACGATGGCTTAGTGACAAATGCCCGATTTCCAATTTGTTCAGAGATGTCCATCTTTGGATTTGCTACTTTTTGATGGAGTTCATGTTTTCAAGAAGGTGGAGGTGAAAGTTTGTTCAGGTTTTTTTGTTGGTTGGTTTGGTTTAAAAAAAAATATTAAAAAAATTTAAATGTAGCACAAGGTTCTTAAATCCCAGACCTTTGACTTCAAACTGCTTTTCTTTGTAAGCATTGTTTCATCCTGGTTAGACCAAGATGCTTGCACCCCACCAAGTAATTGCAAATGTTTCAGAGTAGTATTCCTAAAAGCCTCCCTGGTAATGCCACTGGCTCCTGCTCATCTCTCACGTCACTATTAATGAGTTTGTGGGGACTCTCATTTCTCTGACTGTTTCCAGCAATCACCTCCTGAAAGAAGTTAACCCCTCAAGACGGCATAGGTAAGTGCTCAGAAAATGAAACCAGTTTGAGACAAATTAACTATTCCAGAGGGACCTGAGCTGCATTAAGAGGTTTGTAGCGCTTGTTACTACCCATATGCTGCAAGTCCCGCACACCACACTGCCAGTGCTGGCATTTCCAAGCCCAGTCCTGCCAAGTAATCCAAGTTAAGATACTCATACTTTGAAAATAATCCATCTGCAAGAACTGTTACAGGGAGGAATCCTACAGAGCACGTGACAGGAGGCTGGAAACAGCAACTTCCAAACCAGCAAATAGTGCCACCTGCTTGTTACGTTGCCATTTCATAAGGTTCATCTTTATTGTGACTCCTGGCATGTGAAATTGGTCAGAAAGCATTTGGTGTAGCAGTGTGCCACTGGAAAAATGCAGCAGATGAAGTCAGGAGGCTTTATGAGACTATGACTTCTACTCCTCTACTCTGCTCTTGTGAGACCCCACCTGCAGTATTGTGTCCAGCTCTGGAGTCCTCAGCACAGGAAGGACATTAACCTGTTGGAATGGGTCTAGAGGAGGGACACAAAGATGATCAGAGGGTCGGAGCACTTCTCCTATGAAGACAGGCTGAGAGCGTTGGGCTTGTTCGGCCTGGAGAAGAGAAGGCTCCAGGGAGACCTTAGAGCAGCCTTCCAGTATCTGAAGGGAGCTGCAGGAGAGCTGGAGAGGGAGTGTAGCGATAGGACAAGGGGTAACAGTTTTAAATTGAAAGAGGAGAGATTTAGACTAGATACTAGAAAGAAATTCTTTCCTGTGAGGGTGGTGAGACACTGGAACAGGTTGTCCAGAGAGGCTGTGGGTGCTCCGTCCCTGGAAGTGTTTAAGGCCAGGCTGGAAGGGGCTTTGAGCAACCTGCTCTAGTGGGAGGTGTCCCTGCCTAGGGCAGGGGAGTTGGAACTCAATGATCTTTAAGGTCCCTTCCAAGTCTCACCATTCTATGATTCTGTGACTACTTATCCTTATTTTCATTTTTGGGAGGGGGAAAAAAAAAGGACAGGGTATTGAAAATTCTCCATGTCAGAATTTCAAAATGGATCCCATTATTATTTTAGGGTTTAAAACTGTGGCTTTTATGTGATAAGTTTTCATACTGCATGACATAGAGCCACATACAAAAAATGAAGAGGTAATAGAACCACCGATCTCTCAGACATTTTCTGTTCTCAAAGTATTTTGTTGTGGAAAATTTCAAAGTTCGCCACATTTTCCTCCACGCAGAGGAATGAGAACCCATGGCATGAGAACTCCAGGGCCGGCCAGAAGCAGAGCCACTGCTGAACGCCAGACCCTGCAGGATCTCACTTGGCTGCCCCACGCAAACTGCCACATGTTTCAGCTGATGTGGCTTTGGATGATGATCTACTTTTATTATTTTTGGCAGAGTTTGTCACATTCTTTTGGATAGTAATTACATTTTCCAGTGCAGGCTTTCTGCCAGAGCTCGAAATGATGACCAACAGGCCCTTTTTAACCACCTGCTATGATTCCAGTCTTGATTAGTTATTAATGTGCTGTTGAAACCCATAGCAAGAACTACCCTTTCTGGTTATGTTACCAGTCTGGCTTCAGGGAGAAGTAGGCTTGAAAGGAGAACAGGGAAATACCATAAGAAACAAAGACAGAAATCTGAAAGGTCTGAAACCGTAGAGATTTGTACAAGGGTACTTGCCCTTGTGAATATTCAGACTGTACCAGCCTTGTCCCTGCTGTTCCCACACCAGCTGGGACCAAGCAGCTTTGATATATGAGCAAAACCCAATGCTAATGGTGGCCAAAAAAAACAGAAACAAAACTTCTTGTAAAAATTTGGGGTCATTTTCAACAAATATCAGGCTCCCATTTTCTTCTTGTGCTCTAGCTGACTCCAAGGAGTAAGACTGGCTTGAAAGCATTTCTGCAGTTTCTGCAGCTGTATGGGAGTCAGAGCCTTAAATATACTAAATTCCTAGGACTGGCATGAATATGTGGTCATGGAGGGCACCAATAGCTTTGTGCTAGCTCCAAAAGTCGAGTAGCAACATCCTGGCCACAAATGTTGTCTGTATTCATAGTTACTGTAGATGCTTATTATGTGGTCTCACAGTGAGATCTCAAAGCACCGGCAGAAGCTGATCTGTGGGTTGGTAGGATGTAGCAAACTCGCCTTGGCAGGAGAACAGGTCTTGCAGTCCAAAGAAAACCCCTCATTTCCTCTCTCCTCTAATTTCTACCCACTAATTTTTACCATCTCTAAGTTTCCAAAAAAGAAATGATGGTTTCTAACCAAGGGCCATCAAGCCTTGCACAAAAAAAGCCTCATGCTCTGTCTTACTGAAGGGAAGTAAGAGGCTCTTGTCGCTGTGTATCACACACTTCATGTATTTTCTTCACTAAATCAGAGAAGACAGAAGAGTGAGGCACCAAGAGGCTAAGGGGTATGAGCACGGATATTCCCAGGATTTTAGGGAACCAGGATCCTAATCCTACACCTCCCTTCACCAGCACTACTAACAAGAAATGCCCATATTCCCCAGTAGATCCTTTACAGTCTGTTCTGATAGATCCCTTCTTACAGTTTGTTGAACTATTCCATTGAACTGCATGTCCTTTCTCTTTTTAATAATCATCAAGCCTTAATTTTATCTTCAGTCATCAAGCACAGAAGGGAGTCAAGGGCTTGGCACACATCACAGGCACAAAGGACACGGATGCCTGGCACCTTCACAAAGCAGCAGTCCCCAAGTAAGTAATCACAATTACATTCAAAATGAATTTCCATTCTCTCCAGGTACCAAATTTCAAAGGAAATACGACTGACAACATTGCTGACATCCTGCACAGAAGCTAAAATGCAGCGAAAAATCAGATGTCCTGATTTAGGACCACTCAAAATGGCAGGTTTCTCCGTAAACTTGGTCACAGGTAAATTTTGTCCAGGCTGTATCAAGCTGCCTGACATTTATTGTGTTTCTTCAGAGCCGCCAGGATTTCTCCAGCCAGGCTTTCCACTGTATCCTCCCCGCCTCCAGCTGTAGGTGGTTAGGGCTGGCTCATAGCTTCCCTCTGAGCAGACTTCAATAAAGTTACCTGCAGGATCTTGGTAAAAATTAACATGATTGTCTGCCATATGTCACCAAATCCACATCCTGTGGGGGATATGATGTATAAAAATCACAAACTTAGGTTTGTGGTAAAGGATCACCAAAGAAATGGGCATCTCCGGGGAGCATTCTGCCTTTGCTTTCACTATTCTTTTATCATGTCCCAGACGGTTTTATTATTAAAGCTAACAATATGTTTAAAAGGATCCAGAGCAGACACAGAAAGTGTTTCGCATTTACTGTGATCACATCTGCTGGACACTGGGGAGGAAAAGGGGACTTGGTTTTTTACATTGTCCCATTTTCGCTCTGCTTTCCTCAATGAAGTTAATCCCTCTCATCTCTTTTTTTTCCCCTTCACATGGTCAAATCCACGTTTTGGTCAGGTTAGCACTCTGCAGAGACAAACATCTACAGACACCATGGCACACCACGTGCCAGGAAAACTAAAGCACACAACTCAGCTTTAGAGGCTTAAGTTTCTGACTGGGAAGTTTGGCAAAGCAGGTCCATAAAAATAAAAGATTTTTCCATTCCTGTGGAAATACCTACTTTAGTCCAACATTGAGACAAATCATCAGACCTTCTGATTTTTTTTTTTTTGCCAAAAGAAATATTCCCAAAATGCTTCATTGAAGTTATGTGTTGACAGAGTGAAAAAAATAGCTATCTAGAGTTTGTTTCATCTAATGATTAGATTACATTAAAAAAAAAAACAAACAACTTTTGCCCCCATCCAAATGACATAATTTGACAATCTCTTGGTGACTCTTTTGGACAAATTCGATGCAAATTTGTCCTGGCCACAGCAAAAAATTGCCAGAGTGAGGAGAGTCCAATAGACACAACCCAGCAACCACCTTCCAAGTTTTACTGTGCTGACCTGATGTGTCTTGTTTTCCCAGGGAAAAGGTGCAGGGATGACCAAGGGATTTCTGATCTGAAAGTGAGATTTATGAACATCTTCAAACGTGAAGCCTGCAGTGGAAAGTTTTAATGCTTTCACCATTGTTTTGGAAAGATTACACAAAGGACTGTTAGGAGGGAATGTATCTAAAGAAAATTGCCTGGGCACCGATATCATAGACTGGTTCATCTCCAGTGTGCTAATTGAAGCCTTCGGGGCAAATTATTATACCTTTCCACTTAGGAAAGAGAAAAGAATGACTATTAACCACATAATACTAATAAGGGATAGTAGCCATTTGGAATGATAACTGAAGTATGTGTCACAAGGACAGTCTGGCAATACGCAATTTTGAAAGTCCAATTAGATTAGAGCCCATCTATCTCCTGACTACAGTGTAGGACTGCTTTTCCTGGCTTTTGTAAGGGGATAATTTTCACATGTTCACAGGTACAAGCATTTTTACTACGCAAAACCGAGCACTTAATGCTCATTGTTAATACCGAGATAGTGAATAAGTGGAAAAATGGAAGATAGGAAAAAGGTGTGCTTGATGTTGTATGTGAAAACTACTACTCCTTTCAACAGCAGGTGCTGTAATACAGAAAAAGGTGCTGACTGACACAGTCTGAAATTATAAAGCCCTTCTAGGGACACGCAGGTCTATGATGCTGTTTATAAAGGGCCCTTCATCTATCCCAGAGCGACAACACCACACAGGTGCTGCTGCAAAAGGTGTGTTTAATCCAGCCTTTTGACTACTCATGAGCACTGATCCTGCTTTCTGCACCCTGCCTGATAAGAACCCCACTGCAACTGCCCTGTTCAGCGACAGCAGGCAGCGAGCAAAGCCCTGAACCACCTCTTTGTGCTGTTTCTCCTCCAGCACAATCTGCAAAGGGAAGTACCTGTGGTCCTGTCACAGCAAGAAAAGATAATGTGGAGGAAAACAGGTCACCTCTTGGTGCATGGATGAAACAAGCCTTTCCACAAACCTTTCTAGCCCTTTAATACGGGCATTGGAAATAATTCTGGGCTTGCACAGAAGTGTCAGGGAGAGAGAATGATGTTAATGTGTTTAAAAGAGGAAAAAGGAGCTCGGTGAGAAACCTCCTGCATAACCACAGATACACTACGTACGGACCTCCTCACCTGCCCCTGGAGATGGGCACTGACAGCCCATCCCTCTGTGTGGGGGAGCTTGCTTTCATTTCATTGTTCTCACAACTTTTGTCACAGGTGATTATGAAGTCTGGAAAACCCTTCAGACCAAATAACTCCATTTCCAAACCTCCTAGATGTTCTCGACCCAGCACTTCCAGAAAAAAATCTCAGTGAGGACTTTTTTTTAACATTTTGTGTGTTTGTTTGTTTTTTTCAATACCTTGATCAAAAATACCTAACCTTCCTCACACCAAACCTGTGCTTCACAACCTGCCAAAGGAAAAAAAGGCAGCATTTCCATTATTAGCCCAATAGAATATTCGTTCCTCACCTGCCCCTAGGAGACCACAATTCAATTCCCTCCCTTGCTGGAGGAGTACCTGCATCACTCCCTGTCTGATCCCAAATTCCACATGTGACTACTCTCAAATTGGAATCAAGCCACTGGTTCCCAGACTTCTTCCCAACTTATATGCTGGCTCAGTATCTGAATTTTACAGTTCAGGAAGCAAGCTGGAAAAAAAAAAGAAAAAGTAATAGCAGCAGCAGTTAGAAAAATCACATTTGTTGCATACTAAAAATCTAGCCCTTTCCCTAACGAGTCCTTCTCTCTCTGAGGTTCTCAGACACATCTACATAAGAGGCTTGAGTGAGCTTAGCTCTCCGGAATATGTGTCACGCCAGACCCAAATCACAGCACCGTGATGTCACGGCCAACAGCAGCTCAACTCCCAAGACTTGCCTTTTTTTTTTGCACCAAAATAGCAGTTAAACCCGAACAGGAAGTTCTGAAATATTCATAACGATGGAATTAGAGGTAACACATAATCCTCATTACTCACTATTGGTATTTAGGCAGCAAACTGTCTGGCTTGTGAATAATCCAGAGGCAGAAGGCAAAAGAAGTTAATATACGTGAAAAAAGGACTGTCATTTCAGAAAAGTGACTCTGTGCTGCTTATTGACGCTGTGTAATCTTTGTGGGTAGAGGGAATACAAATTCCTCTCCCTTTGCCTGCCACTGTAAGAAAATGTAGAGCTGGTGTATATAGAGAAGAGACAGTTCCACATTCTGCTTTCTGGAGCCGTCTTTACAGTACTAGCTGCACTGAAACTTCTCTGCTTACTTAAGGGCAGTTTGGTGGGTGGTTCTCCAGGTCCACATCACCATGTCCACCCAACAGCAGTAACAAATGCTGCTGTAAGACTTGAGCCGTAGACAAATATTCCCTTTCAACCACAGCTATGCCCCCTTTTTTGCTTCTCATTATTTCTTTTGGAAGCAGAAAGGGCAGGCCAGCCAGCTGAGCCGTTGGTGCAAGGGTATTCCACCTCGTTCAAGTCCAGGGCAAGCAGATTAGCTTGGTCTGTTTATACTGCTCGTGGCCGCCTGGCTCGTTTTGGTTTAGAGAGGGATGAGAGGCATCGCTACAGGCTTGGGGAAGTGTGGCTAGAGAGCTGCCTGGCAGAAAGGGACCTGGGGGTGCTGGTCGACAGGCAGCTGAATATGAGCCAGCAGTGTGCCCAGGTGGCCAAGAAGGCCAATGGCATCCTGGCTTGCATAAAAAATAGTGTGACCAGCAGAAGTAGGGAGGTGATTGTCCCCCTGTACTCAGCACTGGTGAGACCGCACCTTGAGTACTGTGTCCAGTTCTGGGCACCTCAGCACAAGAGAGATATCGAGGTGCTGGAGCGAGTACAGAGGAGGGCAACAAAGCTGGTGAGAGGCCTGGAGAACAAGGCTTATGAGGATCGATTGAGGGAGTTGGGGTTGTTTAGTCTGAGGAAGAGGAGGCTGAGGGGAGACCTCATCACTCTCTACAACTGCTTGAAAGGGCACTGTAGAGATATTGGTGCTGGTCTCTTCTCACGGGCAATGAGCGACAGGACAAGAGGGAATGGCTGCAAGCTGCAGCAGGGTAGGTTTAGGCTGGATATTAGGAAAAAATTTTTCACAGAGAGAGTGGTCAGTCAGTGGAATCAGCTGCCCAGGGAGGTGGTGGAGTCACCCTCCCTGACTGTGTTTAAGAGCAGATTAGATGTGGTGTTGAGGGATCTAGTGTAGGGGAGAACTTGTAGAGTAGGGCTGATGGTTGGACTTGATGATCCCAGGGGTCTCTTCCAACCTAAATGATTCTATGATTCTATGAGATGAACAACTCCACCTGCTGGATCAAGGGTCAGCATCTCCTCAACACCAGCCAGAGGAATAAACTGCAGCTGACACAGCAGAGGCTAGAAAAGGTCACATCTCTGTGGCCTCAGTTTAGTACTGACACTCATACACTCATTTCAGAGACTGCATGTTCCACAGTCCTTGATCTTAAAGTATTTTGCACCAAAAAAACCCCAAACCCAAAAAACAAACACCCCTTCAAACAAATAAACACCCCACCCCCCAATGTCAAAATATTGCCTTTCTTCTCTCTGAAGACAGAGGAAACTGAGCCAAATACACCTGCCTCACTTCCCACTGCTGGCAAATGGCAGAGGAGGTGATAGGAATCAAGCTTCCTGGGCTTTCCTCAACACTCCATCATCAAACATCTTATCTTACGCACTTTGTGGTGGATACCAACACTACTGTCCTTTTTAGCTGTGCTGCATCTCCCCTTGCTTCTCCCACAAGGTCAGGAAAGCAGCAGCCCAGCTGAGGGTCTGTCTGCCCCCGTCACACAGAATTCCTTACCTTCCAGCCATGCTCGCTTCTCTCACTCCTGGATGAAAGCTCCTGTTTCATCCCGCTGTCATGACCAAGGCATCTCAATTCCACTCAACATGCTAAAACCCTTGAAGAATAGAGGCTGGTTCGTTCTGAAAAAGCCAGCAAGCACCAGGATTTTGAGTGGAAGCTTTGAGTTTGCCATCTAAGGTGTCAGCTGGCTAGGCTGTCAGCTGGTCAAGCAGTGATGGAGGAAAGGGGCAGCCACAGAGAGAACGTACCAACGGAGAAACGTGTAAAACATGGACTGCTTTAGCCCCTCAGAGCACTGCAGGGAAAGCATTTTTCCTTCTTATTCTTAGGAGTATAAAGATTCATATTTCAGTGCTGTCACTGGATAGATACCCTGTAGATGAGGACAAGTTGGGTACCACCAGGTACTTCACAGGTTCTGCAAGTCATCTCAATGATAGGGTGACAAGGACACGAGTTTGGGATATTGCCACTGCAGACAGAGCTGTGACTACAGCACAGTCGCTCTGGCTGGCGTTCAGGCTGCCAGCACTTGTATCCCTGCACTTGCAGCCCACAAAGGGTCACAGAACTGATTTCCAAAGCAAAAGAAATAGCAAAACCTGACTCTCGACTTGTGAGGTTCTTGCATGCTTCAGGCAAGTTTAAAAGCAGTTCAGCTACTGCAGTGCAGAGCAATCCCTGTCCTAAAATGACAAGTGGTGTAGGTCAACGCTCAGGTGCTTCCAGCTGGTTGTGAAATGCTTTACAGATGTGGGAGAGCGGGCAACGTGGCAGCCCTCTGGTTTGTGCAGAGTGTGCCGCAAGGCAGGGGAGGAAGATGAAAAGGAGATGCACCTATTGACATGCAAGAGTGTCCAACTGCCACAGCCTGTCCTTTCATGGAATCATGGACTTGTCAGAGCGGGAAGGGACCTCTAGAGATCATCCAGTCCAACTCCCCTGCCAAAGCCGGGTTGCCCAGAGCACATCACTCAGGACTGCATCCAGGTGGGGCTTGAAGATCTCCAGAAAAGAGGACTCCACACCCTCCCTGGGCAGCCTCTGCCAGGGCTCTGCCACCCTCATCAGGTTTTCCTCATATTTGAATGGAACTTCCTATGTTCTACCTTGTGCCCATTGCCTTTTGTCCTGTCACTGGGAACCACTGAAAAAAGTCCTGCTCCATCCTCCTTCAATCCACCCTTCAGATACTCATAAGCATTACTAAGGTCTTTCCCACCACTGGATGATTCTGCCCTGTGGAGACACAGATGTGTAACCACGGAATAAAGCAGGATTTCTACCTCTGACACTAACAAAAAAATGAGCAAAAAGCCTGCTGCTTACTCACAGCTCCTTTGTGCCGTCCCCGTCGCGTGGGCAGCGCGAGCTGATTGCAGATTGCGAACAGTAGTCACCACTGCCATCTTCAAAATTGCCATTTGCAACTGATTAATTAATGCTGCTTGGGTACAGGCTGTAATGTTAATTAAGCTAAGGGGGAATTTTAGAAAGTAATAGTGATGAGTGCTGTAAGGCGCTAGAAGGGGCTGAACGTGGCTGTCTTTCTCCTCCAGAAGCAGAGAAAACAAACAAACAAGTAAAGTATAGACCTGAACAAAACGGGTCCTAGTACATTTTTAAACAGATCGCATTTGGTTAATTTCAAATAAATGCTATGCAATTTAATTTCCAGGGCTGGAGGCAAGAATAATACAGCCCTGCTGTGTTGTCTTCATCTGTCTTCTAATAAACTGATTAGAGCCCAACACGTTAAAGCCCCGTGCACCATTATCTATTATTCAGGTCCCTAAAAGATGTTAATTAACCCACATGTTCTGAGAAGCTCCATTGTAACACATACAATAGGGAGCCACATGGCACAGTCAAAGCACGTGTTGCTTACTCGTTTTGACTTAATTACATGGGCACGACGCCAAGGTGGTTCTGGAGGAAAAAATACAGTATTGCAGGGACGATGTCCAGATGCACACATCAGTTTACAGTTCATTATATTACCAGAAAAACATTAAATACATCCTTCTCTGTTCTTACATGACAAAAAAACAATCTGGCTTAGTCAGAACTAGGTTATGTCAGGCAAATCTGATACTAAAGAAGATAGGTTTGGGATCAAAAAGCAGCACTCAAAGAGTTGATCCCAACATGGAGGGACAACAAGTGATTTTTAGGTTGAAATGCAAAATGCAAACTCAAGAAATTACACAAGGAGGCAAATTGGACTTTGACTTAACTCCTTAGCCATTGAGAAGGGAGAGGGAGCACTGGTCAGCTCCTGCAGCCACAGCAAGTGCAGGTGAAGAGTCTGGAGAAGGTGCCTTACCCAGATCTCCACCAAGCATAGATAAGATCAAATCTTTCAGAGGTTCAGCACAAAATGAAAAAACCTCACCTTTCAGAACACAAAGTTAAGCACACTCAGTGATGACAAAAGGCTCCTCTAAGACTACAGGGTTCTCTCTCCCCACTTTGCAAGAAATGGAAGATCATAACTAAGAATTATGTTACTATTTGAACATGATAAAATAACATATCCAGCCAAAACCACTGAGCCACAGCTGTTTGTGCTGAAAATTTATTTTTCTTCCTAAAATAATCTAATCCTGAGGTAGATACTTTGCATGGAAAACTTAGGGTTAAGTTTTGAAAGCTGGCAAAGTTGCAGGCACTAAACCTATCAGAGCACAAAGGGATGTGGTCAGCTGGTAATGCTGCTTGCTCCATCTCCAACACTGCAGGGCCCAGACTTTACAAGACACCAGGTAGACCATCCAAGCCCCTGTAAAGCCTAAAGTACTTGAACTGTGTCTTTTAAATGCAGACACCAAACACAGAAGTAAAGACAATGCAAACCGGGAAGGTTTCTGAACTGCTGGTGACTGGTTTCCCAGTGTGGGGGTCTCTGGTTTACATGGTGGGCAGCTTGTGCTGCACTGATGAGAAAGCACTGTGCTCATTGGACTTCATGGGTTAAAATACATTACTGGTGAAACTGAGATGATGAATATAAACATTAATCACTTACAGGTGTTAACCAAGTCTTTGGGGCCAGTCCAATTATTACCAGAGATAAGCAAACATTGCCCCTACAATAGATCAAACAGGATGAAAGCCAGCAAAAGGGAAATAAAAAAAACCCAAACACTCTTCCTACAACACTCCAAGGATCACAGGCAGGTGAGGCTGCAAGAGGAGCAGAGCGATGCCTGGTAGGAACTGGTCCTCCCGCTGGGACTGCACCCAGAGTAGCCCAGGGGTGCTTGGCCAGGAGCATGCCATACTCTCGATTGAAGGAGTCACCAAACACAGCCAACAGCAAATGAGCTAAAGCTGCTTTTGAGCTGCCAGCCACCTGCCTGATAAGGGCAGGACTTTGCTCTGGGGCAGGAACCGGCTCCGTCCCTCAGGGCCTCCATGTGCCGTTTCTCTGCCATAAATCTAAACCGGCTCCATCAATCTGCAAACATAAACCGCTGGTGGGAGTTATGCAAACACGACATGTGCAGATGGAGGTTTGGGGAGAGTCTACCTTTTTGCTCTTCTCCTAGCGCTGCTGGTATTTTTTCAAAAAAGCTGTTAAAGAGCAGTTAGATCTGCCAAGCACACGTTTCAGCCAGCACAACCAACAGCCTTTGGGAGCATATTACTTTGTGGGTTATATTTTATGACCAGACAAGACCTTTGTGATGGGGTTTCAGATGTCTCTGGTGTCAGGGTTTTGTACTTAAATGCAGAAGGACGATTTGTTCCTTGTTCTCAGAAAGAAGGAACTTGAGGACGTGGCAAAATTTCTACTAAAATTTAATGTTAAATAAAAAAAATACCAAAGGGTTATTTAACTGAAGCCATCCATAAGCCCTTGTGTGTTGTAGGAAACCACGTATCAGGGACAAGTTATCCCATGTATATTTAACACAGATCTCATCTTTCCTTACACACATGGAAATTTGGAGAGGAAAAAGGCAGTCTGAGGTACCCTTCCATTTATCCTGCTGAATCAAAGATTTCTCTTTACCCATACAGCTCCTGCTTTCTCCAATCCAAATGTCAAGCTCTGCCTATGCTACTCTGAAGCCTCAGCACTGCAGCCTTTGCAGCTGGAGCACTGGACTGGAGAGATCATGGCCTTCACTCCTCTTTACAAAACAAAACAAAACAAAAATCAGAAGAACCTGGTAGTTGCATGAATGTCTACTCAGCTACATAGAAAGCACCCATCTGAGGTTTATTCTGCTGGCAAAACCACAAAGGCCAAGCAGGTCCCTTGATGGCCACTAGCTGAGCACCAGTACCACCTGGACCGTATTGTATCTCACATCAACCCTTCTGCACATCCACCCAGCGATTCCTAACGCTGACAAGGGCAGTATTTTTATGATCAACCAATGTCAATGCAGATGCCATTAATATGTCTGTGCGTATCAGTGTAAGTAATAGCGTGGTGTTAATTGAATGGCTCAGTGTTCACTTCATCACACATTAACACTGCTGAAAGTTATACAATTCCATTCCCAGGGAAGATTTTACCGTATACCATAAACTACCTGGGGGAAAAAAAAAAAAAAAAGCAAAGACAAAGCAGATGAGAAGATCAGAAGGCTGAAAGCTCCTAGCAGCTTCTCCCCTTTTGGAGGGCTGTTATTTAATCAGCTTTTATTTCCATTATTTATCATGTGGAAGCAACTGTGCTGTTTCAGTTGCTGTAGCTTAAAATGTAATAAAATATGGTTGTGACACAACAATACCTGGATCCTCCAGCCAAACCCTGCATTTCAGTGTCAGGATGTACAAAATATTAATCATCTGATGCAGCTGCTGCCGCCTTTGTGAACAGAGCATATATTTCACTGCACCCTGGCACATCTCTTCTCCTGAGGGCTTTTATTAAAAAGAGCCTGTGAGTTACTGAACTGCAAGGTTCACAAGCCAGAAATCTGACCCGATATCCAGGTTCATAATGCTCTTGGAAAATATTTAAATCAATGAGCATACCCAGACCCTTAAATCACAGCAAAATAACACCCGACACACCATTATACAACAAATCTTTTATAAGAAGAGGCGGCTGATAAAGCTTAGCTCCTGGCATTATTGGCAACGTTTCATAACTGAGGAGGCCAGGTTCCTACTTACGGACTAGGTCAACAGAGTCAGAAAACATTTGGGCTGACAAAACCCTTCTTAGGCTTCATCTTTTGGGTTTTGCAATGCTTTAATTAAGGGCAATATTAGCTCAATGCACCTGCGCAGTAAGAAACATGCTTTGCTTGGAAGGGAATGCTGAAGGGAAATCTCCTCCCTTGAAGATGCTGACCATGCACCCAGGCTGCCAAGACCAGGTCAAGGTTCTGCTGTTGCCTTGGCCCAGCACAGCGGTAAGAGCCCAGCAGAAGTGTGGCTTCAGCTCCTTAAAGCTCCTCAGCTTTCAGATCAAGCTCATCTGTCTGTTGATCCCAGACTTTAAGAAAAAGGAATGCAGGAACACAAAGGAGGATAAGAACATTTCTTTCGGCTGCGGTGTCAGTCCTGATGAGAACTGGGTCATTAAAGAACAGCTATTTCAGCCATTATATCTAATTACAAAAAGGACTCAGTCTCTAAAAATAAAGCTTCAAGTACCTGAACTATATTAAAAGCAGATAATTAACAATCAAATAGAAGAGGCCATCTTCCCCGTCATGCTGAGTCCGGGTCTCCCGTTGGGACATATCATTCAAGTGGATCGCTACCGCGGCTGGCCCACGCAAAGGACAGCAGCCACAGCTCCTGACTGATGATACCAATATACAGTAACCTCACAGCTTTTGAAAACAAGGACTTCTGGATTTTTTCTGCTGCCAAGGGAAACTTCTCTGCATTGAATTCACAGACACAACTGACCCACAAATTGGCCAAATATCTGTTATCTCTCTCCAGCTCAGATGCATCCCTCCTATTTAGACACAGAGGTGATGCATCTAATTTATAGATAGTCCTTTCTCTGAGGACTGATAAACATGCTCAGAGGCAATTCAGTCCATCTGAGACACAAACCATCCTTTAGCAATGCCCACCTCTCTCCACAAGCTCCACAGTCAGCCTTCCATCCACAAAAAAATTGTCAGACATTAAGACTGTCCCTCCAGATGTCTCAAGGCCATCCTTCCCAACTTTAGCAGAGACCACCAGGCCAAGCTTCCTGATGGGAGAGGCATCCCTAAGGGGCAAAACACCTTTGGAACAAGAAGGTGGGAAGCAGGGTGCAGGATTGCACTGCCAGTGAGGGGCAGAGCTTTAAAGTTTGTGTGATGTACATAAACATGCCAAAGATCAGACATAGCTTTGAAGCACTCGGAATTGCAAAGCTGGAGTGCAAGTCTCACAAAAATAATCTTGTTCATGGTACATCTTGTTCTTCCTATTTCTGAATGTGATGGGAACACTGCGAGAACAGCCTCTGCCATCGCAGAGTAGCATATTGTATTCCCAAGCCGTGCAGCAACAGAAAAGCAAAAGTGAATGGAGCAAAAAAAAAAAAAAAGAATATCACTTTGGCATTATCGCCCTCGAAAAGACTATGTGTTTAAAAAAAAAAAAAAGGTCCAAATTGCCTGATATGCCATTTGAAAATTTTTCATGCCCATTTCTTGATCAGAGTGCTTCTCTCAAGGACAATTTCACAGAGAGGACCTAAGAGCTAAATCAGATTTGAGAAATTCATCCACATTGTAGTGAATACCCTCCCTTTCCTCCTCTTCTCCACAGAGCGTGGATGCAATTTATCTCTGCAAACCCAGGAGAAAGGGCAGGGAGGACAGGAGGGAAAGATCCAGCCCAGCTGCAATGAAGGAGGGGCATCAAACACATCAGGAAGAGCAAACCAGCATCCAGCCAACTGATGGGGTAGTTCTTGCCCAAACCTGAGGGAGTACAAAGTTAAAAGCTGTGTCTACTGTCTTCTTCCTCACTCCTTCACCCCCAAAAGATTTCCTAGAGTTTTCCTAGACTATTATCTTTTGCTTATTAAAAAAAAAACCAACAGAGTCCAGCTATTAAAAAATGAGAGTTGATAGCACCTTTGGGGAAATTCATGTAAAAGCAAAAGAGATCATTATGAACATACACCAAGCAGCCTGCAAGAGCACTGAGAACTCCACCTAGCAATTTCTATGTCACCCCCAGGCATCTGTTTGAGCTATGGCACTGCTTTTAGATGAAAATCATCATTTTGGTCAGTCAGTGGAATCAGCTGCCCAGGGAGGTGGTGGAGTCACCCTCCCTGACTGTGTTTAAGAGCAGATTAGATGTGGTGTTGAGGGATCTAGTGTAGGGGAGAACTTGTAGAGTAGGGCTGATGGTTGGACTTGATGATCCCAGGGGTCTCTTCCAACCTAAATGATTCTATGATTCTATGAAAATCTAATACTGGACTGAGAGATTTCCTATGTTGGAGAGTTATTCAGTAAATTGTTTCAATGGATAATTAACCTCAGCATAAAAAATGCACCCCTTATTTCCTCCCTATCTGAACATGCCCAACTTCAGCTTCCAACCACTAGATCTTGGTTTGGCTGTCTCTTGCTCAGCCAAAGTACCTACTGCTACTGGGTATTTGTCTTGTTAAAATAATCTGTTGGGTGCTGGTATATCACAGTAACAGGCAATGTAGAATATGCAGATGGGACAACAGACACATGTGCACTCCTGCTGAGCTAGAATAACCAGATGGAAAAGCTGGCATTTGCCAGCCCTCCCTGCCCTTGTCCCAATCCGCTGGCCAGACACGCAGCACCAGGGCTGCCATCGGGTTCAATACAAACAACGCTCCAGGCTCAACATAAGTTTCTTTATGGGTCTTAGCAGCACTTCATAAAATCTATGAAGTAACTTTGTGAGACTTCGTGCTGCTGTTTTCAAGCTCCCTCTCCAGAGGGAGTGGCGGACCCTCACCTCTAAGGCTGGGAGATGCCAATGCTCTGAAGCCTGGCTGAGTGGTTTGGTTATGCCATTGGTCACAGGGCTAAAAGAAGCATCCGCTTTCCGTGTAGGCATTGCCCTCTCTCAGGTAGTGACAGACTGAGGCAGGGCAAGCCAGCTCACAGCATCACTTCAGGAGAGGTTTCTGTCTTGCTTACTGGTGTCACGAGTCAAGATTCTTCAGCTCTCTGCACCTTAAGTCTCCCTCACTGTTAAACCAAGGTGAAGATCTAGTGATGGACTACATAATACCTGGGTATTACCACCAGTGAAGTGAGGAAAAGGCAGTGTACTTGAGCCCAACGTTTGCTCCTTCATTATCATCAAAACTACACAGAAGAATGGTCTACGCTCCCTTGAATACTACCATCCTGGTCTCCCTCTCCATCCGCACTCTGTTCTTCACTTGCCAGGACCATGCTGCTACCTGGGGATTTAAGAGCATTTGGATGAAACACCCAGGCAACGAGTCTATTTCTTGATGGGGAACAGACACTCATAGTCTAACAAGCTGCTCAAGATGACCAAGCCCCAGGGTCAGAGTGTGAGCACTCTTTGGAAAGATG
The DNA here is from genome assembly GCA_013400555.1 of Jacana jacana. Lineage (NCBI taxonomy): Eukaryota > Metazoa > Chordata > Aves > Charadriiformes > Jacanidae > Jacana > Jacana jacana. Next base: position 464,333 of record VZTM01026022.1, on the reverse strand, counting down.
GCAAGGATAAATCAGGTAAAGTGAGAAGAACCAGCTGCAGAAACCCCTCAACCATAAATGTCCAGGCAGATAATGCAATTTGTGACAGAAGCTTTTTTAGCCTGTTCTTCTGGTTCTATTTGAACCATTCTCTCCCTCCCTTTGATAATGAGCTCCTCTCCCACTTCTAGCCAAACCCTGTTCATTCTTCTTCACCTCTTTCTCACACACAACTCTTACACACACCATTCACCTGACTGTACATCACATCCCTCTCCACACTGCGTTTATCAAGTCTGTTCAGATCCCAACTCCATAAAGATGCTCATTACATCACACCTGCCAAGACTTTGTTAGCTAGACTTTTAAAACCTTACAAGTGGGATTAAATAGCATCTAGTAGATAGGGAGTTGCAGGAATCAGCAAGTTTTTCACACAGGGCCATTCAGGGTAATTACTAATCACACATTCATTGCAGATGCAACCTTTTCTGACCCAATTCTCAATAGGCAACATCTGTCTCCTTGCAAAAACGCTCATCATTGTGCTCATATGTACTCTTGTACATATTATGTACAAAAAGCCCCCTTTTTCTTCAGAAATCCTAAATGAGATTTCATGGGCTTTGCCACTTTCTTGCACTACCTCCCTTCCCTTGCCAACAGCCAAGGAAGCTATATCACTTGCCATTGCACCTCTTTGTGGCCATGGCCTGTTCTGTGCTTCACTGCTTACCGAAAACATGCCTTTATAGTCTGTGGGATGTTATCACCTGATCCTAAGAATCAAGAGCTTTCGGGGGTGCTGTTGGGGCTGAAAGCTCTTGAGAGAGGGAAGAAGCAGGGGAGGGCTGTGTAGCATCCCATTCCTTCTATTACTCTCCAAACATCTCACAGCTCCAGCCAGGCTGGTCTGTCTGTTTAACTACCTGCTAATCCAAATTCACTCACTGCTAATAGGTTCGCTGCCTCCTCCGAGAGTGGTACTAAAGGATACTGAAAGAAAGATTAAACTAATATATATCCATTTTGTCACCAGTTAAGCCAGTGCAATTATCACAAAGTTCGTGTTCCATAAAAGGTAACAAGCTCTTAACAAAGTGATGTTGCACAGAAGCTCCTGTAGATCACAGCTGGGAGCATGGCTGAGAGCTAGGAAGCACTCCTGGTTAAAAATAGGGCAGTACATGGAAGAGGTAGGATTTGTAACCTCTAAAAATAGCCTTCCCTAAAAGGATGCTTTTTACCTTGCTCATACGTCACATGTGCATCAGCCCTCTTGGGTAGTACCAGCAGCCATATCAGGTTTTATTGCCTGGTCCTAAGTTACTATTTCAGAAACATCTAAACCTATCTCATAATTTTTTTAATTTTTTTAAAAAAAGTATTTACCATAATGACTCACTCTGAGAACTACATTCACAAACGCTCCCTTCCCCCTGACCAGGAGACACCTTCCAGGACCGTGTCGGCAAGAAGACACAGTGTCAGTCTCCAAATAACATGGGCTCTGCTTATTTGACAATTTTGGCAAGCTTCTGTTTCCTGATTCACTGTTTCAGATTTGCAGCAGCAGAAGTGAGAGATTACAGAGCAGGTTCGCATGGAGGCTGAGATAAATGTAGGTCGTCTAAGCTGAATTTCATATGAAGTGTAGGAGAGCAGTGTTGTCACACCATAATGGTCTCCAGCTGTTACGCCACCAAAATACACAGCTAACATTTACAATACATGCATATAGTGCTTAAAAGCATGTACTTAAAAGCGGTCTGACAGGAGGTCTAACAGGGCAGAGTCACTAACACAGGATGGAGTATTTATAGAAGGCAGAGAGAGCGTTCACTTGGTGACACTGTTTACACAGGTCTGTTCCTTCTATGTTTGTACCTCAACTAAATCATACTGGGACAAGCAGGATTAAATGGAACGATTCTGCAAATTCCTACTGCCTTCTACCACTCTGCCAGCATCTCTGCTGGACTCCTTTGTCAATGCCCAGCATCAACACTGTTATTCCACATGGACAAGGAAAGCCCAAACTGCACTGCTGGGCAGGGAGAAGGGGAAGGCGATATGATGCAGCGGATGCAGCCGGGGCCAGAAATGAAGCTGCTGCTCCCAGCCCTTCCACTGGCTGCGTAGCATCCCTGTGCAAGGAAATCTGCCCTTTTGTGCTCTAATTTCCCAATCTCCAAAGTCAGAGTTCTCTGTTAAGATCTTTCAGATCTGTGCACGTTCAAGAGCTAGAATGGTTTCTGTTAAAGCAAGGGTAACAAAGCCCCAGGGACAATGAAGAGCCGGGGACCACAGTACCAAAATGCTAAGTTAGCACAATTCCTCTACTTTTTAATTTCTCCATAATAACCAACGAGCCATGGCGCTGGCAGGTTGCCACAGGACTCTGACAGCAGCTGCTAAAAATTACGGGTTCAGTTTTTCCCTTGATTTGGGCATAATGAGGGAAAAGCACTAAATGTCTCGATCTATTTTTAAGCCAGCGCAGTAAAGCAGCACCATTTGACAAAAGCACTGGGCATTACAGGTTTTCAAAGGGAAAAGATGTCTCAGTTTGGACTGTCCAAAAGATAATGCCTTTCTCTCAGTGGGCTCCACAGCCCTGCCTGGAAGACTGGTGTGATTCCACAAAACACAAGGTAGAAAGGCCAAAGTCCATGTAACCAGAATTAGGCGACTTTCAAAAAGCATGTCTAAAGACTCGTTTCATAGGCGTCAAAGGACTTTGTAAGTCAAAGGACTTGGCCTTTGGCAGAATAGGAAGGAAAGAGAAATATAAGCACTTCTTTCTCTTCTACATCCTGGGCTGGCTATTTTTATAACGCCACACAAATTGTTGACAGGTTGGTTCAAATGTCATAGTAGCAATACCTGAAAAAGCCTCAGTTTTCTCAACAGGCTCCTTCAAGCGATGCACAATGATAAACTGTGTACAGCGTGATGGAGCTGCGGTGTAACCAGCACCCGAGGTTTGTACTCCAGGCAGACAAGAGATGCATTTGCACTATTTCAGCCTCCCACATGGGCTCTAGGAGACAACTCAGGAAAAGTTCATCCGGTACAAGTTGCCTCAGGCAACAAATGTAAAAATTCTTTTCAATTTTAACATTTTACAGGGCAGAATGGCCTGGGAGCAACTCGAGACACATCCAGTCACAACAAACTGCAGGTAAATGGACTCTGCTTATGCTGCAGAATTGCACTTCCCAGCATTTAATACTATAACAGATCCTTGTGTCAGCTAATCTTTGCTTGGAGTCAATAGCTTCATCCACAACTTCATCCAAACACCCTATGTACCAAGAACCCAATCACCTGAGCTTAAATACCATCTCTCAGAAAGGTGCTGAGTCTTGACTTGAATACTTCAAGAGATGGTGAAGTTTGTCCACAAGTTGATCATAGAGCACCAGAAGGAAAACAAAGATGACATATTACATAGCAGGAAAGCTGCTCATCACGTCCTGACCCACTGGTTACCAGTCTGGGAGTCCAGTTCTGTGCCTTTGACATTACAACCTTGTTCAGAAGCTGAAAGGTTATTCAGCCACAACGAGAGGTGGAGGCCTGAGGAAGACAATGGCAACCGAACCTGCTCATGGTATTATGCAGGAAAGAAGCAAAGCTATCAACTTGACACTATTGTGGGTGGGGAAATTTAGCAATTCTTCTATCCTATGTAATAAACTGAAAGATTCAGAGGGGATTTGAGGTGGCGGAAGGAAAGAATTGCTTGTTCCTGAGATATAGGTGTAATCGAGGCTCCGTGTATTTCCAGGTGGAAAATCCAGAGCAGACGAGCAAGGTGTACTGTACCTGTAGGCAGAAACACCTATTGCATCTCATCAGATCCACCACTGACACAGAACTGACCATGAGGCATTGGCCTCCAGTAGAGTGTAAAAAGCAGCAAGAAGGTGCCTGTATTTTGTTTTCTTTACTTATAGCAACAGGCTATTGTTTGGGCAGGCAGCTCTGGTGCCATGTAAATCTGTTGGCCTCCCTCTATGTGCATAGGCACTGAAAGAGAGGAATTTATTAAAGGATACAGTGACGCGCCTTTGATGCATCAAAAGCTATGCTGTCTGCTCTCTGAACAACTGAGTCATAAACCACAAAGGAAGCTCTTCTGAAGTTTATTTCTTCTCTAATTTGCATCTTGTTTTCTTGCTCTTCTTTTGTAACTTGTGCTTTGAAAGCACATTTCCCTGCCAGCAGCAATGCAGAGCCCGGGAGGTGAGAAACCTCCCTCCCACCATTGCAAGGATTCCTCGCTTTCTGCCTACGTGTCTTCTAACATTGGGCTGGTCCTACCCACCTGTGGGAAGTGGGGAGCTTCCTCGCAGAGCTCACCCATTACCCACCCACATAAGGGCTCTCATAACAGAGAGACCTCCGTTCCTATGCTGCAATCCAACACTTGGAAAAAAATGTGTGCTTCATCAGAAAGAAAAACCACACAGAATCATAGAATAGTTTGGGTTGGAAAGGACCTTAAAGATCATCTAGTTCCAATCTCCCTGCCATGGGCAGGCACACTCCCACTAGAGTAGGTTGCTCAAAGCCCCATCCAGCCTGGTCTTGAACACTCCCAGGGATGGGGCGTCCACAACTTCCCTGGGCAACCTGTTCCAGTGTCTCATCACTCCCACAGTGAAGACTTTCTTCCTGATATCTAATCAAAATTTCTTCTCTTTCAGTTTAAAAACATTACCCCTCATCCTATCACTTCACTCCATCAATAAAGAGTCCCTCCCCATCTCTCCTGTAGCCCCTTTAGGTATTGGAAGGCTGCTATAAGGTCTCCCTAGAGCATTCTCTTCTCCAGACTGAACAGCCCCAGGCTGCCAAATTCCAGGGGAAAAATTGTAACAGACAAGCAGCACATTTCAATGTCTCTACTGCTACAGGTCTCTAGAACTCCTTTTTAGAGGAAGTCTATTAAAACAACTAGAAGACCATAACAAAAAGATACTTAAGTCCCATATTCACATCACTATCTGCAGTGCCAGTTATGCCCTGCAGGAGTTAATACTCTGACCTTCAAGCTTCTTCAAGGGCCAACACAGGCTGGACAGAGCCATACCAACATCTCCAGGTTCAGTGGGTGACCCTAGAACTGGGCAAAATTGACAGCTCAGAAATTATGCAAAGTTTTTGCATGGGAAAGATGTATCAAGTTCCTGGCATCCTAGCAACAGCTCCATGGCTACAGCCAATGTATCTAACCCTAAAAAGCAGAAAGAAGGCAAGCAAACAACAAGAATTTTAAGGTCAAACATTGTGTTTAATTTTCTCATGAATAATGCAATAGCAGCAGTATGAAACGTTGCCTTCTGCCCCAATCACAGTTTCGCAGTCATCAGAATTCTAGCGGTGTCTTTCTGTCTCTCCCTGGCTCTCATAGGTAGATACTTGACAATTCAGTAAACTAAACTGAAATGAAGGCTCAACAGAGCACAAAATTTGAGGCTAGTTGCAGCCTTTGAACCAGACCATTATGATATTTTGGGTCAGTGAGTAGGAAAACAAGTTGGGATAGAGAAATGTCAAAGTGTAAAACTGTCAGAGAAAAAAAAAGACGTCAGAAACAATATACTTTCATTCCTCCCTGAAGATGACTCTCTTCGTGATACAATACAGAAATCATTTTACACACCAGAGATCCATAAAGTCCTTTCAGATGGAATTGCAGCAACTGCTATCTTGCGCTCTGGAGCAAGTACAGTGAGCTTCATCACTCTTGATCTCAGGTTTCAAGAGTTGACTTTGACCATGAAATTTTATCGGTAACACAAAAATTTTTCAATATAGCTTAAGCTGATGGTTTTGTAGTGCTGAGCAAAGGAGACACATTTGTTTTGATCATTTTATCTCCTCGGAGACAAAACCAAGAATTTAGAGAAAGATGTAAACTTCAAATCACAGATCATCCCCACAGATAAGTTGAAAGTTATATTAGTTCTTTAGCTAGGAAACAGGGAAATTCAGTTAATTCACTGATCCTTCTGAAAGCCTGACAGCCAACCTTGCAACACCGTCTTGGGGTTTATTTAACAAACTGCAACATATAGCCTATAATATCATCACTAGAAATATCCTTATGAAAAGGTAGCAAAGATACTTGATAAATCCACTTAGGATAAATTTGCAAGCACTCACGTATTAAAATCAATGACAAGAGAGAGAAAAATCTGAAGCGATGCACGGGTAATGCTGTAATTCTTAGCTCAGTTGCACCTTGACGTAACTTGGCTGAAGTTTTTCCAATGAGGCAGCACTAGGATTCAACACTAAACTTTAGCCATTGTGTGAAGTATCTGGTGTGAAGCATCTGTGCGAAGTATCATGGTAAATGAATAAGTAATTTGTAACTGGAGCAAGAACATGTCCTTCAACAAACATTACTGAGTATATATAATACAGGAGGGAAGAGGTAGGTTGAAGGTTCTAGCTGCCTCAGAAAATCACAAAAGATGAAAGGTTTCAGATTTTCCTAAAAACTGGATTATCAGTAACTGCAAGTGATCATTATCGCCCTACGATTGTTAACAGATTTATGTGAAAATGCATACGAAGCTCTCCTGCTACCACCCAATGAACAGCTCTCTGCAGGCCACGTGCCACTTCCACAGTGGCCTTTCCTGAGGTCTTTGCTGAAAGCTCGGTGCCAATGCCAACAAGAGATGGTTGTAGAGATGCAACCTTTTGAGTTCTCCCTGGGATGGTCACTGAAGGACCACGTAGAGGAACATCAGCAGCTGCACCTGGGGAGCTCTCACCACTCCAGCTCTCTAGATGGAGAAGCATGCTCTTCAGGACAGATAATTGAGCACTCATGAGCATTAAACTAATACCAAATATTTTAAAATGATAGCTTTAAATTAACATACATTTTCTTCTGTACATTAACTAGTGAATTGAGTAATTCCCTTCCTCAGCTCCCAGGGGAAGGGGAGCACAAATATACTTTGTCAATCACAATCTATGACACTGCAGCCCAGACTTACCAAGGGCTACCTTGGCACACCAGCCATTTAAAAACGGACTGCATGGGCCATCACCAGACATACATTTCACATTCAACCCTGAGAGGATAGGGGTGTGAAATATTTCCAAACTCATTTATCTGGTTCCACTCAATGTCTTTTTTTTTTTTTTTTTTTGGTGTTAAAAAGGTAAAAGATAAGAGAAGAAGCAGAGCTAAAATAGCCACTTGCAAAAAATGCTCAGCTTGATCCATCCAGGTCAGGGATCCTGGAATGTAAATACTATGCAACAGAAGGCTATAAAATAATGGAGTTGATGGTTTTCAAGTGGGTCTTTCTCTCTCCAGGAGTGCCACATTGATATAAGCCATGGTGCCTTAGGAAATACCGTGCTCTCAACTAGCTGAAGTCATCTTTGAGTGAATATGTTGAATTTAATCTAGAATCTAGAAGACTTTTCCTATGCTTATTCCCTAATCAGACAGTTATTCAGAAGGCGAGGACAGCAAAGACAATTGTCAAAGTGTTTCCATCAGCTGAAATGTGTCTCAGATGCCTTGCAGATGACCCACGTCCCACCTGTGATCACACAGCTTGTCACCCCCCTCACTGGGATCACTGCACCCACCAAAGCAATTCCTTCCCAAGAAAAGAAATGCTATGTATATATCTGGAAATGTATTTTAGGGCACTTGGACAGCTAAGAAGTGGAAGACCAAGTACCAAGTAGTCAAATGGAGTCAGCTGCTTCTTGCAGTTAGCTCAGAGGGAATAATTTGGCTTATTGTAATATGTATTCCATTACTGTATTCCCAAAGAGCTTAAACAAATGACAGAAAATATCCCTTTTCCCCAGTTAAATTGTGGAACTAACTGATGTATGATAAGAACCAAAAATTTAGATGGATTCAGAAAGCAGCTAGATAAAATAAGAAATCTCTCTTACTGCCATGTAACATAGTATGTGTGTGCAGACAGGACAGAGCAGGGTTTTACTTAATCTCCTGTGAGATGGGGCAAGGGGCAACACAATGAGGAGTTCACATTACACTGAACCACCAGCATTCCAAATCCAAGCCCTGGTCAGGATCTGAATCTGAAGAGGCAGAAGCTCTACTTATTTGAGTCAAGTGTATTCTGCTGGTTTATATTTGTTCAACATTTGGCCCATGAGTTTTCCATCATTGAGAGGTCCATGTACAGCTACAGAAACACAACAGCACAGGCAACAGCTTCAAGGCTTCACTGAGAGCCCAAGCTTGTGTTGATGGTGTTGACCCACAGGTTTGTTGATACTGATCCTGACCGGCATTATGGAACCCCAGGAAACCTCCCAATACCTTCTGGGAATAAAGAAGCATTACTAATTTTGCACAAAGGCATAAAGGGTGAGGTACAGAGGCTCAAAGATACTAAGCTACAGGGTCATAAACATGAGGCAGGAGCAGAATAACCTGCATCCCAATCCAAGGATGCTCAAAATCCAGTAATTTAGGCATATCAGCATGAAATCTTTAAATGGATTCTGGCTGCAGCCACTGTGGTTAGAAGCTATTTTCTTTGTCATTTCCCTCTAATCAAATGTTTTACTTTGCAGAGACAAATTACATTCCTAGCTTTTATTTACTCGGAGACTGCTGTTACCCAGCAATCAGCTCCAACACTCTTCGGTCAGGTTTAAAATGCTGATGGCCAAATAGCATGAAAGGCGATTCATCTTTCAGATACATCAAGCTGCTTCCAATTGCCTGACTGCATTTCACACACCAAGGAATGGCTGGCTTAGGGGTCTGATATTCAGAAGACATAGGATTCCTGCAAGTAACATCTACAACACATTGCCAGATGTCCCACACCGGTATATGTAGGCTCTTCTTGAGTTTCACTGCACAGGGGAAGATATGGAAGTCACCCATCAAGAGGCAATATCTCTTTAAGACAATGAACAGGTTCCAGGAACAGTTACATCCTATCACCTCTCCTGCCACCCCATGCTGAAGATGGGGTAGAAACACACAGGCTACAAGCTGGCCAAAATTTTCTCAAATCTTATCAAGCAGCAGTTTTTCTAGAAAAAAAAGGTTAAAAAATGATTCCAGGAATTATTTTTTTTTCCAATAAAAACTTATTTATGAGAAAAACTAATTTTCAGGAAATTTGAGAGGGGAGAGGTTATTGTCAAAATATTGTTTAAGTGTCAGAGAGAAAAGTCCCTCTGCTGCCTTCCTGTTGCCATCATGGGAGCACAATGCAGTTCACTGGGAGGCCTCAGCCCAACAGACTGGCTGCCTATGACCACTATTACACTCCCCCAAGCTCAAAATCCCACTTTCTGTCCCCAAGTGCTCTTTCCACAAGAGGGCAAAGGCGATACACAAAGATACGGATGGATGTCATTGTTCCAGTTCATTAGTGCTCGCAGCTGGCACAAATTTAACTTTTCTTTGGAGATATGGACCATAAAAATCAGCCTAGATCTCCATCCCAAAATCAGACACAACTGTAAGGGTTGAGGTATGATTTCCAAAGGATGCAAGTCTAAGAGGCAATGGTTCAGTGCATCCTTTTAAACTTCTGCACATGGAACAAAACAAAACAAGAAAAAAAATAGAGAGTGTCCAGCACTAATTCTTTTCTTTATTAGAAGTCAGTGCAGACTGTATGTGCTCCAACTTCCTGGACTCAAGACAGCCACCTGGCACTAAAGCACTGCACCCAATTAGTGTGATGGATTGATTTCTCCAAGAGGCCAAATTAATGCAAAGCATTAGTGTTATCCAGCTTGTATCAGCATCTCGCAGTTCCCAGAGCAGGTGACACCAGCCTGGCAACACCATGAAGGTACGGGGGAAATGTGCATCTTTAACACTGGCTGGCTGGTCAAGCCAAGGTTTGAGGGAAACTCGTGACTTCCACAAGACCCCTGCTTGGGAAGGAAACTTCACTCCGTCCCTGATGCCTGCAGCCTTGGCTGCAAGTTGCTAATACACCTTTGCATTAACCAGTTGCTCTTTGCCCAGTAAATCTCATGCGTTACATCGCACTTCAGCATCTTGCCAAAAAGCACTTCTTCTCCTTCTCCCATTTACACACAGACAATACCTTCTTCTACCTCTCAGCATTATTATAGGCAGCCTTGGGGTCTCGTGTTTTGTTCACAGAAAGAGTGCTTTTTGCAGGCAAGAGAACTGGCTAAATTCATCTGCCTAGCCTTCACAAGAGCAGTAACGTGCATCACGCTTAAAGGGTCCCTTTGCAGGTCACAAAACCTTTTCAAACTAGAAGCAGACGAAGAGCACTTCAGGAACTCTCTCTGCAAGGAAAAATAGCCCCAGAGTCCCAACTGCTGTAACAGACTCGACTGCTATGGCTTCAAAAATGAGGCAGAATATCACTTTTCCCCAAACCCACGAGCAGATTTCTCTTTTCCTTTGTGAAGCCAAAAGCAGGAGCAAACCAGATGAAAAGGAGGTAAGGCAGCAAAACAGAGCTCTCACCCCTGCTCGGGTTTGCAGGCACTGCTGCAGTGCACTTCACTCTATGGAGTAGTGAGACTCTTCTCATGGTATTTGGGCTGCTGCAGTCACAGATAGAGTACAAACATGCACCAAAAGTCACAGAAACCAAGAGCAATGAAAATACCTTGTTTTCTAAGACAAAAAAAAATTATAAATAATAAATTGATTTGAATATGGCGTATATGTTTATTTTGATTTAAAAGTGCAACAACCAGTAAACTTATTGCAGCCTCCTCACAAATGGACAGCTTTGAGGCAACACCAAACGTTAAATTCTCACGACAAACCTTCAAAGCTGTGAAGCACACAGCCAGCAAATCACGTTCACATTGAAGAGTAAAGTCCTAGTGACATAACTATAAATATGGGGGAATAACCTAAATTTCCAAGAACATCAACAACAACGCATGTGTTTTCGTTTTGATGGGCAGCCCTTTGGCCAGACCAGCATGTACTCTACCACTGAGTGTTTTACAGTAAATTACAGAGGCATTTTGCTCCCACATGTGAGCCCCAGGCTCTTCAGGGTAACTGGTCTGGTGTGATTTTGTAGCTAGCAGTGCCTCAGAACTAACAGTGCAGGAACCAGCCTGGAGGCAATGACTCAGTACCATGTTCCAAGAACCAATTCAAGGGAAAGCAAGGAAAGCAGCAGGGCTATCAAAAGCCTGATTTGCTGATAAATTGGTAATTTTTTCCTCCATGTTACCTTTATGGAACAAGAAAAGGGAAGAAACATAGGAACAAGAATAATAGGATTTCATAATGAGGCTAATTTGCTCAAGAGGGGATCTTCCCAGATGACCTGTTAACAGAATGGCTAAGCAAGATCAGCCAAGCAGGGATCACCAGGCCAAGCAGACCAACTCCTTCCATGGCCTGAATTGTCTGAGAAGATATGGCAGGGGAGGGGAATAAGCATCACTTAGAGATGGAAAAGGAAAAAGTGTTCATGGTTTCATAACCCAGAAAAACATGAGGAAGGAAACACCTACAAATTTGCGCTTAGGTAAAGGTCACCAGGGCTTATAAAACCCTCTGGTTCCCTCCTTCACTGTCCTCTCTCCTGAGATCCTTGCTATAAAAGCATTTACAACCCCCTTGCCCAGCTTTGTTTTAAGATGACTCCTTAACTTCCCTCTTCTTTAAGTTCCTTTTGACAGATTTGCCCAAGGGCATGTTGGAGTAGCACCTCACAGACTGTTGCTGTGCTCCCTTTTCAAGCTTGCCAAGAGGCATCAACTGGATTGCTTTGCAAATACAGATGGGAGGATGACACCTACAGGTATAACCTACATGGCATCCCTTCTTACAGGTAAAAATAATAAAAGTAAAAAAAAACCCAACCAACAGTCTACACGCAAACTCTAGTCCCTGCCTTTTTATAATTTCTTGTTATGGTAACACCTGGCCACTTCTACTCTGTACTCTGGCAAAACCTGGGTCTGTTTAGCATGGAGAAGAGACAACTGAGAGGGGATCTCATCAATGCTTACCAGTACCTAAAGGGCAGGTATCAAGAAGATGAGGCCAGACTCTTTTCAGTGGTGCCCAAGAACAGGATGAGGAGCAACAGGCACAAACTGGAGTACAGGAAATTCCACCTCAACATGAGGAAAAACTTCTTTACCTTGAAGGTGCTTGAGCACTGGAACAGGTTGCCCAGAGAGGTTGTGGAGTTTCCTTCTCTGGAGACATTCAAAACCCATCTGGATGTGTTCCTGTCCAGCCTGCTCTGGGTGACCCTGTTTTGGTAGGGAGTTGGACAAGATGATCTCTGAAGGTCCCTTCCAACCCCTACCACTCTGATGCTGTGAAAATGGAAAACAGGAGCTTATCTACAAGGATGATAAACTGGAAGGCTCTCATCTCCTGTAAACAGCGCACACCAAGAAAGTCATGATGGAAAAGTCACCCACCATTTGCAGAGCACTGACAGAAAAATGCAAGGTCAGCCTTCACCACAGTATCATGTGCAGAAACATCTCTCAATTGTCAAACACTTGGCTCACAACTTGACGTGGCCAGTGTCACAGCTCTGGCTCCTACTAACAAGATGCCGGCACTTAGGGAAATTCTTCACAGAAGAGGCAAGCTCCCTTCACGTGAGACTGAGGGGTCCCCCCCTGTCACTGCCCTTTGCAGATGCCACCTTCCTTCAGCCATGCAGAGAAACTGAGAACAGTGTGCCAACTTCCACTCTCAGGTGTAAAGACCGAATTAAAACTGGCTTTTCAACATAGTGCCTAAATTATCCTCTCAAAAGTAGTTCTGTGCCTGTCCCTGAGATTGGGAGCGTGGTGCTCAGCAGCCAGTGCCAGGAGCAGAATGGAGAACAGCAACCATGACAAGTGCTGATGTGAAATGAGACAGACGGACAAAAAGGTTGCAGACAAGCCTGCGGAGAGCAGTAACGGGGACTGATGGAGTGCCAGATGGTTACACAGCAAAGTTTTGCCTTCCTCCATGGCTAACAGCGTTGCCCTTTGAGCAGCTCTACTGTCAGTGTAAAATCTGTCCTCGTTCAGGGTCTCGTTTATTAATATTTGTTCTCTCGTTCTCCTGCACGGGTCCAATGTAAGGATGCACAGGTCCCAGCTGCTGCGGTGGCCATGAGTCAAGAGAGAAGGGAAGGAAGGTTCTCATCCACCCACAAAGAAAGTGTTTGTCTTGCAGTTTAGACACAAATAAACCGCTTGGAAACTTACCCCAGTGATTTTGGTATTCTATAGGCACTGCCAACTGCCTCAGCAAAAAGCTGAGTGCCTGTATCCTATGGATGGGAAGGGTTTGCCTGCATGTGTTTGTGCACACATGCATGGGGTGATCCAGGCTGCCAAAAATAACTGCCTCAGCACTGGCAAACAGAGGCAGATGTCTCTGATGACCTTGATACTGGATTTTTTGGAGGTCATGGGAAAACCCCTGTTCAAACAGGCTTTAGTAACTGTGACCTTGATCAGTAACTGGGGGAATGTTACACAGTCTGGCCTAACTTACACAGCTGTACATAAAGGATCACAAAATCAAGTCCCTCCACACTACAGGATTTGGAATACTGCAAATATCATCACTTTGTTCTGCCCTATCTCACCCCCAGGGCCAGGCTATCCATCTCTGGCACCTATAGGAGCTTTGAAGGGAACAGAACAAGGGCTGCTCTCTTGCTTTGATGCAGGCAGATTTTGGCTGCCACTTAAGTGAAAGCCAGAGAATTCACCCTCAACTGTCCACAATAATCCACTGTGCAATATGTTGATCATTACAGAATATTACTGTTTCAAGAAGTAAGCATTTAGTATTTGAAGGGACTTGCAAAGAATCAGTGGGGACTACACCACCATTCCTCATTCACCCAGTAAATGTCATTCCCACCTTGCAGTTCTCCAGCACAAGTATTCCCAGAGGTTCATCCCCTTTCTCAGGAAGCAGCACCTTAAAATGGGCTCCTGTACACAAAAGTCCCAGGTAAAACTTCCAGCTTCTACCTCCACATTCATGCATTAACACCACCACAGGCACTTGGGATCTATAAAATTACAGCTATAGGATTACAGCACTGGTAATGATATAAATAGATGGACACAGATAACGACAACGATGAACGGCCAGGGGTTTATCGTCCGTCAGGTGTTGCATTAGTAGATGATGGCCAACAGCAGCAAAGCAGCGCACAGCCACCCTGGATGGCTTTGCCCCATTCACATCTCAAGCTCCAGATCTGCTCTAAGAGTTTCCACTTCCTGAGCAGCTCCCCAGCATTGGCACACTGGTATTTCCAGTCCTTACTATCCACAGATGAAGCTGCTGCCTGACCTCAGCTACACCAGGACCACCAGACCCCATGGCCTCCCTGCGTGGCAGGGCTGTGCCCCAACCCCATGCTGCGCTTTCAAGTCCAGTGCCACACGGTGACCTACATCAACCAGCGTGACCACATAGGCAGGCTGCTTACAGCTAAATGAAAGGCCTAAAAACTTGAAGATTTGGAGGATTACAAGGGCGATGCGGCTGAGTCAGGTCCTAATCCTAAGCATTTGCCTGATTTTGTGTGCTAAAATGAGATCTTTGTGACAACATGTACTGCAAGTTTTCTCGCCTGTATTTGTTCACAACCTTGAAGTGGTTGTCACCTCAGCCCCTTTCCTCCCCATAAAGTTCAACACCAGACCTTGGAAGACTCTGTGTTATGAGTGGGACCCCCTGATTTAGCCCTTTGGATTTAGTTTTATCTCGAGACAGCGAGACACCTGAACAAATCCTCCCTTTCCCCATCACTTTGACAATAGTGCTCCTTTGTGCCAAAAGAACAAAAAACCCCAACTGCTGAGCAAGAACAAAAACATGTTGCTTTTTCACAGCATCTTCTTGACTAGCACACAGAGAAACATTTTACTGAGGAAAATCAGGATCTAGAGCTGTATCTCAAAAATGCTGGTAAAATATTGATTGCTCAAAACATGTAAAACTGGATGCATTTATTGCCCCTTGGAGCTGTTGCAATAATAGAAGGGGTCTATAAAAAAGATGAAGCTATTCTGTAAAAATTACTTCTACCATACTGGAAATCCAGTTATTAGAGGAAATTAGAGGAGCACAATAAGCAGCGACACAGCTCAGTCAGTACAGATAAAGCTGTGGTCATGTGTTGGCCAGTACTTGCCACTGCTCCCCTGTTGTCACAACCTGTCCCCAAGCATCCCCAGGGGAGAAAGCCTGAGGAAGCTGCTCCGATGGCATTCCACAGCTGCCCCACAAGGTGTAAGCAGCCCTGCCCAGCACCACACAATCATGAAATGGTCTTCAGCCTAAGGAAATTTCTTTCAATATCTTAATTAGACACTTGGTTCCTCTGTTTTGTCGCACAAATAGCACAGGACAGGAAAATGCAAGTTGGGAGCACAGAGAAGGAAAGGGGGAGGTTGAAGGGAAGAAGGAAGAGGACTCTCAGCCATAAGCTGCCCAACTAAGGACAAGAAACTCAGAAGTGTGAATTTTAGTTTAAGCATCACATTTCCATTACATTTTCATGAGAAAAGAAACATCTCCATGCTCGGAGGGTTCAATTACCGACAGCACAGCATCAACATCGAAAAAGTACTTAGATTCCCAGAGAAGTGAGGAAGCCTTAACTATGGTTTAAAAACTAATCCACCACCATCACACTGTAAGACCCTGATGAAACGTGTACAGGGTTTTAAGGCTTTCAAGGGAAATTTTAGACAGAGCACTAGCATTTCATGGATCAGACAATCCAATTTAAGGGTTTGCCTACACTGGGAACTTTGCTGCTTTTACTGGCCTGCAGCGGTTAAAACAGCATCCTGATCACCAAGCCACATGCCTCAATATGGGTGCAGTTGCCCTTGCAATAGGAATTGCATTTGAATAGCTGATTCCTTTTTGTAAGCAAAATAAACTACACCAAATAGGACAGTGTTGCCCTTAGCCCTGTGCTGGGAAAAGTGCGGGTAGAAAACCAAAATCACATCTCTGACAACACATCTCTTTATTGACCTGTGTTTGCCAGTGTAGGCAAATATTTGAACACTCATGGAGACAGGAGGTGAGGGAAGAATTGAGAGAGAAGATGAAATACCTCACCTCCCAATTTGCATGGACTTCCTAGTGCCTTCGCAGTGATGTTTCAAGGTGTATTTCCCACCAAGAAAGGAGGAAATGGGCTGACATCCCACTCTCTTTTCCACCCTGTAGTATCACCTACAAATTAGTTCCACGTGGAAATAAACTCTTTCCTAAAGCAATTAAAACTTCTCCTCATCGCACAGTAAGTTTTTCCTCTAACTCAAGACTACCATTTTAAACACAAACGTACTCCCCTTACACCAGTTGCTTAACACTAATGGCATGACACACAGGCACAAAATAGGATTCCCAGTAACAGCTACTCTTAATGCAGCTCTGAACCTTGGTCAGGATATGATATTAGTAGAGCCCCAGTTAACGATTTATTTGAACCAGTTTCACATCAAAAAACTCATTTTTTTCACAGTGCAAACTGAAATGGACAGTTTCAAGTCCCTTCTCTTCTAACCACTGCCACTTTTTAATCACCTCTGCATTCTCCCCAAGATGCCTTAAAAATTAACAATATAATCTTTTCCTGTCTGATGCAATGTTCTGCTTAGAAATTTCAAATCAAAAGAAAAATTAAAAAAGCAAATAAATATTCCAAAATAGAATCCATGGTTTAGTATCTGGAACTTGCTTTTTGACCACATCACCAAGATTTCAGGGGTTCATACTGACTCAGAAAGAGAGACATGATGTTGCTGCTCTAGTCAAAGAGCTGGGGCAGTAGCAAGTCTGGTGGAAATGCTGCAGGCTGGGCAACGCAGTGTGATTCTTCTTGTCTCCTATCAAATGACACCATCACTTTGGAGGATGAAAGGAAGGCAACCAGAAATACCATCCAGATCCTCTTGCCAACTCCTTGCTTTACCTATCTGCTTCAATGTCTTCTCTGACCGGAGCTTTTGTGGGTTTGGAGGGTATGTGCCTGGACCCCATCCTGCCTCCTCCACCCGCTGCGACAAGCACAGGCTCTGCTCTCACTGCGGCATGAGGATGCCAACAATCAAAGCATAGACCAAGGTTGCTGGCTGGCACTACCTAAACCACTCAATTACAGAATCACAGAACCTCCATGGTTGGAAGGGACCTTTGAGATCACAGAATCATAGAATCATTTTCTATGAAGAAGAGACCCTTGGGATGACCGAGTCCAACCATCAGCCCTACTCTACAAAGTTCTCCATTGAGTCCAACCTTAACAAAAAAAAAAAACCAAACCAAAAC